>LN891018.1:197032-275235 GCA_900010015.1 Tuber aestivum | reverse complement strand
TCCCCAGACTCGTCCCTAGGCACCTCTCTAAACTCGTTCCCGGGTATCTCCCCAGACTCTCCTCGGGTACTTCCCTAGACTCGCCCCGGGCACCTCCCCAGACTTTCCCTCGGGCACCTCCCCAGACTCTTCCTCGGGCACCTCTCTAGACTCGGTCCCCGGGTAACCCCACCCCCCCAGACTCTTCCCCGGGCACCTCCCTAGACTCGTCTGCTGGCACCTCCCGAGACTCTTCCCCGGGCACCTCCCCAGACTCTTCCTCGGCCACCTCCCTAGTCTCGTCCCCGGGCTCGCCCCTTGGCACCTGTCTAGTCTCCTCTCTTCGCTCCCCACTTTCCTCGTCCCTTGGCTCCTCTCTGGGGTCCTCCTTGTGCTCCTCCCTAGTCTTCTCCCCAGTGTTCTCCGTCGGTCCCTTCGTCGGTCCCTTCGTCGGTTCCTCCATTGACTCCTCCCTCGGCTCGTCTCTTGAGCCCTCCTCCGGCTCCTCTATAGGCTCCTCCCTGGGCTTTTTCCTCGAGCCCTCCCTCAGCTCCCTAATCTCCTCCCTAGTCTCGTCCCTAGTCTTCTCCGCAGTCTGGCCCCCAGTCTCCTCCCCAGACTTCGTAATTTCTTTCAGAATCTCAGAACCGTTATCTCTCCCAAGATTCTTACCCAACTGCAATGCGGTCACCCCCAGTTCGTTCTTGATGTCCATATTCGTGCCTTTCATGATTAGAAACTCGACAATTTCTAGGTGATCGAATTGAAAATCGAGGTGAAGTGGTGTATCACCAAAATTGTTCCTCCTGTTGGTTTGGTGATTTGGTCTGTGTGCGCTGTCCTCCGATTTTTCAAATGTTTCTACAACGTACTCAAGCATGCTCCGACAGCCGTAAATTACCGCTGGTAGTGTTCCCAACGGGCTAGGTAGGCCAGGCCGAACTGAAGCCGGGCCCGGCCTGCCACGATCTTCCAGTATCTGGCCTGGCCTGAGCCTGCAGGCTTTGAAAAACCTATGCCGGGCCCAGCCCAGCCCAGCTATAGGCTGTATAGGCTTAGTACTGGCTGCCTGATAGGCTAGCCTACTCTGGCCCGGCCTATGGAGCTCGGCCTGGCCCGGCCTATGGAGCTCGGCCTGGCCCGGCCTATGGAGCCTGGCCTGGCCCGGCCTATGGAGCTCAGCCCAGCCCTCCAAGAGTATCTCTGGTTTCGAAATGCCAGTCCTATTATCTCTTTAGATTCTTAGTTTCCATTATGCTTATCAATTGTCTTATGATATAACTTCAAGTTTCTAGTATGGGAATGGTAAATTGTGAAGTACCCAAGCCAAACTAAAAGTAGGGGTAGTAGACTCAGCAGAATAATAAGAATAATACAATTGTAACCAGAACTAGAATCCAGTTCAGAGTTTTGTTTTATGTTTTGTTTTACTTGTGGTTTAGAGTATCCTTTGATACTCAGTTTGTTTTATTTGTGGTTTCGAGTATCTTTTGATATTCTGGTTGTTTGAAGTGTCTCCTTGATTGAGGAATGCTTGAGAAGTCACCCATGCAGGACATGGACAGCATTGTGTATTTAAAGACTGCTGATCCCCTTGATGAAATAGCAGACTTCGGCAGACAGTATTTCTAATATACTTGGTTGAACGGTTATCTCTTCAAGTCCCTATTATTTTTATCTTTCTCTTGGAGCCTCCCTTAGTGCAGTGTACCTACAGGTTGTAGATCAGCTTGTGTGCTAGTCCTATTGTACCCGGAAGCATGACTAGCACCCCCATGCAAACACATTACATTGATGGAAGAAGGCAGGAGTTGGTAGACAGGGGTGCCAGTGGATAGATATGCTATGGAGAAAATTGGTGGAAAATTGAATTGCCCTTACAAAAACCAGATTTCAATTTGGGCCAGAGGCCTGTAGGCTCTTATTAGGCATGGTAGGCTTCTGCAGGCTTGTCAAATTTAGCCTAGTACACCCAGGCCTATTCCTGGAGTGGCCCGCCTTGGCATGGCCTATGGCCTATAGGCCGGCCTATCACCAGCCTGGCCTGTTGGGAATACTAGTTATTACAACTTATTCTATTGACAAAAGTGCTAAATTTGGATGTATCATAGTTTGCTTCCTTCCTATTAGTTTCTACCACCATTTACTACAATATTGAAAATTGACAATAAGTAAAGTTGAGAACTATTGGCCATGAGCTTATAATCTCTCAATCCACTTATAAAGGTACTTCTTATATAGTTTTTAACTTTTATATCCTGGGAAACCCAGGTATTTCTTTTATTTGAAAGAAACAATCTTCCAATTCTCCACATTCCAAGGCACCACTTACTGATAAAATTTCAAGGTAGTTTTCACAATTATTCATGGAAGTAATCAAAGAAATGTTTGATTTCTACTAGTTGCCATGACTGAGCCACATCCTAGTCGTGAACCGTTTCCCTATAAACTACGTTAGCCGTTGGGGTTGTTGCGGTCACCGGTGTTACTGTTGAAACTGCTAAGGGATATGCTGGGAGGGCAAGTTGCGCAGCGGGAAAATGAGTGGTAGAGAAAGGGGTTTGATGGGTACGGAGGAACAGCAGAAAATATATGGTTGGGGACTTGGTTCTCTCATTCAGCATCTTATCTAAACCAATGGTAATGAGAGGCACATTAGCATGTTATAATGAAATCGTCCCGATCCTTCCATGAATCACCACACTTCTCTCACCCTCTCCATGCATATCACCAACCCTCCGCACACTAGTGATAAGGGAAACCCTATTGGATTGCCTATCGGGAATGTGGTTTGACACTTTTGCGGATAGATAGTTCTTGCTTATCGGGCTTAGGTGTTGGGTTTCCTGTTACCGCTGTTACCCGTTGCCATAGGGCATCAGGCATCGGGAATGGGGATTGGTTTCTTTCACACCTTATGCTTACCGGAGTGGAGCCCTCTGTTGGAAATTCATGGGAGTTCTGGATTCTTGTAGAGCATAGTGGATTATTGTTAGGATGGTGTGATTCTTTTTTGTTCATAGTGTTTCTACTAGCTTCCAGAGTTTTGTTTGTTTAGAGACATATATCTCCCGCTCCGCTGTTTTCTAGTAGGTGAGAGCATTACAGTCAGTCACTGATCATCGACTGTCTATTCTTTCACCACCCTTTCTCGCCCCAGTTCTATTGAGTGTAACATTATTACATCAAAAACATATATGGAGAAACTTCCCCTCAGACGATTATAACTCCTGAACAAAAGAAACAACTTCCAGCATTCCTGAACATTCTATGACCAACGGCGAGTCACCTCCTTCACCAGTAACCCCCACAACTTTAACAGAAATTGCCCCCATTGTGCGAGCTGTCCTTATTGTTGGAGGTGTCCCTGTTGCTTGAGTTGTCCTCGTTGTCCGAAATGTCCTTGTAGCCGGGGCTGTCCTCACAGTTTGAGCTGAGCTCATTGCCTGATCCATTGTCGGGATTGTCCTCGTAGTGTAAGTTGTACTTGTTGTTGGAGCTACCCGAATTGCTGGAGCTGCCGCTATAGCCTGGGTGGTGTCCAGAGGGTATATTTTGGAAGGTTTCCCACCGAACTCCCCCGGGCTGAGGTCCTATCAGCCCATCTAGACCTATTCCGAAAACCCCCGTAGTGCTATACTTTGCGGCCACCTCCCTACGGGCGCCCCCGCAGGAAAACATTTAGACTTTCGGAATAGATGTGCGGGTTACCGCCTAAACTGGTCCGGGTGGTAGATAACGGAAAACTTCGAGTATAGTGAAGTAAGGAGGGACGAATAAGAGGAATCCATGGGCACCAGAGCGGAAGACGGGCATTCCAGGGCTCTGAAATTCTTCCCCTCAACCATAGGAGTAGGAAACACGGTAAACTAAGTTACCCTGTCAACGCAGAGGTAAGGAATACACCTAGCCCCTGTCTAAGAGAGGCAGCTAACGTATTCACTTGTGCAACATGAAGACTAGGTTCAGCTTCCGCTCGAGTTTTTACAGCATATTACCACCCGGGCGAGTAATAGAAGTGCATCACCTTACAAACCTAATACTCCCGCTATGCCCCTAGCGACACGGATACGGGTGGGCAAAGTGAGCATTTGTGGGGTGCAAATCAGTAAAAAAGCGGCGGAGATTGCAACAACAGTTGAGCGACGTGCAGAGAAGCAACCCGTACAGTGTATTGAGGAAGCTGCGTGGGGTAATAGCGGATTAGAAAAAATGCACAAGCGTGCGTTGGGCACCGCTCTCTAAGATCACAAGCCATAGGGACGATCTTCGACTTAGACCGTGCAAGAAGTGTTGGGTTGCACGACTATTGCGAGTTTTTCGAGTATGCACTCTTACTATGGGTTCAGCACTGGTAGATAGGTTCACGTCACTTATCACATTCAAAAGCAAACTGGTTCACTAGATTTGGCTTTGTACCGTATCACACATCGGCCCGGATCGGCATTTGCGATGCAATAGCGGTATTGGCTTCTCTCATCCTGCAGGCAAGGATTATGGGTGAGGCGTCCTTCCCGGGAATCGAGACTTACCAGGGCTAGCCGCGCCAATAACCAAATGGGGTTGAATCCCTGTCCTGCCGATCTCCCACAGCTGCAACCAGGTTTCCGTGCCCCCGCCATATGCGTGCGCAGTGGCATGCCGTGCTTGGCTCCATCTCATCCGGCAGGTTACCGTACCCCAGTACCCCAGTTTTTTCCTTGGAGGGGTGACACAAGTGGAGTGAATATGATGGGGATATCCTTGAACCCTGCTCACTCTCCCTACTCCCTGTTTCGCCAAGAAAAACTTGGCAGCGATGAGAACTACCGGTAGGCGGGAGGCCAATCGGCCTCATAATCATAACCGCGTGAAATCTGCGAACAAATCCAGCAACTTAACAACCACCGTCAAGCTGAATAACAGGGGGCGGCTCAGCCAAATTTTTCCAATTGAGGAAAATTATTCCAGCTCACTTGAGTACACTCTAATCATCCCCCGTGCCCCTCAAGCTAGCCCAGGGAACACTTTATATCGTACATACTTGTGCCCTCGAGAAGCTAGAAATAAACACGTGATAAAGATACAGTTGATACAAAGCTCAGTTGTGTGACCCCCTAAAGCTCCTTTCGGTGACCGAGGGGCTACTTGGAACAAGAGGTTCACCGACTCGAGACTCAGTTGAGTTTTCCGAGCCGCCGTTTTGAAAGGGCGTTTCGTGAAAATTCCAAAAGGGTATGCTATGTTTAAAACTGATAATTGCGTGTTAAAGGGCAGGAAATTGTTATAAAATTTATGATACTGGGCTGAATTCTTGGCACTTATCGTTTCCTCCAGACACGTGTTCGCAGACGAGTCTCGAACTAACTGACTGATCATTTCAAAGAGCCCCTAGCTCACTTCACTGGAGGGTTTGGGCAGGATGACTTGCCGATGGGTGGTACCCTGAATGACAACTTCCGCGATACTTTCATTCCTTCATCAAGGTTTGATTTTGCAGCGATGCTCTCTAAAGATAATTTTAACGAGCGTGTTCGCGGGATACTTTAGAATTGGCAACTGTACGACTCCTCCCCTGAAAAGGACCGAGTTTAGGAGGCACGAAATCCTCGGATCATAACCCCAATAACCTCCACCTAGGCCAAGCAGCGCAAGCCCTCTATCACGGTACTGGTAGTTCCTGAGCGCCGTACCGTGGTTTTGACATACATAATGTTGAGAGCGACCTTTGGGCATTGGTGAACTGCATAGGTAACGCCCAGGGAAGTAGGAGAGTAGGGGTGGCAGGGTAGGCCCCGGCGAACACAGTGCCGGTAGGGAGAATTTGCCTCTGGTATACCATGAATTCAGAGGGGTGGGTTGATCATTGCTTATAATACCCTTCCCTCGCCCCTACTCATTTCTGTACCATCGTGCGGTTAGCCTACTGTTACCTTCCGTCAAGAGGCCCCTCCTCGAAACTTGACGCCCATAAAGGGTCTCCAACAATAGAGTACCTGCCGTCACAAAACCTCAGCGCACAACCGCCTTCCAGCGTTTGCCGCATTTGATACAGTAACGGCTAGAATAACTGGACCCCTCATTAAGACCTGTACAGTTCCCTCCTCTGGGGTAAGGGGAGAAAGGCAAAGCTAAAAAAAACCTCTTTTAGCCTTTCGCTGAGACTAATGAAAATAAGAATACCATATCATTCCACCCCCTAGTGTGAGTTTCGGTTCTTCCAGCTTTTGCGGAAGAAACGGAGGTGTTATTACGATAGTTCTATCCTAACTTGCAATATCCTCACCGCCAGAGCAATGACAGAAACATTTCCAACCGTGCACCAGAGCTCCATATATTGACTTTGTGGTCCCAAGAACAGCTCTTGAACGGGACAGCCGTAATAAGGGGGGTTATTTTGCAATTGTGTCTACCGTGAATACTTGTGTCAGGGATAGTTCGCACGGGCATCGAAGGGTGGAGCCTGTAATCTGCGACAAGCACTGCACCACCGCAAAATCTCATGCACTACCAACATGACTAGGTTGGTAAATATTACCCTTCACTGGCTCGCAGGAGCCCTCTGGAGCCGCGTTTTTTTGGGGATCGCAGGTAGGACCTTAATATCCCTGTTCGTTCGAAGTTCAACATCGAGTACAGCTCGATTTCTCCAATCCTCGCGACCCCGCTTTTCGCCTTCCTATTCTGGGAGGTTTAAATGGGTTCAGCACTATTAGATCACAAAAAAAAAACCCACAATCCTAGCTAGCTGCTAGATTTGAGGGACCATAAGATTTCTAGGATTGCCCTGCTAAAGGAATAAAACATCATGCCCGGCACCCTGCTGCATCGCACAGCACACCTGTATCAGCACCAATACCAGGTCCTTTTTCCTACCCAGAAAACGCGAGACCTGCTGAATATGCAAGCGAGTACCATTTTCGAATACTAGAGTAGCAGTAATACAGGAAAGGATGTGGGTTGAAAGGATGATTTCAGCAATGTGAGATTGCATGTATGCCCGAAGGTTTCTCTTGGAATGTAGATTAACCCCAACACTAACCAGTTCGGGCCCCTGTATAATCTGCATAATTCTCACCCTGCTTTTCTTTCTTTTTTCTTTCTTTCTACTTAAGGCTTCTTATTGGCCTGGAATAGTTTTCCGGAAAGTTGTTACTGGTGCTTTATGTTAGCGTGTGGTGTATTGGGCGGGGAAGTAGGTCCGACGCAGAAATAAATCTCCTTGTAATATTAATAATACGTGAATTTTGCCCAAACCCCCACCGGAGTACGGAGAAACTTGACCTCCAGGTCCGGCACAAAACCAGGGAAAAACTAATATCCTGGCTATACGAAATATCACCTCCCCCCGAATTCGCTCTCCCTACTCTAGGACGCCAATTTAGATTTCCGGACTTCTACTTTTTCGGTCGGTTTTGGCTAACTCACTTCAAGGTTTTCCCGCTTCCTAGTCTAACACATTGGCTAAACAATACCTTTCCAAGGTCGTAAGTGGTGATACTAGAAAAGGAACATCGAGACCCGGAGTGAGGCCATAGAATGCATTTCTAAATAATTCCCGATGAAGCCGGGGGTTCAAAAGCATATGACAGTTTAAGGCGGATTTTGCGACTAGAGTGGAATAGGACTAGAAACAGATATAATCATATCTACAGACGACATGCTATGGACACTGAGGCCAAATTTCAACCGCCCAGGCGGTGTTTAAACTTAATACCGCTCTACACGGATTAATCAAATTCACTTGCTTTTCCCAAGCAGTAGATGCTTACCTTTTACATGCAAATTGAGATTTAGATTTTGAGTGGGACGTCATTGTACTGTAGTATCCATTGTAATTTTTCTATGATCTATAAATTTTCTTAAACCGACAGATATGTTGGGTTTCGTGAACGACAAAATGGATGGGAAGGTATGAAAAGAAAAAGGAAATTGAGGCCATGTTTATCACAACTCCTTTCTGCTTCTTCATATTTATATCCACCCATAGTAAATACAAATAACCTTTAAAAACTTAAGGCGATCATAATCCCCTACTAGCGTTAATGTTATTTGAAGATTTTGTGGTTATAAACCCTCGATACACCACGCACGCAAAATAGGACTAATAATAGAAATCGCGATAAAGCTAGGGTAAAGTTACTAAAGGAGCGAGAAGGGCGTGGGCCAATAGGTCGAAAATTATAGGAGAATAACTCACTCCCCTGGGCATACCAACTCTAAGTTCCTAATGGGCGACCCCGCCTTAATCTAGAAAGGGCAGTCGGGGGCCTGGAAACCATCTAGATGCACACACTCCCGAGCAGCGGGCTACTACATTACTTAGGCATCATCGGCCATGAGTAGGTATTCCCCACAGCACCGGGGAAACTCAAGGAAGTGCTGCACAGGAAAATCTTCAGTTTCATCAAGTTGACCCGGATAGGGAGGAGGATGGTAGAAAAGATAGAGAAACAGCACCCATTCCAAACGCTGGGTATATCGGCTCCTCCATCATCAGCTGTGAATCCGGTGCGCGGGAGAGCCCATCCATAAGTCTCCGTCCGACATAACAGACACATACGGCGTGGCTCTGACATAGGCCCCCACGACGTGGCTCCCGCAGCTCCCACTATAAAACTAAATATCGGGAAAACTATCCCCGCCGGAAGGAACCCAAGCTAGTCACATCCCCGGAAGGCCCCAGATCTAAGGACATCTTCTCTGTAATGATAAACTTAAAGATGTACAGAGGACCGGTATGCACGACGAAATGGTGACCTTCCGAGCGGATGTGTACAATACGCCCCGCCCCTACGTAAATAATCCTGCCAACACATGCCTTCCTTTCTTCGAGAACCAACACATGGAGCCTCACCCCTGCCCTGAGACCCATGCCAAATTTCCCTCTGGCGTGCCGGAGATCACCCCATACGACCAGGCTTCAATCATAGAGTACCTCTCCTGCCTCACGTCTTTTATGCCCTCGCCTACACCCTCCGGCGTGACGCCCCATGCGGCGGGAGAGGACACAAGCCTGATGGGTGAGCTCGCACTTTAGGGCACGCCCGTAGTTCCTCGCCCGCCCGCGATGAATACAGGGGTGATACTGTGCTGCAGGGACCCGGAGGAGTCCTGAAACAAACAGCCAGCGGTAGGGGAGGATGGGGCCGCCGACGTCGAGTATAGGGTCCTCACGGTAGTGGCAGGATCTAGGGGGTGCATTGGGAACGCATTTTCCAGGATGGAGTTTAAGTGCATGCTGGGGACGCGATTGCAAGGTTCAGGTTCTGGACTACTGAAAAAGGAGAGGGGTTTGTTAAAAGGTAATTAACAGCGAAACCCCGGGGGGGGCATAATTGCTACAGGAAGTGAGCTGGCGTGTTAATGAATTCTTCCTTTTATTCGTAGATATTTTTTGTCATCAGGGGATGAAGGGAGGAGGGCATGAAGAGTTTTCATCATATACGGCCACTCGAGTGTCTCAGTTGAAGCATACATTGAGGGGGTAAAGTTATCATTGACAACCTCGCCACTACCACCACCCCCGGGTGAACTGGTGGATTATTATGCAAAAATGTGCAATACAGCCAGGACGGTATTTGACTAAAGACCCAACAAAGAATAAGATAAGAAAATAGGGTCGTTAAAAAATTCATGAGCCAAACCATCCCAATAAAAACGAATCACTGTACGCAGCCCTCACTGAAGCTAGAAAGAAACTAGCGAACGAAAGACATACACCACCCCGATGCCCTCTCCTATAGCCAATTGGCAACCCAACTGGGTTATCCAGCCAGTCCAAGATATACCGCCAGTCGCCTAAGCCCGAAAAATTTCAAGAACAATCAATCTAACAAGAAAACATACAAAGCGAACACTGTACTCCCTCTGGAGCAACCCCCCCAGGGGCTCCTTCCGTTCCGACCCAGCAAGCTGCCGCACAGTAGCTCCTTCCATCCTTCCAAGGAGTTTCTTATGCATCCACACAGCAAGCTGGATGTAACAGGAAATGCCCACCCAAGAGCTTAACTTGACTTCAACAATTCAATCATGGATCAGCTCCTCCCAAGGCCCAAGGCGCCGGTCACCACCCAGCTCCTCCTAGAGCCCCCTTTGCCATATCCCCCCCAACATCGACTAGTGTCTCGTCTCCATCATCCTCCGGAGTCTCCTCCGCAATTTCCTACAGAATCTCCTCCACAGTTTCCACGGTTTCCTCCACAGTTTCCTGCATAGTTTCCTCCACAGTTTTCTACACAACTTCCTCCACCATTTCCACCACCCTGCCCACCACGACACCTCCTCGAATTCCTCCCCGGAGTCCTCCTCAGACTCATCATTTGAATCCTTGTGAGACTCCCCGCTAGGATCTTCTATAGGTTTTTTCACTGTCTTCTCTCTAAACTCCACCTCCCGCTTGTCTCCAGCCCCCCCCGAAGGATCCTCCTTAGGCTTCCCCTCGAGAGCCTCCCCAGCCCCCCTCGCAGGATCCCCCCCAGGCTCCCCCGTAGGGTGCTCCCCAGGCTCCCCTGAAGGATCCTCCCTAGGCTCCCCTGAAGGATCCTCCCCAGGCTCCCCCGCAGGATGCTCACCAGGCTCGTTCCTTGCCTTCTTCCCATGCTCCCCCCCATACTCCTCTCCCGGCTCCTCCCCCGGCTCCCCAGACTTCCCAGGTACCTCCCCGGGTTCCCCGCCAATCTGCTCCCCATACTCCGTTTCAGGGTCCTTCCGGGTCTTCTCTTTATTCTCCGCGGCTTTTTTCAGAATAGGCAAAATATCTCTTCTCTCGAGCTTTTCACCCAATTTCAATGCTGTCACACTCCGCTCGTTCTCAATGGTTGGATCTGCACCATTCTTGACTAGAAGCTTGACGATATCCGAGTGATCGAATTGGACAGCGAGATGAAGCGGAGTGTCGCCGTAATCATTCGTCTCGTTTACTCGGTCACTTTGTGCACTACCATTTGTTGTAAACCTTTCCACCAGAGCTTTCAGCATGTTCCAATGGCCGGAAATAACCGCTTCGTGTAGCGGGGTGTTGCCGTATTGGCCCGGTGCTGTGAGGGCGGACGAATCGGCTTTTTCAATCAGGATTTTGTATACCCCGGATATGAACTTGGCTGCTAGGTGGAGTGGTGACTGATTGTTCGTCCCCACTGACCCACCGCCGAGATCTGAGAGTGTCTTTTCTACCAGTGGCATGAGCCCCAGACAGACTGCGACATGCAGGGGAGTCTGATCCCCCGCTAAAACCTCCATTTTCGGATCTCCGCAGTACTCAATCCATGGCCCCCGTACGACATCCCTGACACGGAAGAACTGATGGTCCAACCAGTTATGGTGAGGGTCTTCGCAGAATTTGTGCTTTGAAATCTCGATGCTCCGACGGGCATGGAGGAACCAGGATTCTGCAGCATATTTGAGATATGGCCACTTGGCCAAAGCTTCCTGCCGGCGCTTCTGCCCCACTTCCTGCTGAGCCCATGCCGGCTCCCCCGCCTGACCTCCCCCCGAACCTGACCGCCGGGGTTTACCTTTTTGCCCGCTGTTTTTTCCCTTGGGGGACCTCTCTATGTCTCCAATGGCATCGTGAATGTATCGGAAACAGTCCCAGGAAACTTCGAATTCGAGATTGCATTTACTCAGTGCCTGTGTGCTATCCTGGGAGTCTTGGTCGAAAAGACATTCCACTGCAGTATGATGGATAATGGATACATGAGTGTTGGTAGCCCTGAGAAATGACCAAGAGGACCGGACGTACTGCCTGACTTGCTCCTTAGTTTTTGGCTCAATTTTGGGTCCCGTTCTAGGAGGTGATTGCGCAGCATTTTCTTCGTCTTCCATGAATGCCAGGATATATCCGAATTCTCTCAATGTTAACGGGCGCGAGGCGAGTGCCACCCTCCGGATCACTTCCAGAACTCGTTTCGATTCACCCTGCCGTCGGACATTGCCTAACATTTCTCCGTATAAACTTTTAAGCTTTAGCGGGGGCTTCTTTAGAAATGCTTCGTAGTTATAGCCCGCGCAATAAAGTTGTAAAACTTCAACCGCCAACGACGCCCAGAGGAAAGTTCCTTCCGACCTCTCCAAAAGAACTTCGATTGCTCCGGCCTTCTGTTTCTCATCCCACTCTCCAAATCCATTTACCTTCCGCCTAATAACAGTTTCCAAATCCCCCTTTACACACTTGTTTTTGTCAATATTGATCTTGATAAGTGGAGAAAGGTCATTATTAGAAACTTGGGGTACATCCCGAGCGGAGAGAAATATCTTGACCCTGCGGATACCCTTGAGTTGTATAATCCCTCTAATCAAATCTCTACAGACGCATTCATCGAGACCATCAACACCATCGACGAGAATGTATACTGGGCCTGTTGGGTAATCCTGGATCATTTTTCTCAGAGCATTCCACAAAGAATTCGGGTTGGTGAAAAATTTATCCCCCTGAATTATAAGTTCATCCCTGCAGCTGCGGAAAAAAAGGTCCTTATCCTGCTGCAGAATGCTATACACTAAGCCCCAGAGCACTTTGGCAAGCCCCGGTTTTGGCTCTGTCTTATTAGCAGCTGTCTCTCCTGCGGAAACTTCGGAGGGGGCGAAGTAGTAGACCAATTTGACCCCTTTAGGAGGTTTGCTGAGTCCCTCGAGAAATCTGGCGGCAATTCTCTTGGCCAACATAGTCTTTCCGGTCCCAGAGCAGCCGCAAAGCCAGAGAACCTCGGATTCTCTGCTCTCCTGCCACCTCTCATACTTAGCGTAACTGAAAATCCACTCTCCAGTGCCAGTATCGGGAAGGTTGTGCGATCCCTGAAGATAACCTAGGTCAATCTCCGGTAGTGATACCGCCCAGCGACCATCCGCTACCAGCTTTATAAAGTCTCCTGCGCATATTCTTAGCCATAAGTTGGGGGCGAAAATAAGCAACGAAGGGCTGCACACCAGTGATATCTAAAGGTGCTAATGTACCCCAATGATTTATGATAGTTGTATTGCAGCTGTTGTAGTTGTTGAAGTCACCAATGTTCTTGCTGAAGTTGTCCCAATTGTACTGGCGGTGGTCATCGCTCGAGCTGAGTGGGCGGGGGTGGTTGTCCTGGCGGTCCGAGCTGTCCTCATTGCCGGGATCTGCGTTGCTGGAGATGTTTGTGCCGGCTGAGATGTCCTTTTTAGAGGTCTTCTCGTTTTTTGAGCCGTCCCTACCGTTGGTGCTGCCATCGCTGTTGGAGCTATCCTTATTACCTGATTCGTCTGGGTTGCCCGAGACGGCGCCGTCTCCCGACACGTCCCGGTCGTTGGAGCCTCCCCCAGCCTCAGAGCCATCCTTACTATTAGAGGTGTCCTCGTTGGTTGAGTTGCCCGCACTGTTTGAGATGCCTTTGCTGCTGGGGCTTCCCTGGTGGTTTGAGCCATCATCCTTGCCGGAGCTTTCCTTACTGTCGGCTCTCTCCTCGCTTTGTGAGATGGTATCTTCTTTTGAGATGTCCGGGCTGCCGAGGCTGTCCCCGTTCTTGGAGCTATCCTTACTATTGGAGGTGCCCTCGTTGGCTGAGTTGCCCCGATTGTCCGAGATGCCTTTATTGTGAGGGCTGTCCTTGTGGGTTGAGCCATCACCCTTGCTGGAGCTTTCCTTACTATTGGCGCTATACTCGTTATGTGAGCTACCCCTAGTGTTCGAGATGTCCTTACGCCCGGAGCTGCCCTCATTGGTGGAGCTATCCTCATCGCCGGATCCGGCCTCACTTTTGGGGCTGTCCTCGCTGTTTGGGCTGCCCTCACTGTCTAAGCTGTCCGTACTTCTAGAACTAGCCATATTGTCGGAGTTGCCCCCGTGGCCCGAGATGTTCCCATTTCCGGACCGGTCCTGGCTATTGGGACTGTCGTGGTCTGGGCGGTTCTTGTTGCTCGGTCTATTCCTGTCCCCTATGCGGGTTCTGCGCCATACATCCTGTACTGGTGACTGTAAATTGCTCCCCCTAATTCCCTATTAGCCGATTTTTTCATCCCATGGAAAACACCACCTAATGGTATACCTTGAGGCCATCTCTACACAAGCGTTGGCCCACAATGGAATCTTTGAGGTCTTTTGGATTATACGTGTAATTCTCTTGCGTCAACTCCCCCAAGTAGTAGATAACTTCGAGTACAGGGAGGTGAGAAGGGGTGAAGGAAAGATACAACTCTCGGAGCGGAAGAAGCAGCCATATTAAGGCCATAAGCCCCAGAACGGAAGGCAAACATGCCAGAGCTCCTACATTCTCCTTCTCGGTCATGAATAAACACCGCAAACTCAGCCCCCCGTGAACACAACCAAAAAGAAGACGCACAGCTTTTCTTGGGGAGGAACCTGTAACCTGCCGTATTCCATTGTGTAACAAATCCTAACAGGTTTAAACTCTATTGAAAAATTCACGGCGCATTGCGACCTTGGTGGGAAAAAGCGCCGTTGCCCTACAACCCCGATGCTCCCACTATCCACCTAGTGGCACGAATATGGGTAGGTAAACCGAGCATTTGGGGGATGCACCACTCGCCAAAAACGGCAGGTGGCTGCGATAGTTGAGCGCCGTACGGAGAAGCAACCCTCACAGCGTATTCAGGAGGCCAATCAGAGTGTTAATTGGGGAAGATACACCAGCGTATGTTTTGTACTACTCTGGGATCATAGGGTGATCCGCAACTATGTCCACGCGGGAAGGGCTGGGCGGCATAGCAAGCCCCCCGAGATTACAAGGCACAGGTACTCGTAGAAATGCTTGCATCACTTATCACATTCCAACAGAAACTGGCCCAATTGATTTTCGGCCTTGTATCACACTTCGCCTCGAATCCACTTTTCCAGTGCAATACAGTCGCCCCTGGCTATAGTGAACGCAAAAAACACTGTTCACTATAGAGATTAGCCAATAGCAAGGCCGCAAGACAGCTCATGCACCAATCACAGTCTTTCCTTTCAGCCCCCGTTCACTATAGCGAGGTTCATTATAGCCAGGGGCGACTGTATTTCGCTTCCCTCCACCTGCAGGTGGGGGTTAAGGGGTGAGACATCCTTCCATGGTACAAGTACATGTACAGTATCACGACTCAATCTAACCCACCCAGGCTAGGCGCACCGATTTCGCGAAATGGGGCACACTCTGTCTTACAGATCTCTCCCGACCGCAAACAAGGTTCCACAGCCCCGGACTCCACCACGGCAGTGCACGGTATTATGATAGCATGTGATGCCAAGCTCTAATATCCCAAACCCCGGTACCCTACCTCAGAGGGGGGAGGGAGACAAGTAGGAAGGGAAACGACAGGGGTATTCTTGAGCTCTGCATACTGTACAGTACTCGAGTACACTCTCTGCTCCTTGTTTCGCCAAAACACAGCGGTGATGAAAGCTTGGCGGGAGATCAATCAGCCGCACGGTCCACACCCATAATCATATTCACCTTATGTGCAAACAAACACCGAATCAACCACCCCACGAAACCGAACAGTGAGATCAGGTGGGTTTTCCCAAGAAAGAAGATTAATTCTCCGCCACTTTACTACCCGCTAATTGCACCCTAACTCTCCACAACTGAGCCTTTGCACAGACAAACCCACCGCGAGATGGCACGAATGTAAGCCAATGGCGAGGCTTGGCCACTTGGTGACTCAATCCCGCAGACCCAAGGTGTGCAGTATGTAAAAACCGCGAATCGGATCTACGGTTGGAGATCCTAAATGCCAACTTCCACAAACTCCCGTTCCCTCGTCCCACGTATGGTTCTACAGCAATGCTCCCTGAGAACAATTTCAAAAGAGTGGTTACGGGACATTCCATCACAGCATTGGCACCACCCCCCAAAAGTGACACAGTCTAAGAAGCACCAGAGCTATCAGAGGGTTCTGTGGGCTCTTGATACGAGCGAAACTTCAATAACTCCCATCTAGGCTAGACTACGGAACTCTCTACTGCCGCGCCAGTAGTCCCCGAGCGCTGTGAAATAGTTATGACCGACTCAGTATTGGGAGCGGACTCTAGGAATTGAGGAATGGCCGAGGCAACACCCGCGGAACTAGGGGCGGCAGGGCAGGTTCTAACGAATACAGGAGGGAAGACTTACGTCAGGTATATCATAGCTTGGGGGGGACGGGAAATATTACTTCTATCATAATACTCTTCCCTTGTCCCTAATCATTTTTCAGACCGGGTCGGCCGTTTAGAATATCATAATAGCCTCTGTTCAAAAAAAAAACCCCCAACTTAGAAACTCATTGTTCACAAGTGGCCTAGTAATAGAATACCTGAGGTCACCAAATGTCACCGCACAATCACCTTCTCAAGTTCGCCACACTTGATACCGTCAGGGCTGGAATAATTGGACCTCATGCCAAGACGCCCAAAGCTCCCTCTTGGGGAGTAAGAGGAGAAAAAAGCTGCTTCAGCTCCCCGCCGAGACAAATCAAAACCAAAATACCGCCAGCCTCGCCACCGGTAGGAGAGACAACTGCGATGTCCCAATGCGAGGTCCAGCTCTTCCAATTTTACGGTATTGGGGAGCCCTTATTTCCAAAGCCATATTTTCATCTGAACTATCCTTACCACCACCAAGAAGGCGCAATCATTTTTCGTTATGCTCCATGGCTCTACGGCTCGGTTCTGTATCGCCTCAAGAACAGTTCTTAACTAGGGCAGATGTAACAGGTATTTGTTTACACTCTTGTTTGCCAAATATATAGTATCAGGTATCCCTTGGACTGTCTACATCAGCCAAACTTGCATTAGGGTGTGCTAGGGTCAATTGGGCAGCAGATATCTGCATTTTTTCAGAAAATTTGATTTTTTAGGCCTCTTGGTGCATAAATGACTAGGTGGCATGGACAGCTTAAATATTATTAGCGAATTTTAAAGTTCAAATCGCTCCAACGCAGGCTTAGTCTGCCCTGATGCCAATTACCAGACAGCCCAAGGGATATCTGGTACCAGCATAAGGGCCGGGTATCTGGAACTTACAACAAGCCCTGCACCGCCGCGAAATCCCGCACACCACAAACACCACTTGTCTAATTAATATCGCCCTTCATTGACTCGCAGGAGCACTCTGAGACAACTGCACGGTGCAGCTCCTCTCCTCGAATGTCTAGACTCCGCTCCTCCACTTCCTGTTAAGGAGTCCGAGTGTTCAGGACCACTAGCTCGCATTAAAATTTCGCAATCTTATCTGGTCACTGGACTTGAGGGTTCGTACTGTACAAGTACGTGTCCCCGGTCTGTACTTGCATAACCTGAACACGAGGGTAAATGCTGGTGCAGCAAATTATCCGCGCACAGATAATCGCCCATGCCACGAGCAAATTCAGACCCAAATGTTCAGGCCCTTCATGCTGGCAACGCGGAAGTCTGCAAGGATGGCCCTCCTTGCGGGATAAAAAACCGTGACTAGTACTCGTACCCAACAGTGCTACCGTATTGTCGCACAAATTCTGGCATGCGGGATCTATCACCTTGCCCGAGCCGGAAAGCCCAGGACCAACTGCCGTAAATATGCAAGCGAGCACCGCTACCGAACACCTACCCGAGTACTCGTACTTGAGTACCATCCTCTGGTCGAAAAAATCGGGAAATGTGGAGATTAAAGGTCAGAAACACGGTCGCTCGATTGGCTCGAGCACACTGAGCTCTCCAATCAAAACCCCAGAAGTCCGATCCCCGTTCCCGGATCTTTTTCCACCAGAGGCTGTAGTACTCGAGTACGAGTACCAGGTATGGTAGGTACCTGTACCCCAGAGCGTGGTGCCGATTGGGGGCTGGTTTAGCAGTCCAAGATTGGATGGATACACGAAGGCTTCGCTTGGAACACGGGCTAACCCCAACTGGCTGATTGGGTACCAGCACATGCAGAGTACTTGTACTCGGGTGTGGACGTGGGATACCGGACAGCCAGGGATTAGAGGTGTCAAAGCTTCTTTCTTGTTCGAGCAATTCTCATGCCAGACTCATTCCTTTATTTCCTATGAGGGCAAGGACGGTCAGGCCTCTAGAATCCCTGGCTGTCCGGTATCCCACGTCCACACCCGAGTAATAGCATAATATTTGTTTTTAATTTCATCTGTTTCACTCTTTGTCTTCACTGTAGATCTTTTTATCAAACTTCCCGAAAAACAGTACCAGGTAGTGGTTTCTGCCCCGGAAAACGATTGCTTTACGGTAAGTTAGCATGTAACGCATGGGACGGGGAAGAGGGTCGGACACAGAAGCGGGTCACCCAGCATGCGAGTTTTGCCCACATCCCTACCCGTACCATACTGCGGAAGCTCCCGAAAAATTGATCATCCAAATTCAGCTCAAAAGGGACTAACCTAACACGCTGCTCTATCAGGGATATCGCCTGCCCTTCTGAACTTCCTATTCCCACCGCCGGCCCCCTTGGGCACCGATCGAGATCTCCAGGCTTCTACTTCCTCCGCATGTTCTTCAGCTGGTCCGCCCCATCCGACCCGCTTCGCGATATTACCCGAAACAATACTGTGGATTTAACAAGAAAAAGCAAACTCAATTATCTTGCTAAACCTTGGCGCTGCATGTTGAATACCGGTACTTTACACCCGGCGAGGACGGTATCAGCAACAAATTGCACAACATAGATTGGGTGATATAGATCAAAACTGGCCACGAATTTCCTGGATATGTTCACGATGAGCGCTAGTCTTTGGGTATTCATCGCCCACCCTCAACTTCTCGAGTCCGTGGGTGAAGATTGCTATCGTAACAAATGGACTTCCAGAGCTGGAGTGAGGCAGAACCCGTCCCATCCCACGGCCACCCCTCGCAAGCCCGGGCCGGAGGAAATTTTATACCACTTCGGCGGAGTCCAGGGCTGGGTGGCCGCACCAATGTAAAGTGAACCTCGTCATTGGTGTGGCTCAAACAAGAGGCTTATGAGGCCATGCCCACAAATACCGTACGTCGGCGACAAGGCCAAAGGTCAACAACCCCTGTGAGGCGTAAAGCTTAATCCCTGCCCCGCACGGATCCATTAACCTCCCTCTTCCTCTTCCAGCGATGGATGCTTGCATTTCAGATTAAAAATCGAGATTCTCACAAGGAGGGTGGCGGAGTGCGTCTTTTCTTCTTTCCTCCTTTCCCACACATACCTATTCTCAAACCGACCGGTACGTCTGATCTCTTCCCCGATGAAAGGAACCAGGTAAAGAAATTATAGAAAAATTGAAGGCCCTCGCTTGAAGGGAGTTGTTATATCGCAAATTTACCAGTACAGACAGCGAGGGTTTATGCGCGGGAAAGAAATGTAACAATTCTTTCCAATGCTCCCTTTCTTCACCCATAAAATTAGCTGAAGTAAAGATATGGTTATCGATCATATCACCGCTCCCACGACACGTAAGGCGGATAGCCAACGTGGAAGTAAACTAATAAATCACGGAAAGGGCTGACGGAAACGATGTTTTAGTAGGTTTACTTCCATGTACAGGTGAACCAAGGTCAATTCTTGAGCCAGGAAGAGAATGAATATTAAAATGGAGTTTTGCTAAGACTAGTATTCATAGTCAAGGATGATGATTTACAGGAAACCAAAACCTCTATAACTCGTGAGTGTCATGCTCTTAGTTCAGCTGTAGTTTTCACCTTTACGGTCCTAAAATTTATGATGCGCTGTGCATGCCGAGGAGGGCATAGAAAAAGGAAGAAAAATAGAGAGCGCTGGGGCTTGGGTAAAATAGACAAAGAGATGGAGAGGGTGGAGCGAATATTTAGCGAATTACAGAAAACTTAGCCTCTCGGGACCCACCAAGTCTGACCCCCTATTGGGCGGGCAACTTCGCCATAAGCCGAAATATGTGGTGTAGGGGCGCTGGAGGGGGTGGTGCACACCGAAAACTATAGCTTCACCAGGCCCGCACTGCTGGCGAGTGCCGCCGGCAGCATCCTCTGGAAAAATGGTCTTCTGCTCACAGAGGGTGAGGAGTGCTCGAGTACAAGGTCACCATGCAGAGGGAGCTGCGGGGCACGAAATCAGTTTCCTGTGATGCCCAAGGAAGCCCGCTGGAACAGAAGCAGTCTGAATGAGAATGGCGGTTGGTACGGGGGCTCCAGAAAATATGTTCGGGGAGACCGGGATAGAATGTTAAAGACATGAAATCATGGTGACTGCCCTCTGTTAAGGAACACGCATATCCTGCGTTATTGTTGCAGCTTTTATGAAATCAATATAAGATACTATCCTATGCAGTATCAATAGCGCCAAACTTCCCGCCATGGCTCTAGAGATGATCTCGTCCGATTAGTGGGTTTTTTGTCCTTTATCGGCGGAGTCAACCATGCAGATGAGTAATGTTAACATGTAACACTAAACGAATTAGCACATATCGATACATGAATACCTCGCCTCGGAAGCTAATCTAAGAATAAGTGTACAGACCTCCAAAAACAACAGAATAGACAGTTAATGACAAGTCGCTAGGCGGTTCTATAATGCCACCAATACGTCACCAATTATTCAAACGTGCAAAGGAGGGGGAAGCTTCCATGGTGAATCCGCTCCACTTGTGGGTCGGAGGGAACCGGTTTGTAATTTAATCTGAATGCAATCGATATCCCTCCGATATGCTTTCCAGTATAGTCCAAAGCCAGTCACCATACGTTGGTTTGGATTTAGAGTGATGTGTAGAAATTCGGTACTATCGGTTTAAAAACTACCAACCCCTACACCGATGACCCAGGCCACACGCACCTTATCCCTCACGGAGAACAAACATATCCAATCCTACCACTGCGGTAAAAAAAAAGAACCCACCAGAATACCCTTCCGGCGCACCGGCGACGTTGCATACTATATGACTAGATTTCAAGACCCTTGTACCTCTCCCACGTCACATCCGAGATGCTCCGCCTGCACACTCCCGCCTACACTGCCCTGCGCGTGGTGGGAGGAACGTTGAGGAAACGAGTCTGAATTTGCTTCCCAGGGCGGAGCTTATATGTCTGCTTGCAATGGTCATGAAAATCGGGTTGGAGTTGGGGTGGAATAGGAAGGAGGGAGGTGGTTTGCTAAGGGGAGGCTCAAAGCGAGCCCCCAGGGGGTATACCTGCAGCGGCTAGGGGGGTGGTTTGGGAGTGAATTCTTCCTTGGTTTCGTGGATATTTTTATCATCAGGAGATGAAGAATAGGTCTCATAAATGTTTAGAATCATAGAAGGTCACTCGACTGTTTTGTGAATTGATATGACTGCTGACGAGAAAAGAAGCTTGATTTTCTTACTACCTACGCATCAGTGGGCTTTTATGCTAACTGAACTATCAAGTGAAAGAAAAGAAATAACAAAAACCCGAGGTCGGCAACATGAGGATTTCGGAGGAAAGAATTTGACGAAACCTCGAAGAGGAAGAAAAACATATGAGAACCTCGGAATACCCTAGTTGAATATGGCATGGTTGTACGGTTGTGAAACGAATGGAGAAGAGATGAAGAAAAACTCAAACAACAACTAACGTTGAAGAGAGTGGTGAGGAAAGTACTAGGAGAAACTAACTAAAAGGAAACTAGTCTGTTTGACGGATAAGCACTAAACCCAACAGGTTTCGGTACAGTATGTAGGAAGTCGTACACACGCAGCTGGTATTTGAGGATGAAACATAGCCTTGAAATATGTATAACCGTATGGACAAAAGGTAGATCGAGAGGCTTCGTCTTGTTCACCTTGACACATGCACCTAGGTACTGTGCATCCTATTCATACCAATAAGCAGCCTCCATATACGTCAAGCGACTCACCACTTTCCATATCATGGACTCCCGAGCTATGTGGTAAGTGTGCAGGCATGTCTGTACTTTTCATCACATTGAATCAACACTTCGTAGTGCCGCACAGTACATGCTTGGTGTTAAGACCATCATAGACAACCCCAGCACTGCCGTCACACTCCGATGATCAAAACAGAATATTCTGGGGGAAAAAAACATTCAATACTGCCATAACGGTATTTGACTGAAGGCTAAAGAAACAAAATGATAAAAGAGAGTCGTCAAAAAATCCATGAGTAAAACCATCGCAAGAAAAAACATAAAGCATAATAAACCGCCCGCCCTAAAATAACAAGTAAACCAACTAAGGAGAGACATCCCCCACCCCCGCTCCCACCCTAATACCCTATCGCATAACTGATGAGCAATCCAGCTAATCGATCCAACAAGCCAATGGTATGCTACCAATAACCTAAGCCCAAGAAATCTCAAGAACATGAACAAAACAAAACAAACAATGCGAACACGATTTCAAAAGAGAGCCCTGACTATGGCCCGCGCTGCAAGAGCGATCGCCCTCCGAGAACAGAAGAAGCCACCACTTGACATGGGTAAACAAAGTGGAAATTCTTAGCGGGGTCATGATACAAGATACATAATGAATGAGACCAGAGTAGAACCGGCCGTTGAGATGGTAACGTTATTTGAGGGATTAAGGAGTAGATCTTAGATCGGGGAAAAGGTTCCCTCCGTTCCTACCACAAAACTGCCGCAGTAGCTCCTTCCTTCCTCCCAAGGGGTTTCTTATGCCTCCATACAACAAACGGGATGTAACAGGAAATGCCTGCCCAAGAGCACGATGGTAAATTATGTAGCTGCGACGGCCCAACGATGGTTTCGCTTTCTCCAACACCCATGTCACCAGCCTCCACCCCGACCGCTTCTACAGCCCTCTCCTATATCCTTCCCGGGCTCCTCCAGGATCTGTCCCCATCTGCTTCCGGGCACCCCCACACAGTTTTGTCGTTAATCACCGGTGCTTATGACGGAGTGGGACTCTGGAGCTCTGTCGGTTCTGTTTTCTTCCTTGGGTGCAGAAGTGGTTGGTGTGATGACAGTGGGATAAACAAGCGATCGGAAAGGAGATCACCGAAAGGTGATGACGGAACTGTTAGTGAAACTGGGTACAGAATAGTGATGGGGGAATGATAGGAGAGATGAGCACTGAAGGCTAGAAGAAGGATCGGAAGAAACTACGGAAACTGGCTTAATGAACGCTGTGCTAGCAAGAGAGGGATTGGTGCATGTATAGAGGTGTAAGGGTGATGTCTGATGAGATGGTGTGATCTGGTTGGGAACCCGGGGAGGGTACTGATGGTTTTTTGTGTATTTAAGGGTATTGTTCACCCCCAGACGTTGAGAAAAGCAGCGAGTTATAAAGTCACTGTTTTGATCCCCCTCCTCGGTGAAGCAAGTTCTTAGTTACCGGATTGGATTTATCCCAAGTTTTTTATCAGGTTATGAGCCCGGGCTCGCGCACTGCTATCAACGAGACGAGAACACCACTGCAACATACGCACCGGATTGCATAGCCAGTTAGCCCAGAATGTCTAGTGGACCAGCACCTACTACCAAGACTGCTGGTGGTACTGAGAGCTCAGCCGCAAGTACAGAAAACTCGTCCAGTAGTACTACTTCGCTCAGGCAATCGATCGACAACATAAGGAAGCAACTACCAAGGCAAGGGAAAAGAGTACGGAGGTCCTAGGAGTAGTGCATTCAGATTTGTGTGGCCCGATGCAGACGACAAGCATGGATGGTGAAAAGTATTTTGTTACTTTTATTGATGAGAAGAGCGGACGTGTTAGCATAACGCTTCTGCGAAAAAAGGATGAGGCGCTTACCGCGTTTCAGGTATATCGAGTACGAGCTGAGAAGGAAAGCGGAAGAGAAATCAGATGTTTCCGCAGCGATGGTGGAGGAGAATTTGTTAATTCTCAGTTCAAAGAATACCTCAGAAATGCTGGTATCCGGTATATCATTAGCCCACCATATTGTCCATCCCAGAATGGACTTGCCGAACGAATGAACAGAACCATTATGGAGAATGCACGCTGTATTTTACAGGACTCAAGACTTTCAAATCAATTCTGGGGACATGCTGTACTTACGGCAGCACACATCCACAATCGCCTACCATCACACAGCCATGGTGACCTTTCCCCACTCCAGCATTGGACAGGGACCAAGCCAGGAATTGAGCATCTGCGTGTATTTGGCTCAATAAGCTGGGTGCATATACCCCAGGAAAAGCGAAGAAAGTTAGACGCAAAGGCAGTAAAGTGCATCCTAATTGGATACGAAGAGGATGCTGGGTCCAGGGTATACAGACTCTATGACCCCGTCAGAAAGTCAGTAATTTTATCGCGTGATGTGATTATTGATGAATCACATGAAACGGAAAAGGAACGACAAGGACCTGAGACAACAGTTGGTTGGGACCCTGCACCTCCACCTGGAGAACTGGAAAAGGAAAGAAGTCGTGAGTTCTTTGAAATGGAAAGGATTACGCCAGAGGAACAGCCAGTCTCAACTAGCTCAGAAATAGGGAGCTCCATAGAAGTAGGGCATCGATCTCAGTCAGTGAGTAGAAACTCGGATCAGGAACAGGAAAGTGGGACTGCACCTGAGCCAATGATTGGCCATGAGAATGTTCTTCGAAGATCAAGCAGGGAAAGACGACCTGTGAGACGGTTTGGCGAATTAGCTGATTTTGCACTCCTTACTTCTGAACAGTCTGAAGAACCAGAGACCTTAACAGAGGCACTGAACATGCCAGATAGAGATAAGTGGCAAGTTGCATGGGAGTCTGAGTTGAACTCCCTGTCAAAAAACAATACTTGGGTATTGGTGCAACTTCCTGAAAATCGGGTGGCAATTGGTTGTCGCTGGCTTTTTCTGAAGAAAAATGATGGACGGTATAAGGCCCGCCTGGTAGCTAAGGGCTATAGCCAAAAACGAGGAATTGACTATGAGGAGACTTTTGCTCCAGTAGCAAAGTTTCCAACCATTCGCCTGTTACTAGCACTCTGTTGTGAGAGTGACTGGGAACTACGTGGGATGGATGTTAAGACAGCTTTTCTTAACAGTGAGCTTGATGAGGAGGTCTATATGGAAATCCCAGAAGGGATTACATTGTTGGCAGATATCGAAACCAGGGACCATCAGCGTCCAATAGCCTGCCGGTTGCTAAAGTCTTTGTATGGTTTGAAGCAGTCACCTCGAGCATGGTACGGCAGGATTTACAAGTTTTTCCACGAGAATAAATTCACCAGAAGTGATTTAGACCATAGTTTGTTCATTAACTATGAAAGGGAGGTCATATTGCTCCTGTACGTGGATGACCTTGCTCTGGCAGCACCGACGGTTGATCAGATCAACTGGATACAAGACAGATTATACAAAGAATTCGAGATAACAGACTTGGGCCATCTTCGAACATTCTTAGGATTGGAAATCCGCCGCAATCGAAGCATGCGTACTCTCCACCTATCGCAAACGGAATATATTGCAAAGATCCTGAAGGCCCATGGGATGTGGAACTGCAACCCTGTGGTCACCCC
This sequence comes from Tuber aestivum, assembly GCA_900010015.1. Classification (NCBI taxonomy): domain Eukaryota; kingdom Fungi; phylum Ascomycota; class Pezizomycetes; order Pezizales; family Tuberaceae; genus Tuber; species Tuber aestivum. The sequence continues at coordinate 249,932 of LN891018.1, read as the reverse complement.
ATCAGACCCCAATGTACGACTTAGCAAGAGTAGTGTAGACTTCACAGCAAGTCCAGAGGAGCGCAGACGATATCAATCTGCTGTGGGATCATTAATGTATGCAATGTTAGGGTCCAGACCAGACATTGCATATGCTGTATCAAAGGTCAGTCAGTACAGCACAGATCCAGACCCTACGCACTGGTCAGCTGTCAAGTGTATATTTCGTTACCTTTCTGGAACACCAGAGCATGGACTATACTATCAAGGACAAGGAAAGGGAGTTGGCTTCACGGATGCTGACTGGGGATCTGGGGATGACCGGAAGAGTATTGGGGGTTTTGCATTTATGTTGAACAGCGCAGTGATTTCCTGGAACAGCAAAAAACAGAGCACCATAGCCCTATCGTCTACGGAGGCAGAATACATGGCATTAACACAGGCAGCCAAGGAGTCTATTTGGTTACAAGGCATTCTGGTAGACCTGAGGGCAAGGAGGCACTTGAAGGAGCTACAGGAGATTAAGGTAGATAACCAAGGAGCAATAGCCCTAGCAAAAAACCCAGAATTCTACGCACGGACAAAGCACATCGACATTCGATATCATTTTATTCGGCAACACATTGAAGAGGAGAAAATATGGCTAAGCTACTGCCCCACAAGCGAAATGACGGCGGACATTTTCACAAAAGCCCTTCCACAACCCGCTTTCACGAAACACAGCTTCAACTTAGGACTCCAGGATCGATCAGCTCTCATTCCGGAAGGAACAGAGATGGAAACCAACCATGCAGGGGCAGGAAGTAAAATAGGCGAGGAGGATGGAAGGAATGGAAGCACCAGTGAGGGGAGGTGTCGTTAATCACCGGTGCTTATGACGGAGTGGGACTCTGGAGCTCTGTCGGTTCTGTTTTCTTCCTTGGGTGCAGAAGTGGTTGGTGTGATGACAGTGGGATAAACAAGCGATCGGAAAGGAGATCACCGAAAGGTGATGACGGAACTGTTAGTGAAACTGGGTACAGAATAGTGATGGGGGAATGATAGGAGAGATGAGCACTGAAGGCTAGAAGAAGGATCGGAAGAAACTACGGAAACTGGCTTAATGAACGCTGTGCTAGCAAGAGAGGGATTGGTGCATGTATAGAGGTGTAAGGGTGATGTCTGATGAGATGGTGTGATCTGGTTGGGAACCCGGGGAGGGTACCGATGGTTTTTTGTGTATTTAAGGGTATTGTTCACCCCCAGACGTTGAGAAAAGCAGCGAGTTATAAAGTCACTGTTTTGATCCCCCTCCTCGGTGAAGCAAGTTCTTAGTTACCGGATTGGATTTATCCCAAGTTTTTTATCAAGTTTTCCACACAGTTTTCCACACAAACCCTGCCACAAATCCCAGCACAATTTCCCCCACCACCGCCTCCTTTGATCTGCTCCCGACTCCTTCGCTTGATCCTTCGCTTGATCCTCCCTTTGGTCCTCTCTTTGCTCCTCCCTTTGCTCCTCCCTTGGCTCCTCCCTTGGCTCCTCCCTTGGCTCCTCCCTTGGCTCCTCCCTTGGCTCCTCTCTTGGCTCCTCCATTGGCTCCTCTCTTGGCTCCTCCGTTTGCTCCTCTCTTTGCTCCTCCCTTTGCTCCTCCCTTGGCTCCTCCGTCGGCTCCTCCATTGGCTCCTCCGCCGGCTCCTCCCTTGTCTCCTCCCTTGGCTCCTCCCTTGGCTCCTCCCTTGGCTCCTCCCTTGGCTCCTCCCTTTGCTCCTCCCTTTGCTCCTCCCTTTGCTCGTCCCTTTGCCTCCCCACTGTCCCACCCCCGTTCTCCTTCCCAGGCTCCATCTCAGGCTCCTTCCTAGTCTCATCTCCCACCTCCTTCGCAACCTCTTCCAGGATTCCCAAACTATCTCCTCTCCCGAGGGCTGTGGCCAATTGCAATACAGTCACCCCAAGGTTGTTCTTGATAGTCTGAATCGCGCCCTTCTTGGCCAGAAACCCGACGATATCTGGGTGATCGAATTGAACAGCGAGGTGAAGCGGGGTATCGCCGAAGTTGTTCTTCTTGTCGATTTGACCTCTGTGTGCTTCGTCCTGCGATCTTGCGAATTTTTCCACCAGAGCTTCCAGCATGTTCCGATGGCCGGAAATAGACGCTTCGTGTAGAGGTGTGTTCCCGTATTGATCCTCCGCGATGAGGATGAGTGGGCTGCCCTCGTCGATCAGGATCTTGTATACCCCGGATATAAACCTGGCTTCTAGGTGTAGTGGTGACTGGTGGTTGCTCGTCTGGTTCGCCTCAGAGTTAAAACTTGAAAGAGCTTTCTTCACCAGTGGCATGAGTCCCAGACAGACTGCGACATGTAGTGGCGTCTGTTCCCCCACTAAAACCTCCATCTTCGAATCTCCGCAGTACTTAATCCATGGCCTTCGTATGACATCAATTGGAAGGAAGAACGGGTACTTCAACCAGTTACGATTAGGGTCCTCCCAGGTTCTGCGGTCTGCGGTATCAGGGCTCCGACGTGCATGAAGGAACCAGGATTCTGCAGCATAGTTGAGATATGGCCACACGGCCAAGTATTCCTGCCCCACTTCGTGTGGAGCCTCTGCCTGCTCCCCCGGATTATTTCCCATTGAACCTGACTCCCTGAATCCATCGTTACGCCCCCTGTCACCCCCCGTCGGGGGTTTCTCCAAGTCTGATATGGCATCGTGCAGATATCGGAAACACTCCCAGGAAACTTCGAATTCGAGGTCGCCTCTATTTAATGACCCTGGGCTATCCTGGGGGGTTTCGTCGAAAAGGCATTCCACTGCGGTATGATGGACAAGGGATACATGTTTGGCAGTAGCTAGGAGAAATGACGAAGAGGACCGGACGTACTGCCTAATTTCCCCTTCTGTTTTCGGCTGAATTTTCGGCCTTTTCCCCCTACGGAGGGGGCGTTGAACAGTTTTTCCTTCCTCTTCTATACATGCTAGGACATATCCGAATTCTCCAAACGTAAGCGGGCGCAGGGCGAGTGCAACGCTCCGGATCATTTCTAGATTTTGTCCCGATTCATCCCTCGATTGGACATTGCGTAACATTTCTCGGTATAAATCTTTAAGTTTTGGCGGGAGCTTCCTTAGAAATGCTTCGTAGTCATGTCCTGCGCAATAAAGTTGTAAACTTTCAATCGCTAACGATGCCCAAAGAAACGTTCCTTCCGACTTCTCCAAAAGAGTTTTGATCGCTCCAGCCCTCTGTTTATAATCCCAATCCCCGAGCTCATTCACCTTGCTCGAGATTATGGCTTCCAAATCCCTCCCCACATACTCGTTTTTATTAATATTGATCTTGGTACATGTACGAGTAGAAAGGCTATTAGAAACGTGGGTTACATCCCGACTGGAGAGAAATATTTTGGCCTTGTGGGGATTAGTGAGTCCTAGAATTTTTTTAATCAATTCTCTACACAGCCCTTCATTGAGCCCATCTATGCCGTCGATGAGAATGCATACAGGGCCTGTTGGGCAATTGTGGATCACCCTTTTTAGAGCCTCCCATAAAGACTTCGGATTGGTGAAAAACCTATCCCCCTGAACTCTAAGCTCCTTCTTGCAATCATCGAAAAGGTTCCCGTCCTGTTGCAGAATGACATACAGTAGGTCCAAGGCTACTTTGGCAAGCCTCCATTTTCGTGACTCGGCGTCATTAGCAGTTGCCCTGCCCGTCGAAATTCCGGGCGAGGCGAAGTAGTAGACCAGTTTAACCCCACTAGGAGGATCGCCGGGTCCTGGGAGAAATCGGGCTGCAACCCCCTTGGCCAACATAGTCTTTCCCGTTCCAAGACCACCGCAAAGCCAGAGAACCTCGGATTCTCCGCTCTCCAACCACTTCCTATACCTGACGTCATTGAAAATCCACTCTCCAGTGCCAGGATCGGGCAAGTTGTGCGAGTCCTGGAGATAATATAGGTCAACTCCCGGTGGTGATACCCCCCATCGACTGTCTGCTACAAGCTCTCCAAATGTCCCTAGACATATTCTTAGCCACAACTCGGGAGTAAAGATAGGCAAAACAAAGGCTGCATACTAGGGATATCTAAAGACGCTTGCGTACTATAAATATTTACAACTATATTGAAGCTATCGCTAATAGTGTTGTAGGAACTCGTGTTATTGTTATGGCTATTGTAATTGTTGCCGTCACCGGTGTTATTGCTACAGCCGCCCTCTTTATACAAGCTGTCCTTATCATTCGAGTTGCCTAGGTCGTTGAAACCGTCCCAGTTGTTAGAGTTGTCCCCGTTCTTGAAGTCATCCTTATTTTTTGAGATGTTCCCGTTGTCGAGGCTGTGCCCGCAGTTTGAATTGTCCCCGCTTTTTGAGATGTCCCTATTGTTAGAGCTGTCCCGGTTCTTGGAGCCGTCCTTATTTTTGGAAGTATCCTCGCTGGTCGGGTGGTCCCCATTGTTTGAGATGCCCTGGTTGTTGGGGTTGTCCTCGCCATTCCAGCTGTCCTCTTTGTCGGGGCCTTCCCTATTGGCGGGGCTATCCTCGTTGTTGGAGCCGCTCCCAGTGTCGGAGCTGCCGGTTTTGTTGGGGTTATCCCCACTGTTCAAGATACCGTTGTGGCCAGAGGCGTCCTCATCGCTATAATCCTCCTTGTTGTCGGGGCTCTCTTTGTCTCTTGAGGTATCCATGGTGTTGGAGATGTCCTTACCGCCGGAGTTGGCCCCGCTGCCTGAGGTGTCCTTGTTGGTGGAGCTGTCCTTATTGTTTAAGTTGTCTTTGTTGTTTGAGATGCCTTCATTGTCAAAACTATCCCCCTTGTTGGAGCTTTCCGTATTGTCGGGGCTACCTTCGGTTTTTGAGCTATCCTCATTGCCGGGTCCGACCTTATTGTTGGGGTTACCGTCGATGTTTGAGCTGTCCTCGTTGCGGGAGCTTTCCTTACCGTCCGAGCTCCCTTCGTTGTTCAAGCTGTCCTCATTGCCAGAACTATCCTGGTTGTTGGACCCTTCCTTATTGTCGGGACTGTCGTCAGTGTTTGAGTTGCCCATAGTGCCCAAACTACCCATATTGTTGGAGTTACTTTTGTTGTTCGAGCTATCCTCATTGTAACGGTCATCCTCGTTATTGGGGTTGCCCCCGTTGTTGGAGCTTTGCTTATTGTCGGGGTTAGTTTCGTTGTTTAAGCCGCCCTCATTGCTTGATCTGGCCTCATTTTTGGTGTTGTTCTCGCGATTTGGGCTGTCTTCGTTGCTGGAGCTTTCCTTATTGTCTGGGCTGCCTTCGTTGTTCAATCTGTCCTCATTGCCGGAACTATCCTCGCTGTTGGGGCTTTCCTTATTGTCGGGACGACCCCTACTGTTTGAACCGCCCATAATGCCGAAACCGTCCGTATCGTTGGAGCCGCCCCTGTTGTTTGAACTGTCCTCATTCTCTGGGCTAAGCTCGCCGTCGGGGCTATCCCCGTTGTTGGGGCTTTCCTCACGGCCGGTACTGTCCTCACTGTTCGAGCCGCCCACAGCACCAAAACTCCCCATCTGGTTGGAGAGTCCCTCGTTGTTTGAGCTGTCCTCATTGTTAGGGTTATCATCGTTACCGGGGCTGTCCCCGTTGTCGGAGCTTTCTTTATAGCCGGGGCTGCCTTCACCGTCTGAGCTGGCCTCATTGTTGGGGCTGCCCTCGCTATTCAGGCTGTCCTCACGGTTTTGGTTGTCCCCGCTTTCTGAGATATCCCCGCCGCTGGAGCTATTCACATTGCCAGAATCGCCGCCATTTCCTGGCCGCTGCTTGGTGAGCAGGTCTCGGAAGAGTTTCCCACCGAATGGCCCCAAACTGATACTATATTAGCCGATGTGGAACTGTGTGGGAGAACTGCCTAGTGCTATACTTTGTGGCCATCTCCCTTAAGGTGTTCCCTCTAGGAGATCCTTGAGTCTTCGGGATAAGATATGCGAGTTATCGCCTTAACTCTTCCAAGTAGTATATGACAGAAAACCTCAAGTATAGAGCAGTGAGGTGGGATGAAGGAAGGATAAAGTTCTAGAAGAAGAAAGCCGTATTAATACCAGAAGCACCAGAACGAAAGACAAATATTCTAGGACTCTAGAATTCCTCTCCCCGGGAATGGGAGGGGGAAAAACAGCAAACCCAGCCCCCCGTCAAAGCAAAGGGAAAGGAATACACGCAACACCCCCCCAGGGGATCCAGCTACCGTATTCTCTTGTGCAACATGAATAACAGGTCCGCCCTCGGTTCTAGCTTTTCAAGGTATATTAGGACCTTAGTGAAGAAAAGCGGGATGAGTTAACTTACAAACCCCAGACTCCCGCTTTGAGCCCAGCGGCACGGATACAGGCGGGTAAAATGAGGTTTTTGAGGAATGCAATATTGGCCAAAAAAAGTCGGAGATTGCAACAGTCGGGCGCCGTACAACAAAGCAGCCCTGACAGGGTATTCGGGAGGCTAATATGAGTGCGAATTGAAGGATACACCAGCATATGCCGGGCAGCTCTCTCAGATGACACCAGACGGGCGATCGGCAACTAACACCATGCACGAAAGGTTGGAGTGTACTAGCACAGTGCAAATAGCGAGTTTTTTTCCAGGGTACCGGTAGACATGCTCACATAACCTATCACATTCCAATGTTGATTTACCATGATAACTTAGATATTTGGCCTTGTATCACATCGCTCGAATTCGCATCTCCGATACAATATCTCACTTCTCTTCCCTGCAGTGCAGGGATTATGGCTGACATCCTTCCCGGGTATAATCTCACCCTTCAATCCTACTCGAGTACCGGTACAGGTACCGTATTCAGCAAAGCTACAGTACCGGTACACCGATTAACTAATCGGGGCACAATCTGTCTCGCAGATCTCTCCCGACCCCCCGAGCGAGGTGCCGCGACCCCAGACCGCGCCACGACCGTGCGCAGCAGCATGTCGTGCGAGGCCAACCTTAAACCCCGGTACCCTTCCTGGGAGGCGGGGAGGGATATTCTTGAGCTCTGCACACACTCACTGCGCCGTGTTTTGCCAAAAAGAAGGGGTGATGAGAAGCCGGACGGAAAATCAATCAGCCACACTGATAACCAAATCGCCTTACATCTGCAAATAAATCCCATAGCAACCACCAGCAAGTTGAGCAACAGTGAGGCCGAGCAAAATTCTCCTAAGCGAGAAAATTTATTCCCGGTCACTTGAATACCCGCTACAAGTATCGGGGGCTCTTGATACGAGCGACAACCCCGACAACTCCTACCCGGGCCAGGCTGCACAAATTCTCTAATGCCGCAGCGGTAGTCCCCGGGCGCGGCACGGGAGTTATGGCCGGCCCGTGTCGAGAGTGAACTCCGGGGCATTGAAGGATGGCTGAGGTAATTACTCGAATAGTGCAACCGACCTAAAATGTGGACCGGGGATGAAACACGTGCCCGAGTGAATGGAGTTGCCGATGCAGAGACCGAACCACCAGAGTGTATATTATCGGCCATTGCGCATACCAGCTCAATCCTGTAGTGTAGTAACTTATTTCCTAATAGAAAAATCTCACATTATTCCTGAAGACAATCATTGCTGGACACCCTATCCGAGGAGCCCCACCCTCTTAGCGTTTATCTCAGTCTGCTGCACTGAACTTTTGAGTACATTTTTCATCTTTATACAAACTCTTTTTTCAATTTCTCTTTTTTTATATCATTTATTTCAAAAAAGAAAAAGTGTGAGAACTGATATCCTCATTTCAGATACTCTCACGCTTTTTTCACTCTGATATTTGTTGTTTTGGAGGAGTTATTTCATTTGCCGGTTTGTATGTAGTTGGTTAGACCAGGTTTCAAGAAAGTTGAACCATAATAGTAAAATGTTTGTTTTTTGATTTCATCTGTTTTGCTCCTTGTTTTTGGTTTGGAGTTTCTACTTAACTTCCCAAAAAGCGGCCCCTTCCCTCCCGGAAAATGATTACCCCGTACTTCAAGTTAGTATGGTGGGGGACTTGTTAAACCGAACCAGTTTGCTGCAAAAAATCGGTAAATTTTATTAGCCAAAGGCTGGTTCACCACACCAGATATCAATAAAATAATTCTATTAGTAGAAAGATTAGCTTAATAGAATCAGACTAATAGAAAGCAAGATGAAAATAAAGCAAAAGTGAAGGAGTTATCATGAGTTGAAGATAAGTGATTTTTGGTGAGGGAAATGAGAATATCATGACCTGAAGGGGGTATTTGTTGTGACCGGTTGCCTTGGAGATAGACCAAGTGATAGTTAGTGATGCAAATTAGGGGGTAAAAAGCAAAGATGAAGGAGTAAAAAGGGGGTGACACAACAGATACTTTCTGGCAGTCTATATTATCACAAAGCTCTACCAATACCAGGCTGCTGAAATTGCAAAATGCCACCCCAGAGAAAACAAATCTGCCATTTGAAATCCTTGTGAAAGTTGAACACAATCAATCAGAAACGCAAATACAATAACAACCCTGAGTTCAACATTCCAGATGATGTAATAGCCTGAATTGATATTGACAACAATGTCATAATCGAAGATCACCCCTCAGCATTTCGAACCCAGAGTGGCAGTGATTCAGCTGAATCAGAAGAAGAGCTTTAGTATATGGATGTAGAAGATACTAAGTGGGAAGCAACCTGCTTATCTGAAATAGTAAGAGAAGGAAACCTCTGGCGGCAGATGAAATGCGTACAGAATATAACATCAAACGGTGAAAGAATCCAATATAGCCATAGCCATCAACTAATGAAATGAAGCCAATAATGTATTGCAGCTGGTAAGCAGGACTTGCATAAGGCAGCTGTCAGTTGTAAACTACTAACCCAATCATTTTTAATAAAACCTGGGTAAGCGGCTATATCTGGCAGTGTAACCGGAACTGGAGTTCAGTCCGTTCGGTTCAAGGATTTGTTTTATGTTTTGTTTTACTTGTGGTTTCGAGTATCCTTTGATACTCAGTTTGTTTTACTTGTGGTTTTGAGTATCCTTTGATACTTAGTTTGTTTTACTTGTGGTTTCAAGTATCCTTTGATACTCAGTTTGTTTTACTTGTAGTTTTGAGTATCCTTTGATACTCAGTTTGTTTTACTTGTGGTTTCGAGTATCCTTTGATACTCAGTTTGTTTTACTTGTGGTTTCGAGTATCCTTTGATACTCAGTTTGTTTTACTTGTGGTTTCGAGTATCCTTTGATACTCAGTTTGTTTTATGGGTTGCTCAAGGAGGATTTGGAAGTCCGTCCATGCAGGACATGGACGAAGCTTGTATTTAAAGACCGCTGAATCCCTTAGAGGAACAGCAGACTTCGACGGACAGAGTATTTCTAATATACTTGGTTGAACGGTTACCTCTTCAAGTCCCTATTCTTTATATCTTTCTCTCAGAGCCTCTCTTAGCGCAGTACGCCCATAGGTTGTAGATCAACTTGTGCGCTACTCCTATTGTACCCGGAAGCGTGATTAGCATCCCGGTGCGAACACGTTACAGGTAGCTCCCAAGGGCAAACGGGAGGGAGACTGACAGAGGTGGATGCTAGCTGAGGCCAAGAAGTTGGAGAATTGGATAGGGGTATACAGTTGTGAGGGGAGGAAATAGGGAGTAGTAGGTATCTAGATTCACAAAAATTAGCTATCAGGATGGAAAATAGAATGGAGAGGAGAGATAGTGAAGGAGATATGGGTAGTATTGGGCTTCAGGAGGAAAATAGATGAAAGAGGGAGGAAGTGATAGCCCATAAGTCTCCAGAGATCCTGCATGCGAAAGATCTTCAATTAGCAATACTTGACTTGGTGAAAAAGATAGATTCTAAAGATGCTCACCTGACAGGCCAGAATCTATCCTGACATTGAGCAATATTAGTACTATTGTATCTAAAGCAAATAAAACAGAAAGGGTAAACTCGAATGTTTCTCGCCAAAATGGTTGCAAGGTGTTTCAACAAGGTGACATACTTTGTAAAAAAAGTGATCTCATGGGAAATTACCTGGATGGGAGAGAGAAAAATCAGCGAGGAGAAACAGGGTTGTTTTGAAAAGAGCAAATCTTGCTTTGATGATAAAGGGGTTCAACTTACAGTTAGGGAGTATATTTCTGGAGCGGGAGAGACTAGGACACCCTACTATATTTATCTGGATATTAAGGCATTAAAACTAGAAAAGAGACTAACTTACACTATATAGACTTAATAGCAGAAGCTTTATCAAAAGCAGTTGGTCAATATCTCAACTCAACAAGGGCAACAGCGACTATACAAAGTGTGCTTATAGATGTAATGAGTCCGCAGGCTGATCCAGTAGCAGAGGGAAGTGCTGCAGCACACTCCTGTACCCACCGGGTACAGGCTAGAACAGTTTGGAGATGGTTAAAAAAATGGGATTTTTGTATAAGGGGGTTCAAAAGGATGTATATGTTGATGGACATGAGTGGGTAGATGTTGTAGAATATAGAAATTCAGTGTTCCTTCTGGCTTGGAAAAAGTACTACCCAAGAATGGTAGTTTTTCAAGAGAATGGTACTTGGCATATTCCAGCATTACTACCAGCAGGAGAAAAGTCTATAGTATTTATCACATATAACAAATCAACATTTAATATAAATGATGGCAAATGAAAGCTTTAGATGTAGGATGGAAAGCAGCCTCTATGACCTAAGGCAAAAGGAAAGGAAATAATGGTCTCAGGTTTTCTTACTCCTGGTGGCCATCTTCGAGTTCCTAGTAACATTTCAGACTCTCACTTACTAGATAATCTAATGTGGCCTATGCATGATGGTAAACCAATTTGAGATGCTATTGAGTATCTGTTAAGAATCCTACCGAGTAGGACCTAGCGACAGGTAATGATACTGCTCTTGGTGTAAGGCGATAGCTCTCAGGCCTGTGCCTACGCGACTCCGATAGTCCAGTCCTGTGACTACTATCGAGTTCGCGCCTATCTCCTTATTCTTCTTCTCAGTCCTCGCTTAGGACTTAATCTTTCCTTGTGAGAGGAAAGACACTTCTCGGGTTTCTTAAGATAAATCTTAAAGAGTGTAAAGGTAGGTTTTATTGATAATAACTTAAAGGTAGGAAATAAACAAGAAGAACGTGTGAAGAGCTCATACTCGGGGTCCTAGTTGACCCTTTATATAGTAGCTCTTCACCCGGCGTGACTCATACCTTGCGTCACGCGAACCCTGTGACTCATAACCATGAGTCATGCGAAATCTATCAGACGACTCCTATGAGTCGCTGCGCAACATGCCTTAACCAATCAAAACATAATAACCAAATCAGGTGCGCAACTCGCGTCACCGGAGTGAAACCCATGACTCATAAGTATGAGTCATGTGCGAAAATCATAACATCGTGTGACTCACAACTGTGAGTCACGAACAGGTAAACATAATAACCTATGGCGCACTAGTGTGCATCATGTGAAATCCCAACATACCTATAACTCGGAAATCCGAGCTATGTGAAATCTGCCTTGCTTAGTCACAGTTTGTGACAGTATCTCGAATATGGTAAGGACAACTACTGGACTGGAGACAAGATGGTTGAGCATGCAATGAAGATGGCATTACCTATTTTTCATTGGGCCTTTCCTGGTTGCCAAGTGTTATTCGCTTTTGACAATACTGCCAATCACAGCTGCTATGCCCCGGATGCTCTTGTGGTTTCAGGTATGAACCGCAAACCAGGTGGAAAGCAGTCTCTCATGTGGGAACGGTTTATCCATTCAAAGCAGTGGCCACAGTGTATAGTTTTTCCTTTAAACCATCACAGCTACCTTATTCAGGGCAAGGGAAAAGGAGTAGAGCAGGTACTATGGGAGAAAGGTCTTTGGTGGCACCAGCGATCTGATAGCTTTCCCTTCCTTCTTGAATGTCCTAAGCGGAATGATAAATCTACCTGTGATCCAACCATGATTGAAGGATGCTGTTCAAGGGTTGTTTTGAGGGCTGAGAGAGACTTCCGTGAGCAAAAGGGATGCCTCCAGGAGGAACTTGAAGGAGCTAGACAAGAAGTCATCTTCTATCCTAAGTTCCATTGTGAGCTAAACTTCATTGAGAGGTTTTGGTGTGCAGCCAAATATTACATACAAGAAAACTGCCAGTATAGTCTAAGTGGTTTAAGGGAAACAATTCCAGAGGCTCTAGATTCAGTATCTTCAGCCTCTATCCACTGCTATTATCTGGCATGTGTTAGAGCTATCGAGGCATATGACGGTAGACTACAGTACAGAACTCTCCAGTTCAAGAGTGCCATGTACAAAAGTCACCGACATATTGAGGATAAGATGAAGTGGTAACGGTCTAACCTCTACTCTATTTAGACTACCTTAGAGGATTTATCTTTTCTCCTCCCCTCTCCCACAAACACCTTTCTGTTTAGTATACACATCTGTCAATGGCTTAATTTCCTTTCTCTTTCTCTCCACCTGTATACCCCTTGTGCACTCCTGGATCATTTTCTCTTGGCCACTATTTTTCTATTAGTCATCAAATTCAAATGTTGCACTGGTCCGGTTTAAGGAGTCCCCCACCATATGTATCGTAACACATTGGATCGGGAAGTGAGTCACCTAGTATGAGAATCCCGCTCACACCCTTACGGCAGAGGTTTCTGCAAAAATCAATCATCCGAATTCAGCTCAAGAAGGGACCAACCTAAGATACTTAGCTGTCAGAAATTTTACCTACCCTTCTGAACTTCCTATTCCCACTACCGGTCCCCTTGGGCGCTAATCGATATTTCCTGACCTTTGCTTTTCAGCTGGTTCGCCCACCCCATGTGACCCGCTTTCACGACATCGCCCGAAACAATACCATACTGGGAGATTTAACAAGAAGAAGCAAAAATAATCCCCGGTATCTTGCTAAACCTTGGCACTAAGTCCACAAATGCATGTCCAGATACTTCTTGAACCGGCCAGCACGGTATCAGCAACAAATAGCGCGATGTGAGTTGGGCGATATGGATGTAACTGTTGGGGAACCCCCCAAACATGTTGATGGTGAGCCTCGGTCTTTTGGTATCCATCGCGTATTCTCAACTTCTCAAGTCCGTAAGTAAAGATTACTAACAATAGGACTCTTAGAGCCGGAGTGAGGCCATAGAACATACTCCATCCCATGGCCAACCCCCCACAATGGCCAGCTAGAGGAAATTTTATACTGTGTCGGTGGAGTCCGGGGTTGGATGGCCCCATCAATGTAAAGTGAACATAGTCATTAGCGTGGCCCAAAACAAGAAGCTTATGGGGCTATGCCCACAAATACAAATCGGTATGTCGGCGATAAGACCAAATGTCAACACTCCCTGTAATGTGTAAAGCTTAATCCCGGCCCCGCACGGACCGATTAGCCTCCCTCTTCCTTCTCCCATATCTGATCTCTTCCCCGATAAAAAGGAAAAAAGCAAATAAGAGAAAAAAAATAAGAAACTAGGCTAAGGCTCCTATTTAGTATGCGGCTTTTATGTCATGAGGATAGTAGTTGGTATATCGCAAGTTCCCCCATTTCATCTTTGGATTGAGGGAGCGATAGCCAAGTGAGAAAATGCTGTACGATATCTTTTAATCTGTCTTTACCTGTTTTTACGTGTGAAAGCAGATTTACTGGAATCATGTAGTCAGCGAAGATCCAGGAAAGAATGTAATAATTCTTTCCAATGCTCACGTTCTCCACTCGCAAATTAGCTAAAATAAAGATAATCTTAGCACGGCTCGCCACGATACGTAAACTAAATAGACAACATGGAGGTGGACCAATGAATCATGGGAAGCTCCGATGGAGACGGTGATTTTAGTAGATTTACTTCGATGTGCAGGTGAATGAAGTTCGGGTTTTGAGTCGGGAAGAGAAAGGAAGGTTAATATGGGGTTTTTCTAAGACGGGTATCATGGTCAGGGATGATCATTTACAAAAATACAAGATCTCTGTGATTTGGGAGCGTGTCATGCTCTTAGTTCAGCTGTAATTTAAAGATTTTATGGCCCTAAAACCCACGATGTACTCTATATGACGAGCAGGGCCTAGAAGGGGGGGGAAGCCCGCTGGAGCATGGATAAAGCGGCCAAAGGTACTGAGAGGGTGTGAGTGAATAGTCAGAGAACTGCGGGGAGATGCAGTCGGGGGAGCGGCAAGCCACCCGGATGCGTGCGATCCCAAACGGCAGACTGCCCCAGTGTCTGGGCGTCGGTAACAACGAGTGGGAGTTCCTTGAAAGGCCGGAGGCCCCGGACGAGGTGGTGGACACAAATATCTATGGTTTCATCAGGCTGGCACTGCTGGGGAGCGCCGTCGGCGGCCTTCTCGGGAAAAATGAGGTTCTGGTTGCAGAGGGTGGGGAGCGCGAGGTGCAGACGAAGGCGCCATTTCCAGCTTCTCTCCATATTAAGGAACTGGTGACTGAGCCTTGACTCGGGGGGTGTAAATGATGGAGGAAGTGGTAGAGGTGGCGCGCGCTTCCCCAGGCACTGTAGAGGAGGAGGGTGATGGCGGGGATAGGAAAGTGGTACTCATTACGGCTGCCGGGTAAAATCGGCCCTTCCAGCTTCATCTATGAATTCCATGAGCCGGAGAGCACTTCTATAAGTCCGGCTCCGAGTCAGCACCCGCATGCCACAATCTTCATCCTCTCCGTGACTCTAAAACCGGGCACCTACACAGGCTCAGATCGGGAGTCCAGATGCGCTATCGAGTGGCGATATCGATAGTTGAGGGGCACGAAACCTGATGCCCGTGATTCCCAGGGAATGGAAGTAGTTCGTATGAGAATGGGGGCTAATGGGGCGCTCTAGGAATATTTTCAGGGCAACTGGGGTGGAATGTTAAATATATGAAACTATGATGATCGGTTTCTCTTAGGAAGAATATATATATCCTGTGCTAGGGCTGTTGCTTGTGATAAGACCAATGTATGATACTATCCCACTCAGTACTCGTACTAATAACACCGAACTTCCCAAGATAGCGATAGAGATAAACTTGTCAGATCGGTAGTTTTTTATCGGCGCGGGGAACGTAGCAAATAAGTATCATAATGTTAACATAAACCGAAACGAGTTGGCGCGTGCCTACCATGAATTACCTCACAGTGGATGATAATCTCAGAATTAATGTACTAACCCCCAAGGAGAACAAAATGCACAGTATATGACAAGCCACAAGACAGTTCCATAATACCACCAATTATCATAACCTACAGAGGAAAGGGGAGTATTCACAATGGGTTTTCTGGACTCCTAGGTTGAAAGGAGCAAGGTCCGTGACTTGACCTGAATGCGTTTGATATCACTTGATGACCATTTCCGGAATAGTCTGAAAAATAATTACGCAAAGTTCAAATTTTCGAGCGATCAAGGGAAACTCGGAACCATCAACACTGTATGGGATAAGTGCTAGCTTCGAATTTCTAAACTACGGACTGGTAGCATATCAATGACCCAGGCTATACACATCCTGCCCGTCCCTCACAGAGGTCATGATTGTCTGTTTGGAGTTGGAGTGGGATAGGAAGAAGGGAGGTAGAAGGTGATTTGCTAATGCGGGGCTCACGGCGAAACCCAGAGGGGTATACCCATTGCGGTTAGTAAGGTTAAGGGCCTGTTTGGCAACGACCGTTCCGTTCCGTTCGCCCATACAAATTGCCTTATGGTTTCGTTCGTGAACGGCCATTTTGTATGTACGAACGGAACGGAACGGTCATTGCCAAACAGGCCCTAAGAGTTTTTTTTTTTACTATCAAAGGTCGCCTGAAAGGTCTAAGAAAAGGGGTAATCATAATCTGTCACCCGACCCCTTCCACCCTAGTATATGATTGGTGGCAGAGTTGCCAGTATTATGGACATCTTCACAACCCCCACGCTCGGGTAAACAAAACAGAAGATTGCCTCAATATTTCAATAGGACCAGACCGGCATCTCTCCCGGGAAATAAATAGGATTCACAACAAAAATAAATGATCGAAAAAATCCATCGAACCAGTACGATAAAAATTGGACCGAAAAAAACAAAAAAACAAATCGTAATGTGCTGCCCTTCCTTGAACAGCGAATAAACTAACAAGCTAGAGTGGCCCCTCCCAGAAACTTTCTCGCACGTTTAATACCCAGCCCAACTCAAGCTACCCAATAAACCTAATGTGACTAAGCAAAAGTTCTGACTGTCATGTGATATATGCTAACTTTCATACATGGTGGTATGATATCAGGTTTACAGCTCAGGCAAGGGTCAGGCTCTATGTTCCAGAGGAATACCGATGGATCGGAGGTTTAATACTACTCGCGGCATTTAATAACAGAAATTTCTCTGCCTCGATACCCTCCCCGCCGGCACTCATCCCAGATGCACTACTTGTACCACCGGTCCTGCTCAAATTACCTCTCGCACATTACTGTCTCAGGGGTTAGATTAGACAATATCTTAAATAACTCTGAGGTATGATCTCCCCTATGTGGGGGAGGGCATCAGAAAGCAGCTCTTTGTGCTTCTGACCGCTAGGGGGTTTGCCTGCCTCTTTATAATGCGAGTAAAGGCGGTTCCCTACAGTTGACCACTTGCGAGGATTGCTGACTTCTTGGACAATAAGTGAAGCCCACCAGGGGGTCCGGAGGGGCAATTATTTATTTTTCAGTGTCATTCATTTCAGGTACATACCTGCTCCGTCTTCCACAACTCGGGAGCCATTGTGGACACCAAATTCACAACATTGCTTCTCCTACTCCACTCTCTAGTTAGGGTCCTAACAATGAAAAAAAAAAAGGAAAACCATTGCTCAGGCTTTCGCTTTGTCACTTTACAAGGGACAGGGGTGGTGTCGGTGTTGATTTTGGTCAAATTAGGGGTATGTCGTAACCAACGAATCTGAGAACACAAGCCTTCCACTGCCCATCAACAGCCGAGGGCCGGTTATTTCGTTTGATAGATGTATTAAACCTGACACCAGGTGCCGGGTCCATCAATTATATCTCTTAAACGTTGACCGAGAGAAGAGGATCCTGAGATTCCCTCAGCGCTACCGCTCCCACGGTGCATCGTGCCACTGTTTCACTGAGAAGTTCAGATGATGCACTGTGCCGTACCACTGCCCGTATTTTATGCCTTAACCTTGTGCGATACGCCGCTAATGAACCGAATCCGGCCGGCCTCGGGAGCAACCAGCCAAAAAAACGAGAGCAACAAATAAGCGGATATAGCTCTTCAAAGAGACTTAAGTGAGGGCCCTTCGCGTCATTACGATACATGATGCATAATGAGTGAGACCAGAAGATAGTACATTAATGTTAGTTAAAGAATTACAATGACAGGCCGTAGGTTGGGGGAAAGGTTCCCCGCGCTACCATGATTCTTAGCATTATAGATGTAACCGTAGGGTCGGCGGTCTAAGATCGTGGATCCGGGAATCAATTTTTTCAACATTGGATCAACTGGCCAATAAAGTTCTTCAGCGGTTCATGGAGCCTCCCGGCAAATCATGCAATAG
Organism: Tuber aestivum; assembly: GCA_900010015.1. Lineage (NCBI taxonomy): Eukaryota > Fungi > Ascomycota > Pezizomycetes > Pezizales > Tuberaceae > Tuber > Tuber aestivum. The sequence goes on along the minus strand of LN891018.1, from coordinate 232,493 downwards.
TCTAGAGCAAGGGCTATTATATGGCAAGCTAAGTGACATTTTTGGGCTCAATTGTTCATTATTACTACGATTTTCTCTGATTAAAAAACCCGCTGTATAAAAAATAAAAAATAAAGAAAATAAAAAAACACAAACACCCTTTATTAACTCTGACCCCTACAATTACCATTCGGATTGGAGGGAATATTTTGAGGTTCACTATCTTTCTAACGTTCTTCAAATATAGCAATCCACTGAAAGTCAGCAACATTGAGTCGGTTCTTGATTTAACCTCAGACTCTGTTACCGAATGTATATTCACGAGCACCTATGGGATTTTCGTTCCCCAAGTCCACAACCCGGTATCACATCGCTAGAACCAGCGTGTTCAGGACCCCCAGAAACTGCCCACTCCCACACTCCTGAGCCGAACTCCGACTTCCTGAGCGCTTCTAAGGCAAAGGCCTCAGGAAAAAGAAAGAAAAATTGACTCCGTCGACCCCCAGTTACGGAGATTAGAGGAGATACTAAATGGAAAGTCTCTAACTATAGGTAATATTTGGTAAGTAACTAGTTCATATCAGTAGATGTTGGGAGGAATTAGCATCACCCGCAGAGCTCAGATCATGCTTACCTTGTTTAGTGGTTGTTGTAGGGTTTCAAGGTTGAATCGCTGGTTTTACGACACTTCTCTTCTTTTCCATGATAAAGACGCACTAGTTTCTTGGGCACGTTGGGTCAGCCGGACCATGATTTTCGGGCTGGGCTTGGGTAGGGTCATGTCCACTCACTCCAGGTCCGGACTAGTCCATGGGAAGACTTGCCTAAGCCTCCACCAGAGCCTCCGCCACAACCCTTTCCCATGCTCCTCCGTAGTCCCCCTCTGATATCCCTTCCTTGTCCCCTTCCCCAAATCCCTCCTCTTCTTTCCAGACTTCCTCCCCGCCCTCTCTCCAGACTCCTTACTAGCCACCTTTCCGGTCCGCCTGCTATTCCCCTTCTTGATCTTCCCAGGCTTCCTCTCGGTCTCCCGCTTAACTCCCCTCCTAGCCCCCCCCTCAGTCACTTTCCGCGTACCGCCCGTGGTCTCTTTCCCAGTCCTTTTCCTTGTCTCCCGCTTGCCATCCCTCGTGATGTCCCTCCCGGCCCCCTTCCTAGTCTCTTTCCTAGGCGTACCCCCAGGCCCCCTCCGGGGCTCTCTCTGAGGCTCCCTCCTTTCCTCCCTGCCTGTCTCCTCACTGGGGCCCCTCCTTGCCCCCTTCTCTGCCCCCTTCCTAGGCTCCTTCCTAGGGTTCTTTCCAGGATTTCTTCCACGTTCCTTCCTAGGTCCCTTCCTTGGCCCCTCCCTAGGTTCCTTTCTCGATTCCTTCCTAGGTTCCTTCCTAGGCTCCTCCCCAGTCTCTTTCCCGGTCTCCCGCACAGTCTCCCCCGCAATCTCCTTAATCCCCCGAATCACCTCAGTCTGTTTTGGGATGCCCAGGCCATCTCCTCTCCCGAGCCTTTCACCCAGTTCCATTGCCATCACCCCCTGACTATTCTTAATGGCTTGATCCGCGCCGTTCTCGACCAGAAACTTGACGATATCAGGGTGATCGAATTGAACAGCCAGGTGAAGCGGGGTATTGCCGGAGTGGTTCTGCTTGTCGATTTGGTCACGATGTTTCTTGTACTCTGGTGTTGCGAATTTTTTCACAAGGCCCACCAGCATATGCCAATGGCCTGAAGTAACCGCCTCGTGTAGCGGCGTGTTGCCATATTGATCCTCCGCGGTGAGGAGGGATGGGCTACCCTTGTCAATCAGGGTCTTGTATGCTCCGGACGTGAACTTGGCTGCTAGATGTAGTGGTGACTGATCGCTATTCATCCCTTTTGGCCCAGCTTTGAAACCTAAAAGGGCCTTTTCTACCAGCGGGATGAGCCCCAGACAGACCGCGACATGCAGTGGTGTCTGCCCCCCTGCTAAAACCTCCATTTTTGGATCCCCGCAGTACCCAATCCATGGCCGCCGTATGACATCGCTGGGAAGGAAGAATGGGTACTGCAGCCAGTTACGGCTGGGGTCGTCCCAGGATTTGCGGTCTGTGGTCTCGGTGCTCCGACGAGCATGAAGGAACCAGGATTCTGCAGCATAGTTGAGATATGGCCACTTTGCCACGGCTTCTTGCTGGCGTTTCTGTGCCACTTCCTGTCGAGTGTCTTCTAGCTTCTCTTTGTGATGTCGCATTGAACTTGGCTCCCGGTGCCTACCGTGCTGTCCCCTGCCATCTCCCGCCCGGGGTTTCTCCAGGTCTGCGATGGCGTGGTGAAGGTATCGGAAGCATTCCCAGGAAACTTTGAAGTCGAGGTCACTTTTACCGGGTAACTCTAGGCTATACTCCATGCTTTCGTCGAAAAGGTATTCTATTGCGGTATGATGGACGATGGACACAGTTGTGGCACCAGCCCGGAGAAATGACAGAGAGGACAGGATATACTGCCTGATTTCCTTCTCTGTTTTCGGCAGTCCTTCGGCACCGGTCCTCCCACGAGAGTGCTGCTGTCCGGTTTCCGTTTCTCCTTCCACACACGCCAGGATATGTCCGAGTTCACCAAAGGTGAGCGGGCGCAAGGCGAGTGCCACACTCCGGATTATGCTCAGAATCTTTTCCGATCCCTCCCGTGACTTGACATCCCGTAGCATTTTTCGGTATACGTCTCTAAGCTTCGATGGAAGTCTTCTGAGAAAGTCCGCATAATTAGGGCCTGCACAAAAACGTTTTAAATTGTCAACCGCCAACGATGCCCAGAGGAAGTTTCCCTCTGACTTTACCAAAAGAGTATTGGTTGCTCCCGCCCGCTGAGCGCGACTCCATCCCCTGAATGCGCCCACCCTGAACCTGATAAATTTCTCCAAACCCTCTTTTACAAACTGGTTCGTATCAAGGTTGATCTTCGGGTATCCAGACAGATTATTCGAAATGTGGGGTACTTCCCGACTAGAGAAAAATATTTTGACCTTGCGAATGCTCATGAGCCCTAGAACCCTTTCGACCAATTTTTGACATAAGCTCTCCTTAAGCGCATCTACACCGTCGATGAGAATGTATACAGAATCTGCGTGGCAACCCTGTATCGTATTTCCCAGAACCCTCCACAAAGACCCCGGGTTAGCGAAAAATTTATCCCCCTGATGTTCAAGTTCGGCCTTGCAGCCATCGAAAAGGTCTCCATCCTGCGTTAGAATACCCTGCAGCAGGTCCCAGGCCACTTTGGCAAGCATCCGCTTTTGTGGCTCGGCCTCATCAGCAAATGTACCGTCTGTGGGAAGTTCGGGCGAGACGAAGTAGTAAACCAATATAGCACCTCTATGAGTATCGCCGGGTCCTGGGAGATATTTGGCCGCAACACTCCTGGCTAACATAGTCTTTCCCGTTCCAGGGCCGCCGCAGAGCCAGAGAACCTCGGATCTTTCGCTCTCCTGCCACTCCTTATACTTCTCGTCCGAGAAAATCCATTCTCCAGTACCAGCATCGGGCAGGTTATGCGGGTCGCCGAGATAGTCCAGGTCAGTGTCCGGCGGCGGTACCTCCCAGCGGCTGCTAGTCACCAGCTCTTTAAAGGTTGCTACCCAAATTCTTAGCCATATATTAAAAATAAAGACTGATAATGAGGGGGTGTATACCGGGAAGATCCGGGAGCGACGGTGCAGTATTATGAATTGTAATGTTTGTTGTATTGAAGCTGTGGAGATTTCCCGAGAAGAAGTTTCTAGGATTTAAACTTTCGGAGGCTGTTAGGAATCCCCTGGAGCTAATGATGTCCTATTAGCCGACCCGGACCCATATAGAAAAACCGCCTAGTGCTATACTTTGCCGCCATCTTCTCACAAGTATTTTCCCACCGAGAGATCTTTTTGAAGTCTTCGAAATTATAGATGCGAGTTGCGGCTACAGCACGTCCAGATAGTAGAAGGCGGAGATCTTCGATTATCGTGGGGTGAGGAGGACCAGGGAGGGATGAGAGAAGGATGAGAGAGAGACGAGTTCTGGAAGAAACGGCCGGATTAGTACCACAAGCACCAGAACATAAGACGAATGTAAATTCCCCTTCTCCACCATGAAGGGGTGGGGGGGGGACTCCACAAAACTCAGCCGTCCCCTGAGAGGAAACAAAAGGAATGTGCACAGTACCCCGCCAGGAGAGTCGGCCACCGTGCCGCCCCGCGCAGCTTCCTGACTCATTTATTAATATCTCCTATCCGAGGTTTTAAGGATCACGGCCCCTAGGTGGGGGGAAACACATTGCGTTACCTTACGAACCGGAAACTCCCCCTACGCATCCGGGGATACAGCTGGATACTGAGCACTTGAGGCCAAAAAAGGGGCTACAATCCGGTAGTAGTTGAGTTCCGTTCGGAGAAGCAGTCTTCACGGGATTTTCAGGAGGCCGAGCCGGGTGTAAATTGGAGAAAATACATCAGAGCACACTGGATGATGCTCTCGAAGATCATACACCACTCGGATGATCTGCAACTAATACCATACATGCAGGCTGAGCCCAGTTAGCGTGCACCCACGGACCCATACTCGGATAACATATCACATCTCAAAGCTAATCGATTCACTGGATATTTCGCCTTGTACCACACCCCTCCCCGAATCCGCACTTCCGATTCAACATCTCCCCTCCCTCCGCCCACTCGAGCCCTATACAGTGCAAGGACCGTGGGTGATACCTTCTTCCCGGATGCCGGGTGTCACGAAGTGGGGCTCAATCTCTGTCTTGCAGATGCTCCCCCAACCCTTGAGCGAGTTTCCATGACTCCACTACCCCCAAGGCCGTGCGCAGTAGGTTGTAGCGTCCGGCCCCATCCCGGGCCCATCCCGAACCCGGGCACCTTCCCCAGGAAGGGGGAGGGGGACAATTGGGAACGCAAACGATAGGAGGCCCTCAGACGCGGAACACCGGTACCATACGCTCCCTACCCCCTATTTCTCCAAAAGCATAGAGGTGCCGGAAACATGGCGGGAGACCCAATCGGCAAGGCTCAAAATCACGTTATCTCTGCAAACAACCCCCCCCCACCCCAAATCGAAAAATAGCAAGCTCGGGCAAACTTTCTCGCGAAAATCTTCATTTCTCAGTCACTCGAATGCCCGCTAATCGTCTTCCGAATTCCAGCCATGAGCTTCTGTTCCTCATCGCAACCTAAGCGGCCGACCGTGTAAAAGCGAATCCCGGATATCGGACAGCCCCCTCCCCAAAAAAAAATACGGAGGTAGCGCTGGTGTAGAGCTCAATCACTATCACTAAATATTTTCATTCAGCTTCGTCGCAAAGTCTGGCACTCTCTTCACTTATTTTCCTAACTACTTATGCATTATCATACCTATATCATACTCGTACTCTCCAGGCAAGTGCCTATGACCGCCCCTTCATGTTAGGCGCTAGCTCTTGGCATTGAGGAATGATAGAGATAACCCGCTACGGGTAAATTGTGCCTACTTGTACTCGAGTACAGTACACCATACCGGTAGTCTACGAGCACCGTATCATAGCACTGGTAACGGCATGCTTTGTGTAATTTTAGTGCAAAATGTGGTGGCAGGGTAACACCTGAGGTTGCGAAATGTCACTAGGTAAATCACCTTCTCGCGTTTACCACCTCGATGCCGGTAATGCACTCGAGTACTAGTACAGTATGACCACAGCAAAGGCCGGAGGAATTGGACCGTCTAGAGCTCCCCCTCAAAGTGAGGGGAGAAAAACGCAACCAGAGGAGCCATCTTTCAGCTTTCACCGGGGGCAAACAAAAGAAAAGTATCATACGACCAACCTCATTACCTAGGGGCAACTCCAATGCCCTCGCATTTGGTGCAATTACCGTATTCCAGCCCACAAGTACAGCCCACAAGTACAGCACTCGAGGAGGGTACCGTGGCTTTATTCTTGTTTCGCCCGCTGTGGTTATCTCGTATTTTTTACCTCAGTCGAGAGACACATCCCGGAATCTTTCCAACAGCGTAACCTGTGCAACGCCAATAATTCCTGGTGCATCTTATATTTGTTACGAGCAGTTTTAATATCATTTATGCCGGCCGAACCTCACTAGATCCCCAAAACTAATTGCAATTGATATAGATAACCAAGAGGATAGTGAATTCACCAACTCCTTAGATACAAGGTATAGAGGGCAGTAATCTTTTTCCCAGACATGTATTTCCGACTTTTCTCCGACAAGAGCTTCGCTGTTAGGTCACCGAACGGCAAAATTACATAATGACTTCGTTGGAAACGTCCTGAGGAACCGCATTAGTACCAAATTAAGCGGAGGCACACTAGAAGGAAGAAATACCCTCTTCAATTCCTTGAATGGCAAGGTGACGCAATTCCAAACTCTCACTTCGTCTCCAACCTTGCAATCCCGGCTGAGGATACTGACGCTTTGCACACGAACACCGTTCCTGACGACAGTTGTAGAGTGCTCTGCCACACTCATTGGAGTTCCCTCGACACGGGCCCATGCACCGACCTTGCTCTGCCAACCGATAATCGAGTACAAAACACAGGCGTCGTGTTTGATTTCCGCATCCTCTAGAACAATACTTTCCTTGACACGGGCGCCTGCTCCAATCACTGCTCTAGGACCGATGGAAACATTAGGTCCTAGCTTAGCCGTGGGATCAACCACCGCAGTTGGGTGAATGTAAACCGGGGGAACAATGAATGCCGAAGGCTGGCTAAGCTCGTTTGATTCTGATTGCCAGGCCTTCTGCAAGTAGAGCGCATTAGCGGGGACAGCCGAACCAGCAGTCTTGATCTGACGCCAAAAGTCACGCGTTTCGTAAACAAAGAAACGACGCGAGTCTGAGAGGGGGCCAAGGATGTCTTGCTCCAAGCGCAGGACAGAAGAGGTGTCACCGTCGCTGGGGTCAAGGGTGGGATCCGAGGCGAGGCGAATGGCCTTGTCCTCCATTGCCGAGCGAATAAGAGAGAAAACCGAGGAGCTGAAGAGGTAGACTCCACAATTGATCAAATTGCTGATATGAGACTCTGGTTTCTCAACATAATGGCGGACTTGAGAGGTCTTTGGGTCGACGACAATACCTATGAAGGCAAAAGATTAAAATACGCACGGACCACCGAGGGGCCGGAGGGGTATCTCACATCCAAAATTGCTCGCCGCCTCATTGCTAACCCTAGTTCCCAATAGCACTGCCTCTGCCTCTTTTTCCTCAAAAAGATCCAGCATCTCTTTGAGAGGGAAAGAACAGCAGACATCCGCGTTAATAACAAAAAGCCTGCTCGGGTTACCCTTCATAATAGCATCACGGAAATGGTACAGGCCTCCCGCGGTTCCTAAAGCAGTATACTCGCGTAGGTACCTAATCGCGAACTGAGGGAATTCGGTGGACCACTGCCGAATGTATGGTGCGAAAATAGATTCCTCGTAGTAGCCAATCATGTAAACTTCTTTGATGGAAGGAACTTTCGCGACCGCCTTGAGGGGATGGTAAATAAGGGGGTGGCCAGCAACCTCGAACAGGGGCTACGACATTAATTATTAAACGGTTTCTAGCTCCAAGATGGGACAAAACAATACCTTCGGGAGATCGAGAGATAACGGACGGAATCTAGTTCCCCTAGAGGGACCTCCGACCTAGAGTCATCAGCTATGGTTGCAGCAGAAGCGAGATGCAGGATACAAACGAGGATGAGAGCTTTGTTGGACATGCTGTTTACGCTGAGCGGCAGAATTGAGGGACAGTGTGAAGAGAAATCTCCCGGGAGGAAGAAGGCTGCGTTAGCTGAGGGAGAGAAGAAGGGGCGGGTTAGGGGGAAGATGAAGATGCAGGGACTTCGTTGTTGTTGATGTAACCCCCGCTAAACAAATAGGGTTAAGCGAGGGTTGGACAAAAATAACCGAGGATCACCTCTCATAACTTCTCACTCGAAATCGGCATATTTCGGTCCGTTAAGGTTCAGGGACCAAGGTTCCGTCAATGTCAGCCCTTGAAATTCCTACGGTAGAGAAGACCAGGGTCGGCCCGTAAGCACTTTAAACCGAGTTCCAAAGCATGTTACATGAGTGTAGTCGGGATACCAATCCCAGGGTGAGTTTGAAGTGGACTACGGGAGCCATTTATGTAATATCCCTAGAAGCATAATTGTCCCGTTGCTCTTTCGCGGTGATTTTTTTTTTCGGACGGAAGAACAAGCTCATGCTAGATGAAACCAATGTTTCTGTCTCTGAAAATTTACTGTAGATATTGAAGTTTCCCGGAGTAGCTAGACTGAGACGACAACTAGAGAATACAGGGCGACGCCCCATCCTAAATACTAACTATCATACCATACCCCGCTAACGGTAACGCAATATTATGGATTCAGGGATATATCACACTCATCATATTTCGCTAAGATCTAGAAAAGATGGAGAGGGAGTGGGGAAGAAAAGGGTTTTGTTTTTGAGGACTACTTTTTCCCTTTTATTTTGAAGATATGTTTTGTTCCATTATCTATTTAATTCCTGGCTAGTCTCGCATCTTGTGCAGGTCGGGGTGGGATATATAAGTTTTCGCCGAATCTGGTTTTCAGCCCTGAGTTGCGTAGGAATACCGGACGAGTACTGTGCAGGCTGGAGAAATTTTCCCTCTGGTGCTAGTAAAAGCCTCAAAAATATAACAAGGCTACGATGCGCGATTAAGTTTTAATTTCCAATTTCGATGCCACAGGTATGTGTGATGCGGCCTGGATCTCTGTGTTGCGAAGATTAGTTCCGCGGGGCACTGCTTTTCCTGAGTGAGTGATAATTTTGATAATTAAGTGAGTGGGTCCTTGGAATGCGGTGTACGATAACTCCAGTGTTCGTTAAGTGAAGAGATGGGAGGGGAACCGGTGGAGCAGAACAGAAAAAAGCGCGGCATGAGATAGTATGATATATCTACTGTGGGAGATATCTTACGCGCTTTCGAAGAAGCGCGGTGGGGGTGTGACGGACAAGACGTGAGCCGCAAATTGTTACCGGAATGGTGGGATCGGGGATTTGTGGGAGGAATTAATCTACGAATCACCACCGCTGTTTCCTGATGACTTGTGGTCCCATGTGGCCAATCTGCTGACTGCGAGAAAGCGACTTTCCAAAACCAATGTTGAGTCCGGCCTGTCCGGTGCCCGTTGGCTGCAGGCTCAGTGTTGGGCAATGGTTCTGCACTCGTTTTACTTTACGGCTAAGTGAAGTCCTGTCCGGGGATAGCCTACGGAATAGACCATAGGTTAATCTGGTTGCCTGTGGGTACTGAACTCTAAATTACTATAAGCTTTGATGTATTCCATTGAACTGATTGTTATTCTATATTGTAGCTATTTGAACTTTCATCCTACCTACATGCATTGATGCTGTGCAGTTGGCAGGGGCGAAGAGCATAGTGGAAATTTCCCGGAAACCACTAATTTTGTTGGCTGTTGCCTTAGTTTGTGTGAGTAAACTACGGTGCGTATTACACAATGTTGGATCCCGACGATATTGCTATACTTAGGATGAATTGTCGAGTTGGAATGGTAAGGGCGCGATACGGGTTACTTGTCACAAAGATGCCGAGCGGCCTGCTCAGGACGGGCACGGGGGGGTTCTGTGGACAGGAACACCACGCCGAGTAAACTCTTTGTGAATCAAGCCCTCGGGGATGCTACTTTCTATCCCTCGCCGGCCTTGGTAGTTTATTCGGGGTTTCACTCACCGGTAGCACTAGCCAAGAATAATATAGGGTTTCTCTGCATCTAAATTATCAATTGGATTACTAAATTTAAGCCTTCAACCTGATGAACATGCCATGGCTGGACAGCACGCGTTGTGCTTTCCCCGGGCTTATGCCTCCTCTCTCGTGGGGGCTGCGAAGGTGGGAGAAAGGAAAGAAGGTAGTTGAGGATCCATGAATTGATGGCTTTTTACCTAGGGGATCAAGTGAGCTGGAGAGAAAAAACATTTCTGGAGGAGAGCCTGACGCCGAAATTATAGAGGGATAGAAACATATCCGGATAAACTCTATAGGTCATGGCACTATAGATAGTTCTTGGTATCAAAGTTGAGTCGGTAATATGGTGTGGGTTTTAATTTTACGGATATCTGACTGAAATAATACTTGTACTTAGAATAGGTCAATGGATGGGTAAACCCGAGGACTCTCTCGCGGACTCAATAGCCCGATCTCTGACCTGAAGATGAACTCTCCTGGCAGCAACGCTGGCCTGTAAAACTCCTTTAGTGAGGGTCGGCTGGGTCGCCAACGGGTTCCCTTCTTTCCAGCACTGGGAATTGACTGGTAAAATGTTTAGAATTTGTGTTGGACCAGGTGGGAACTTATTAAGGAGGTGCCTTCGACCAGAAGCCAGGAGCTCAAAAAGAAAGAAACCATTTACGGTGGTTAATAGAAGCATTCACTTGACAAACAGGGCAGCACCTCACTGGGGGCGTCAGGTTGCCTAGTGCTTCCTACCCAGCCCATATCCGGGATTTTTCCCCAACCACAATGGATATATGTCGTTCCGGGCTCCGGGCAACAGTTCGCGTAGCGCTGGTATTTATGGATATGCCCCGTATGGCTTATCTGTAAATGGAGCTAACTTTGGTCTTTGCAGAAAACAGTAGTAGTATCTTATCTGAATTGGGGTAAGGGATTCCTGCCGGATCCTCGGGGAGGGAGTGGAGTTATCGGGGCGGAGGAAGGCTGGCGTCTTTGAGAGAAGGTTACTCTGCGTTGTTTTATCCACTGCGGTAGGACGCATCTGGTAGGCTAATATGCAGTCTCCGTACAGTTCTTGCGCAGTGCTGTAGACCCAAGTCGGGGGTTATGTCGTTTCGGGGCTATGTAGGGAAGCCAGATACGCAGCTCAGACTGCGAAATACACAGAGTCTTACCAAGGGTTGGGGCATGCTGTAATGTGCACATCTGCTGAAATTTACCCAGGTTAATGGCTGCGTATATCGAGGGCCATTGCGCGTTTTTGTGTTCCCGCCGTAGTCCCCGAAACAACACAACCCCCGACGCTTGTCTCGTACTGTACGAGTACATTATTCTACATTGCACTACTGTTACACAAGGCAAACAATAATGGTTGGGTTTCGACAAGGGTCAGGTTCGTAGTCACAAAATAGGAAGAGTGTCGTTTTTGACAGAGTGGAAACTTGTTTTAGAGGCGAATCATCCGGGAACTTGATCACGGAGCTACAGGTTGTCCGAGTTGGAACATCAGGATTATGAATTTAGTGAGATCTAACGCTATCATGGTGCGATCGCTGAGGGGGGTGCGAAGCGGTAAAACTATCTCAAGATACGGTAACGGAATTCAACAACCCATGAGTCTCTGCCTCAAATATTTACAGTGCAGCGGGAGGGGGGGCCGTCTTAGTTCTGTTTCCTTTATCAGTGGGCACTCTGGTGCAACTGCGGAGTCGGAGACAGTGTAGGACATCTCGCGACTCAAATGCACGCAGGAAGAAACCTTCGGCCGCTTCAGCCAGGGCCCCCCTCGACTATCCCATGGTGCAGGGCTCCTTCTCCTCACGGCAACTCCGATGCTTATATTAATGGCGACAGCTTTATTCTTGAGCTGATGAGTGGTGTCACAAATCCTTAAACCCGACACAAGTGGCACAGGCGCGGGCGGGTGGTTGGCCTTGTCCCACCCCTCATCTTAAATCTGAGAGCTCCACAAAAGTGGTATTGTATTGTGGTTTGTCAGTGTTAACTACAGACAAGGTATTTACAACACCAGATACCGGTACGCTCGAACCCCGAAGTCCCATCATACGGTAGTCGAGTACCGTAAAAACTGTATGATAATAACAATCGGAATATGGGATGTGCTACCGGTATCATATTGACTTGTAGTTGAGTATTCACTACTTCAGGAAAGGGGCGAAAAATGCCTCAAAAAAATATCCGTTTACCCCCCTAAGGGGCACAAAAAACCGATTGATAATAACACTAAACCCTACTAGAGGAGGCAACTCCAACGACAAAGCACATGCTTCTATTATTTCAGGCTTTGCCGTGCTAGAATATCAGATTCCACCGTCGATTAGATGGAAATATATCCTCCATCAGGGAAGCAGGGATGTAGTGCGACCCACTTTTTTTTTTTTTGATTTGGAGTATGTAGGGGTAGACGCACTGTACCCGGCTGGTGGTTTTCCAGTCCTCCTTTATCTATTCAGGTGTACAAGTTCCATTAACCTTAGCAACGCACAGCACTTCGCCGCAAGGCTCTGTTTACCTGCTCTGTAGCTAGAACTTCTTCATTTCACTAATCGCTTCCGAGCCCACAGTGTGCGGTGGGTCAGCCCTCCGCCTGAGTGCTTTCTGACAAGACTCTTCCGGAAAGTTCACTTTATACCCCAATATGAAGCTCTGGTTTTTCATGGTCGTGGTGAATTATACCGAGGTTTTGGCGAGGTTCAGTTTATCCTGTGGCCGAACCGGGGTGAAGCGGGTCGTGAGTTCAATGGTTTATCCCACTTCAAGGTCACGGGAATCTTTGATGTGAACTAGGATTATGCCCCCGGCTGGGGGTGCAGGTAGGAGAACAAGGGTGAGAAGGGGGGGGAGAAGCCGGGCTGGGGCGTGGGCGCAGATCATCGGGGGGACCCCCCGATTCCGATTATGCGACTCATGCTCATCGTGTTCGGCACGTAGTGCCATAGTTTTTATATGATTGATTAGGTTCTGTTTTGGAAATTTTTCTTTTTCAGAAAAAATTGTTTTTTTTCCTAGAAAAGACCTCCTGATCTGAGACACTCAGCCGCTGCCAGCCCACCAGTACGCCTGTCGGTATCCACTACCGTACTTGTACGAGTACACACGGGCTAATCCGAACGTCATTTATACTTTGTACCACCTGTATGTCAAGGTTAAAGATTTATGCGTGGTTTAGACATGTCTGAGGAGGTTGCTGGGTAGTACACGCATCCAGGTGATGCATGATTCCGAATAGACATGCCCGGGCCCCATCCCGGTCTGAGAGTCTTAAAATCCTGGGCGAGTAGTAATCGGGGCAGTGGGTCATGGCTCGATGATACCGGTGTGGGATGCATTCCCCTAGGTGTTCATGATGCGTTTCTTATTAGGGGTTTCAAAACACTTGAGAGGCGGGAGAGAGGTGAAACTTTTTTTTTGCCGTAACTCCATAGAGGCTTTTTGGCTGGCTGCGGTTTATCATGGGGTCTAGCAAGAATGATTTGGAAATTGACCAATAGCGGGGTCCCAACCCTGCTTATAGTGATTCGTTAGATCCCCCCGACTGCAAAATTCCATTTTATAGACAAACTACCGTATGTGGAGCCAAACGGGTCCTTTGAAATTCCTGCCAACGGGAAGCTATTCATTATATTGTTCAGTGTTCTAAAGCCGCGAGGCCAGCCGGAAGATAGCCTGTGGATACACAGTCAGGACAGGCTGGGTCAAAGTGAGTCTGACCTAGGCTTCGTAGGCCGGCTTGTAGGCCCCTGGCGGATCTGGCTGGCCTTCTGTATGCGCCATTGAGCTAGTAAATATTTTGTCAATGTGTAGCAGACATTTGTAAATACCTTGAGGCTCTTGAAAATATCTTCAAACACCTATAGATATTTACAATTACCCACAAAAATCTCCAGATATTTGGAAATTATCGGCCATTACGATGCGGTATCTGAAACTATCTTAGGGCGCGATAGGCCTAGAGAGCGCGGGGAGAAATAAAAAATGTTACTTCAGGTGCAAAGCGTTGAGAGTAGTGCTAAAGGTCGGAAATTTCATATCACCCGATATATTCCTGAAATGTATGGTAGATAAAGTGCTTGCACGTTAACAATTATAATTTGATTATCAAGGTGTTTCCCCTACCATGTCAGTATCATCACTATCCCCGAATCGCCCATACACTTCCTTCACGGTAGCGATTTTTGGATTTACACTTTGGTGGAGTGGTTGCGAGATGTGTCTGCCTATGATTGTGGTTATATCTGCACCTCGTACTATTTGAGGGTTTATCGGGGGATTATATGCCGGTTCGGCGGGACTAAGATAGTGAATTTGATTGACCTCCCCACTTCCCGACCACAGTCTCCCCCAAGTATTTAATCCTAACAATCCCTCATCGAAAACTATTTCATCCTTTTTTATTATTCTGGTGGTGCCGTTGAGCACTACTATTTACTGTAAGTGAGGATATGAACTTACTCTCTGGATATACACCAAAACCTGTGCCCAGTAGTCATTCATCCCCTACCCCCGATGGGGTTGCTGCGAGATGGGTCTGCCCATAGTAGAGTTCTATTTATTTTATTTCGCGGACTTACTGGGGGATTAGCTAGTTTAAGAGAAGTTCGGTATAAGCTAAAATGAAATATACGGGGCTGCTCCTTTAAGCAATCGTAGTGAAAATAACATACTAGTTATCGCACCACGGTCGCATACGTGCAGAAAATTTTGATCCATATACAACTGTTCTATTTAATTTATCCTATGCCAATGTATGTCCGTGCACTGCAGGCTCCCGGAATCTGGGTAATCATATTCGATCACTCGCCTCGGATACACCGCGGTCAAACCGGGCCCGGCCAGATGATCTCTGGAAGCCGGATTACAGCATGCAGCCCGGCCAGGCGAACTCCCGGAAAAACACAGGCCTCCCGGGTTAAGTCCAAAGCCTGGTACCGATAGTTTCAATCGCATATATCGCCCTAGTAACACCGATAGCCTGGATTAGCCCTATTTTAATCAAATATTTGGGGAAGCCTACGCAAGCGATATCCCAACACAGCGCGAGAGTTTAACCGTTAAATTCTACGAAAGTTATATCGACCCTGCATAGCTCAAGCAGGTAGACCCCCATAGTCCCCCGAAGCCCCCCCAAATCCCTCACGGTCCCTGGCCGTCCTCCATAATCACCCATAGTCCTTAGCCATCTCCCGGAACGGTTGGGAACACTGGAAAGTAGCATATGGTGCTCGCAAGATCTGCAGGCAGGCACTAGTTGAGATCATGGGCGTAGGCAAGGGGCTGCGCACCGGGAAAAGGGCTTTCAACAAAGCTGCCCGAATTGTGGGCCCCCCTGTTGGGTCAAAGAGTTTGAGGGAGTCCATCGAGTCGACCAAATCAATGTCATCTGGAAAACTGCAACTCTTCTCTGTAAGATACCGGCGGTCGGTTAGGTGCCGGTACTGAGCTGGTTCCATCGGCTGGTGGACCGTCGATTGGGGATGGAATGCAGGCTGGCAAGTGCGTATTGGAGGGATAAACCACACTGTACCGCACACCTGAAAGAGCAGCTGGAGCACCGAGGGGACCACCCCCACTCCACCCTAATCCCCGCGTGCCAGTGGGCACATTGAGTCCTTAAATCTGGGCGGCATTTCTATCCAAGAAACCTCAACTCTTGTCCTAGCATTGGATCTCACTCGACCGTTATCGGATACAGGACTAGCGAGGTCGCCGGGGTCTCTCGAGTTATCTGCAGCTTCCGCTCTCTTGATATCGGATGAGGCTGGATGCATCTACGCTTCCCGCGCAGTTCGTGGAAACTCCAGATGTGCAGGGCCTCGCGATTCACCTCCGATGCGGTGTCCGGATCCTTGACCGTATTTGAGTTGGTTCCGGGAATAGCTGGGGGTACTGTATAAACTGTGGGGCTAATGATAGACCGTGGTCCCCCATTTCTACTCGAGACCAGAAGGGAAACTCGATGGCCTCTGACAGCAGGCCGGTAAGAAAACTTGCTATTGCTGTACCTATGTCATGGGTGGCAGTCCTGTCACTGTCTGGGAGCACCACGGAGCACGGTAAGGGTTTGAATAAGATCAGGGTGTAGAGATGTTCAACGTGTGATGGCATATCAATGGGAACTAGTAGTAAGTAGAATCGGGGGCTTTTTTATATTGGATATTCTGGCGTCTCTCTTCGCGGCCGGGATATGTAGGTAAATGTCCATATGTTGTAGGAGATTGGAGTATGAGGTGTTGAGTGCCGGGTCGGAGCTATACGGTAGGCTGTAAAGCAGAGAAAAGTGTTGTAGTGAAACGTTACTGTACGAGCAGAAGAATTTTATTTCACGCTATTGATAGATATGGTGGTCGAACTGGTACCTGCTATAGCAGTAGGTTCGTATTTGAGTATGATGTCGACCCCCGAGGCCGTAAACTGACACTAGGGGACATCTGTCCAATAGCCGGAGCCGCGGGGGAATTACTGATACTAATACAAGGCTAGAGCTTAGAGTGTCTGAGTTATTCTAGGCAATAGATGGCAGCGGCTCAGACGAGGACCACCCACTTTTTTTCCTCTACCTACTACAGGCTCTGTAGAGTCTTGTAAACATGAGAGAATTTACCGAATTGGGTGCTAAAATTCGAGCCTACTTTCCTCGCAATCTTGGATATGTAAGCGATGCCTGTGCACAAGGGACTCCTATCTGGATTTTATTTGGAGGAGTCGTTTAACGATCCTAATATGTTGTTTTCTTTGTCTAGGCGATCCGTCAGATGCTTGTCACAGGAAGTTAAATTCTGACCACTTGCCACCTCCGAAAAGACATAACTTCACTCGAGCAGACAACAATAAAACGCATTTTAAGCTTCCGATATTTCGGGCCTCCGCTATTTCGAACCTTCAAAGTATGTAGTCCCACATGATACTTTAGTAGGGCTCCTTACACCCTGGACTAGGAAGTTGACAAACTGGATGTGAACGATATCTTCAAGCTATTTAGCAATTTAGCACAAATTAGTAGATAATAGCCCAAATACATAATATCAACCTATCTAGGGCAGGTAGAGAAACAGGTGTGGTCCTTGGGACATCCTAGGACTTCGGTCACCAAGGTCTTTGGTTGTAAGTGACCTGATGGCTAACCCGGCGAGCCATGTTCGGGATCAACTTCGGTGGCCAAACAATGGCAATACTCATACTCGGAAGCCCATTTACCAACCGCCCAGTCACTAGGCTCTCATTAGCCCACCAGGGATTTGGCCCGCATAGGTTTCCTTTTGTAGAAACCGGAGGGAAAGGCAAAAACGGGAGATCCTTGAAGCAAGGCGATCCTGGGTATTTGTGGCCGAAATTTCAGCAATGTGGGCTAAGTCCTGGCTTGAAAGAAGAGCGCAATTGCTTTCATGATTTTTTTTTGGAAGATAATAAACTAAGATGTTGCCCGCAGTGGACTAAACGGGAGAGAATATGGCTTTTCTGTTGTGGGATTAGGATAGGAAAGGTACGGGCGTAAACCCCATTCTTTTCCCGAACCGTCTAACCAATCTGTAATGACAGGTGTATAAGCAAAACACCATAAAAGCAAAATAACCCCTCATATATCACTTCACCTATCATCATAGTTACGCGCGTGCCTGATTTCCTCCGTGCACTCCTGTAGTAATAAAGAAAAATATTGCTCCCGGAATCATCTCCAAACTATCAGATAGACCGTCCATGCTCCCAACCAAAATTCCAGACTCCAGCAGCCCTAGAAAACAATTTTGGCCTTCTATCATTTTTCCTGCACCTTCCGGGGCCAACCACAACTCAGTCTCTATCGTTTCCAACAATTTTACCCCAGGTCAAAATGTCCTGAAATTTTCATCAGCGTGTTTTTATCCGCCATCCTTCGGAAATCTAGGAATTGAGTGATGTGAGACAGGTGTGTGTGTACTAGCAACCATATCGTTGCTGGGTCCTCTGCCGTACCGTACTCGCATTCACTAAATGTAGCCTTAAAAGTAGATTTGTCGTTTATGCTATGTTCGCCAGCGGCACAGCCAAAGTTTGAACTCACATAGCTAGAAGGGCAATGAGGGGATTTGTCACGTCTTGTATTATTAGACACGAGGGTGAGATTACTAAATTACTTCATGCTAGCTTCCAGTTTAACAGAGTATTCGGAGATAGGTGGATTTAGAAGGCTCTGGCTGGTTACTAGGGTAAGATAAGTGGGATAATTCCCTACCCCTAGCCTCCCGAGATTTAGAAGTGGTGTCGATTTGGGCCAACAGTGTTGGGATTACCTTGGTTATCAGTAGCTAGATTAGGGAGATGTGCTAATCCTGGTTAGTTCCCTAACAAAACCTTTGGTCCCCGCTATTCCCTTACAAGTGTCATACACATTCTCGTTTCCATTTATTTCCTGAAAAACACCCCGGGATCTTGGCTTTATATTCCACTTCAAATATTTACTCCGCCACCCTTCATTCCTTTCTGGGGAACTTTGCCGGGTTTAGGAACGGGTTGGACAATGTAGACAACAGCCAATAGGATTAGCCAACGTGACAACAGGCTTGTGGAGCCTCAAGATGGGATAGACAACGCCAGACAACTTCAGAAGCTGTAAAGGGTTAGAGGAAAGATATCGGTTCTCTCCACCTACAGGCAACTAGAGTTGGTAACGATCAGTTCATCTTCTTGGCGCACTATCAGTATGGGGCCCATCCATCACTTTTGCTGGGCGAGCGGATGTTTGGTTGGGTCCGGGTGAGTCGTCGAACGAGTTTTGTACCAACTAACGTTGCTTACTAATGATAATCCTGAACTCATCCAGATCTCGTCCAAGCTTTGAGGACCCTTAATTGAATTGTGCGCGATGCCGTTGCGCTTTCCTCTCTGGGCAAGGTCTTGTAATTTTGTTTTTTTTTCTATCTCGGAAGAGTGAAAGGGTCTGTGCTTCTACTACGAGTAGACTACAATACCCTTTTTGGCCACTTTCTAGCTTAGAGAAGGGAACTTCCGACCGCATACCGCATGGCTTAATTATTCTTAAATCTACCGTATCTCTATTTTCTCCACCCCTTGTGTGCCACTTGGTGAGGATTCTGAGGAATTCGGATCCATGGACCCACGTCAGGTTAGGGTTTTACTTGTGGCGGTCTGTGGTGTGGTTGATCCTGGACGCAAATCCCACATCCCGACATATCCCTGCATCGGGTTCCTTCTACAGGAGGGGCGGTTTTTTCACCTTCTCTCTTTTTCTTTTTTTTCCATTTCGCAGCGCGCCAACCGATCGAAATGAGGACCGCAGATCTTATTGTAATGAGCCCCGAGCCCCTTCTGAAAATTATTCCTCTGATTGCGAAGTTGTTGATGATGGCGAAGGCAGGACCGGCAGCGGGCTTCGCGGTATGCTTGTCCTTCTACCCGTTCGATACTTTGAAGACGAGAGTCCAATCGCCCGCATTCCGAAAACTCGCGGCGCAGTCTGCGCACCCGAGGAGAATGTGGCTACGTGGGTTGTACCAGGGCATCGGACCGATTACTCTCGCTATGATGCCTGCTTGTATGTTCGCTCGTACCGCTCTTGGAGGGGGGGTTGCAAATTTAATTTTTTTTTTCTAACTTGGCGATTGCGGTGGCCAGCGGCTGTGTTCTTCGCATCCTACGAATCCTCAAAAAGGTTTCTGCTAACCTCCGCGCCGCGAATACCCGAGCCGATAACACATGTTCTCTCTTCGTCTCTGGCGGAGGTCCTTGGGTGTGTGGTGGCTACACCCGCTGAAGTGATCAAACAAAATGCACAGGTCCTGCAGGAAGCCAAGGGCTCGAGTTCACTTGCAGCCCTGAAACTCATTGGGCGGAATCCCAAAGATCTCTGGCGGGGCTTCACACTCCTCGCAGGCCGTAATATCCCATTTGTTGTTATCCAATTCCCGCTTTATGAACGGCTGAAGGTAGCATTCGGAGTACGTGAGCGGGGAAGCGGATTGATGGAGACTGCAAAAGTTACGGGCGCGGCGGCTGGATTATCTGGGGGTGTGGCGGCCTGGTTGACAACACCGGTGGATATGGTGAAGACAATTATCATGCTGGAAGCGAGTAAGCACGGTGGGAAGAGATTGAGGGCGGCGGATGTAGCAAGGAGCGTGTGGAGGGAGGAGGGGGTGAAGGGTCTTTGGCGGGGAGGGGCCTTGAGGGGTATTTGGACTGGCGCCGGGAGTGGGTTATATCTGGGGGTTTATGAATGCACGCTTTTAGCTATGGGCGAAAAGTAATGCTGTACGGTGTTAGATTACTGTAGATACTGATTTAGCGTGTAGTTATATGTATAGAAACGGAACCAATCTCCTGAATAACATCCAAGTAAACCGAATACCAGGATTACACCCTTCGCATCCGGGGACTCGTCACAAATATTAAGGTCTTCTGGGGGGTGCCACCCCGAATAATCATAAGAACCCAACCATTCTCTCAAATACATATCACACTTCACTCTATTCTATCATTCACCGATCCCTGGTGGAAACCCTGATACTCGGCTCTCATTGTCACATGAGACGGATATAGGGGTCACGGGTCCCCGTCGAACTATCATCCTACTGCGCCCCGATTTATGTCCGTGTCCCCAGAAATCCGCCCCGAGCAGATCTGACCTTAACCTGGAGTGGGAAATGAGTCACTAAGTTAATAGATAAGCTTTTAGTTTCGTCGCAGCTACTCTACCACAACAGCATCCGGGTCTCCCGGTAATTGACGCGCTGTGGGAAATCGTACAGTATCGTGGGTAATTCATGCAGGACCTGGGTAGAATGTACGGGAGCGTTCGGGACATCTACTATAGAGGGAGTTTATGCTTTGTAAGCTATTTTCCCTAATAGTTAGTATAATACAACACCTGGGTACCGAGATTCGGGGGAGAAGGTGGTAGTAAATTTATTGATCAGTGAATAGTGTCCCTTCTTTTGGAACCAGTGGTGTACGGACCTTGAACGTTATTAAGCATATAGTGGTATGTGTTCGGGGAAAGGTAGAAGGAGGGCAGATATATTATGATGTTTTTATGACCCTTTCTCCCGAGGAGTATCATAGGGAAGGTAGGTATCCCCTCCGATACAGCTTGGATGCGGGGTGTTGTGTTGCTTTGGCCGATTCATCGAGGTCGTCGGGAATGACGGGCGGAGTGGATATTAAGGGGGGTTAGATTGACTTGGGTGGCATGATAGCGTACCCCACCCCTAACACACCAGAACTCCATAGAGGCTCCCGGGATCGGTAGTAACGGGTGGGACTCCTAGGACATTCAGGGAGAGTTGTTGAACGTTTCGGGCTTTAATTGTTCAAATCCCTACCCCGCTTTCCTCTGGCTCTCTTTGCTCTTTCGGAATCTTTACTTTCCCTCCTTTTCGTTTTGTTGATAGACACTAAGGTTTAGCTAAAAACTAGCCTACCCCCGATGTGTTCTTTTATTGGCCGTCCTGCAAGAAGTCCCGCAAGATAACATAGATATCGAGTACTAGGCCATTATCCCTCGAATAGGCATTAAGGTCGCATACGTGACACCATTGCAAATTACTCCAGCAGCATCAGCCTTAGCCCTGTAGCCCCAGCGCAGGTCTAGGGAATGAACCCCCAGCCCCCCCACCCTACCCCGGAATACCGCCCCACCAGGTGTGGTTATATCCGGCAAGATTTCAAATTGCAAAAGATGCTCAACGCATCCGGGTATACCAAGAAACCGGCAGCCAACGGAATATACATACATGAGGGTTTGGATGAGGATGCAGGAGTATCTATTAGAAAAAAGTGGTAAGCAAGGAGCCAGGGGTTACGGGGTAGCTAGCAGAGTGCCAGGTTTGTTTTTATAAGTGTAATCAAGCCCACTGCCTCGGTTGTGCCGGCCTAACGGATAGCTGGCGGAGAGGCAAGCGGTAACCGGGGGGTAGTGATCAAGCAGTGGTGAAAGGCAATAAAAAATGTGGGGTTACCTAGCCAGGAACTAGGCCATCTAGGAATAGCCAATGGCACTAACCGGGTTAAGGGTTTATCTCTCGCTACAATACTGAAGAGCTTTAACGATCCATGGAGCCGAGTTAGACCTCGAGTGGCTCCGGGGGCTTTCTGTCTATAGACTATGATTATTATTGATTAGAGAAATTCTATATCTGCCGTCCTATTAGCAATCACCCCCTCTCCCCCCTTCATTCCACCAAAATCCACACCGCAAAACCCATGTGAACAACTAAGTTAATAATGCAAAAAATCAAATTCATCTGGCTCTCCTCCCCATCAAGTACTTCTCATCGCCCACAATTCTTCTCCTCCCGCTCCCATCATGCTCCCGAACACTCTCCTCCTCATCACAAGAGGCCCTTTTCTTCGCTCCTGTGGAACAAACCTGCACTCCTTCACCCTCAGAACCGAGCCCCTCCAGGACAGCCTCGGTCAAGGTATATACGTACCCTTCCTTCTCCCGCTCCCAATTCTCATCCGCGGCGTCGCGGAGAATGCACGTATAGTTTTGAAGCTCTACAACTAGTTCCTCTGCACCGTTTTCTCCGTGGCCATATTCACTGCATTCTTCGGTAGAGGCTAGTAGCAGGGCAAGCTCTTCTAGAGCTATCTGGGATATCCCCTCTTGGGCCTGCGTCTCTGGGGCGTGCTCCCTCGTTTTGGGGCGGAAAGGAAGTTTTTCAGGCGACGCGTTTCGGACTTTGGGCGACCGGAGGCATGACCACGGAATGGGTGAGGAATCCCTCCCTGGTTCCGTATCTGGGCCCCCCTGTTCTTCGGATTCGTAGTATTCCCCTAGGGGTCCCCTCTTGCTGCTGGGGGTGGGATAGCACAATGAAGTCGGGTCCATTACCGGTATTGGGTGACTCATTTTGACGGCAATCTGTTATCGGAAATCTACCGGTGTAATAAATAGTGAATACCTCGCCCTTTCTTTCTTGTCCCTTCTCTCAATCGGCTTCTTATTGTTTGTTTATTGCTTTCTTGTTTTTATCCCCTTGTGTGCACCCTCCTTGGGTTACCACTGCCAATGAACCAGTAATCCGCCTTTCTATCTGTCAAGAATGTTGGTGTAAATTGCTTCCTTGTATCGTTAGAAGCTTCGCGAGCGGGGTAGCCGGTAGTCCAAGGTTCTAGCAATATGAAATGGATACCATAAAGGAAACGTGGAGAAAGGGGGAAATGCAGTGGAAAGAGTGCCGTCTAAAGGGCCAACAACTTCCACTGTTATTAAATACCATCAGAAAAGGGTTCACTCATCCCCCTGAAACCACCCTCCCCAGTAGCAAAGACATCCTCACGCACTGCGCATCACACACCTCGTTTATCCCCAAACAGCCAACTTTGTTCAAGTTTTCAAGGCGCTTCGTTTTCAACCACCTTACTCTCCCGAACAATCCGAGACCTTAGCTCACCGCAAGCAACTGATACTAAACAGCAAATTACAACTGCGGGGTACAATACTAGAAAACCGCATCTTTAATTTTCGGTATAAGATTTGGTGTAGGGCACTCGCTTCCTTTACGATGGAAGGAGACCCCACCGAAAGTGCTTGTTGTCTGGAATGCACTACACATACTGAGTGACTGGTAGATTTCATTCCTGGGTCAGGAATGAACTTGAAGCCGTGGGCTTGCATTCTCTGATTGGGAATCAGTGGCTTGGGAATGAAGGCTGGTATGGAATGATGGCTGCGCTGAACTTGGATGTTTGTATATATAGTCTTTGTTTTGTTGTTATTATTCGATCAACTGAACATAAGATTGAATACGACTCTATTTAAGGTCAACTTCAGTTTTCAGTGCTGAGAATTAAGTTGACGAGTGACGCAATGTGATGGGGTTCCGAATTGACCGTGGAAAGAATAGTGATACCTCTGAGCCTCTACTTGCCTTAGCTCAGAACACGTAGATATTTGTATGGAACCCATAAAGAATTGAAATGGTGGCAACTCAGTTGCTTGTTTGGAGATTACAGTGCGCATGTGTAGCAGGTTGTGTGAACAGGCTAACACAGAGTTTTCTTTTTTTTCCTTTCCCCGTACAGCACCGGTCTCTTACTATGATGCTGATCGTAGTATCAGCAGGGTCAAAGGACAGGAGTCTTGGTGAAACAGAGCCTCTCTTGGTCTCTTGAACAGGCCCCTTCCCCGCACAGACCACCAATTGCGCAATACTAGCGTGACCCCATTTCGTACTAGTATCATACACCGCTAGTAAGTTACCGGTTCCTACAATCCGTGGCCGCGCCAAACTTGTCTCACAAAGACTTTTGACTACCTGGAGTGGCAGTGCTTGTAGTTTTGGGATTACACTCAGCGTCCTTGCACTACCGGTACTAGGTAAATCCCAGATCCCGAGTCACCCCGGTATCTGATACGAGATTATCACATTCATCGGCATATGCTGAACTGCTCTTTGAATTGCTACTTAGAGTAGCTATTGGGGGTGTTTACCGGTAGTTTCGAACAACTTACACTGCGATGCGCTGCGATGGTCGAGCACAGTGCTTTAAGGTACTTGGCTGTCTCAAAGAATACCCGAAAAACGCCATCCCTACTCCCACAGAACCCGGTATGGGGATGTGGGGAAAGCTGTCCGGAGAGCTTTCCAGCCTGCTCTCCCCTTCTGTAATGAAGACGCACGGGTGTTTTAAGCGCACAATACGGAAAAGAAAAAATAGTAGATATGAAGTGCGACTATTTTCAACAAAAGTACGAGAGGGTTTCCACTATAGAAATAGTTTGATGAAGGTCATGCTTGCATACCACTGCTTGCTAGAAGTGTGAGAGTGAAGGTGAAGCTGGGATTGAGAGGCTGATTCGTTCTGCTCTGGAGGGTCACTGCAGCTACATCTAGGTAAATTTGTATAGATGCTAATATAGGCCATCTGCTAGGGGTATTGGTTTATCAGGCACAATGCATCACAACACATCCCTCCATCCATCACCTAAACCCGCACTCATAGCCAAGTTTATGCTCTAACAATCCCACTTGTTATTACGAAACACGAAACCCGGGACCCCCCATCCTCGTCCTGGGCTCACTCGTTGGTAGAGTATATCCAAACTAACACTCGGATCGGGTCGAAGGCCTAAATACCCCAGACTAGCCTATTACGACAAGGTGCGGAAATAAGGATAGCTCGGTATATTGGCGGGGGTGTATACCCCACCCTCGGTCAAGCATTCGTGTATAAGCTGAGCATGATTCTGCAGGACTCGAACTACAAGGGGATAGCTATATCTTTGGCCGTTGGAACACTATAAGCTATCCTATCGCGCTTAACT
Source organism: Tuber aestivum (assembly GCA_900010015.1). Classification (NCBI taxonomy): domain Eukaryota; kingdom Fungi; phylum Ascomycota; class Pezizomycetes; order Pezizales; family Tuberaceae; genus Tuber; species Tuber aestivum. The sequence continues at coordinate 207,506 of LN891018.1, read as the reverse complement.
TGAAGTGCAAATTCATCACAATTTAACCACCGACAGTGTGGACCACCGAATAGTGCTTGAGCAAAAACTTAGGTAGTAGCATAAATTGTAAGAAGGACATTCCGCTCTCTTCCCCCTCACCAAGGCGAATTTTTTCCTGCTCAGCCGCTAATGTTGGGAAGTTGGAGCGGCAAAAAATGGCACGAGGTATGACTTGTACCTTATCAAGGTAGAGAGAAAAACACCTTGAGGGCTTGTCAATTGTGTGCTTAGTAGTCAATCCAAGTGAGGTATATGAGGGAACGTATGGTGAGTAGAAAGATGGAATGCAAGATTGTCTATTCTGATGGGAATACAAACTACACTACAGGAATTCCTCTACCCGCTGGTAATGGCCCATCCCGTGTCAAGAATACCAAACTCTTAGTCTAACAACGCTGGAAGGAGGAAAAAAAAAAAGTTAATAAGGACTCCCGAACAATATGTACAGTGAGCCACGAGGGATACTGGGAGCCACTGTTTCCAATGAATCCGGAAGACAAAAATCTTGTGCAACAGCGGCCAAAACAGAGCCGGTGATGGGTACAAAATGTCTACATAGATATAATGGTAAGGCTTACGGGGTGGCAGATTATACTCCACCCAGCGTTGAGGTTTTCTAATTACGCAACATATACCGCAAAACGGATGTTCGCCGGTGCAACTTCTGAATGGTAGAAGTGAAGCGACGGAGGAGAGGAGGTGGGCGAACCGAAGAATGGTAGAGGGAAAAACAAACTACCGAAAACTTCTATTCACCTACACCCGTGTTCCCGCTCCCTACCCTCCCGTTGGACTAATACTCCATAGTCCTCTTAATCCCGTCTAACACCCTCACAACATCCGGCACCATAAACCCCTCAAACGCTAATGGCATAGGGGTGTCCCACCCTGTAACCCTGGTGACGGGAGCCTCAAGCCTCAGAAAGCACCTCTCCTGCACCTCGCCGGCCACACTTTCCCCCATACCGCCGGTTCGGCTAGCCTCGTGCACAACCACACATCGACCGGTTTTATTAACGCTCTTGGTAATGGTCTCCTTATCCCACGGTCTCACGGTCCTGAGGTCGATGACCTCAGCGCTAACGCCCAAGCGCTCCTTGGCGGCTCTCGCCGCGGCCTCGGCGACGTATACCATCGTTCCGTAGGCCACGAGTGTGACGTCGGTACCAACTTGAAGCACTTCGGCTTTACCGATTGGTAGCTCATATTCCTCTAATGGCACTTCCTCAACAGCAGCGCGGTAGAGGATCTTTGGCTCCATGATAACAACTGGATCCGCGCCCCTCGCAGCCGCGATCAATAAGCCCTTCGCCTGAACCGGGGATCTGGGGATGACGACTATGACCCCCTGCATCCCTAAAAAGAAACCCTCGGGGCTCTGTGAATGGTACAACCCGCCGTGGCCCACTGCGCTAGTAGGCATCCTGACCACCATGCGCCCAGCGTTGAACATCTCGGCACCGCCGGATCTGTAGCGCATCTTACTAGCTTCGTTGTGCAATTGGTCAAACGCTGGGAATAAGTAGTCTGCGAATTGGATCTCAGGAAGCGCAGTATACCCGCTCGCACTCAGGCCGATGGCGAAACCGATGATACCCTGTTCGGATAGTGGGGTGTTGAAGATGCGGGAGCTGCCGAAGGAGTCGGTGAGATTACTGGTGCACCGGAAGACCCCACCAAAGGAGACGTCCTCGCCGAAGATTAGGGACTTGTCGTCCGTGGTCAGGATTATGCGGAGAGCATCGTTCACGGCTGTGAAGTAGTTTGTGCGTTTGGTTTTGCCGGATCGTATGTGTTTTGGGAGATCGGTGTGGAGGTTGTAGGTTTGGGAGGGAGTGTGAGCGAGGCTAGGAAGGGACTCGTCAGCTGGTGAGAGATGAGGGGATATTGAGGGAAAGATTACTATGATGAAGTGGAATAATCTGTTGGGACATTCAGCCTTCCTGCTCCCGGGCTGACGGTAGTGTACCTCCGACGCGGGACATTGATAGCCGGGCGTAGGGAGCGGAATGGTAATAGCGAATTCTTCATGGTTTAAGTTAGTATTGCGGGGAAATTACCAAGGGGGTAGGTTGCGGGATGCTGGGGGTATGACTTGAATTGCAAGAGTTGGCGGTGAGGAGGTTCATCGTTGCTGGTAGAGTACTCGTGAAGCGGGACCGGAGCTCGGTCACAGTGTCGCCTATCGTCGGTAATATGCGGCTAAGCTCACCTTATTTGCGCCACGTGGCTAGCCGTTACCGGGTTGTTGGTGGAGTAATAGTCTAACCCTAAACCTTTCCAGCTTTTTCTCCGCGTCCCGAGCCTCAGGGTTTAGTGTCCCTGTGTTTGAGGCTGAAGCAAGTTGGTGTTTCCAGATCTAAAATATGCACAATATCCGTTCCCTTTTTCTATGGCTTCGCTCACAAGCCAACGAAATTTCCCTGGAAAAAAGGAAACCTCACCGAAAAGTCAATAGCGAAAACCCAAAACCACGGCAGATTTTACCCTATTTCATTGGCTCTCTCTACCTAGTAAACGGCTCAAAAGCATTATTGAAGTGAGATTTTAGTATTTAGTAGACTGGAGTCGGTATAATGATTTGAAATAAGAGTAAAAAAAACAATAATCATTATATGAAATGAAAATAATTCAGAGTATGACGGGTTGTTGTAATCATAATCCAAAGCTTACTGTGATGGATTCTAGAATAGTACTAGTAGTAAGGAAAACAAAAAAGTATATAGTAGGTCACACTGTCATTGTGGGGTTCAGGAAAGATGATATAATTTGAGCTTTAACATTTCCTGTTTTTTTTTCAAACTCTAACAACCACTAAAGTTGGATTATCGGGGGCAGAACCATACGTATTACCTCCTGCCAACACATGTATCATAACCAGTACGTCGGATGTGGGTGGGGGGAGCTCGATAAACCGAGGTTGCAGCGAGGACTCATAAAGGCCCCACGTGATTTGCTGCAACATTTCGGAGAAATGAGAGTAGCTACAAGCTTAAACAACACGTTTTGGCTTTCCCAGATACCGGCATATACGGTGCCGGTTGAACTATTGCGGCACTGATCGCATAGTGAAATTACAACCTTAACAAATGCAAATTCTGCTGTCGCTCTCTACTCTGGAGCACTGTGCGGTACTGCAATCGATCCGGGTATCCCACTACAAAGTCATTCATGTAAACAATACCGCAGTAGCCATCCCTTCTAATTCCTCGTCATCTCCTCAGACTGCTTCGTCTCGGTCGTCCCCGGCGTATCCTGACTTCCCTTCCTTCTCTCCTTCGATTCATCGGTCTCAACAGCCAATGCACCATCCTCATCTCCGTCGGCAAAGACATAGGAGCGGAATTCAGTGTGTCCCCACTTCGGGCCCGGGAGGTTGCCATCGCCATCCCAACCTTCTGTTAAATAGTAAAGGAACTATCAATTCAAATGTTAATCAAGTACCCAGAACAAGGAGAATAGGGTGCGGTAAACTTACACCACCGTGAAGGACTACGACAACATGGCTTTCCGGTCGGGACTTGAGCCATTTACGAACGAATCTAGCGCGCTCCCTAAGAGAATCAGGCTCGGGTGCCCATTTCCCTTCCTAATAGTTTTTAGCACGAGAGCCACGTCCCCCAGGGTGCGTGGAGGAGCACATAATACCTTCGAAGTCCAATCATCTGGAAGACTGGTAAAATCCAGTCCTTGAAACAACTCCTCCTTCTCTAACACTTCACCGCTACTGCCAGTATCACATGGCAAGCCAGTCGACTCCTGGAGCTCTGCCAACAGCTCCATCTTGACACCACTCTCGATATGCTTCTTGAATCCGAAAAGCATTGTCTGGATTGTTCGCTTCAGCGGAGAGGAAACAAGTAAGTCGATCGGAGGCTTAGATGGGAACTTATTCGAAAGATTATAAGATTGGGCTTCGCCCAAGGGTGTTAGGTAGGGATCGGGCAAATGGTATTTCTGATCGACATTGTGATGAGCTTGTCCGTGGCGAATGAGGGTGATGATTCTCGGAGCCATTCCTATGAACAAAAATTGGTCAAAGAACTAATGAGCAGATGAATAAAGTGCCAGCGGGGGGCAGAAGGCAGCGATATATATAAGTCCCTAAGGGGTACCGTACCCCAAGCGACTTCAAAACAGTCCAACCATCGTCGGCCAGACCATTTAGTTTTTGCTCTGCTTATCCCTAGCCCTGCCGCAACACTCGAGTACGGTACTGGTACGGTACAATTACCGGTAGACCATGTGAGCCCTCGGCGCATCCTCCATCTCCGTTACAACTCCAGTCGTTGAAAAATATTTCCTATTTGGGAATGACTCAACACCAGAGAACTATCACCACTTTTTCGGTCTCGCACCCCCCCTGCGTGGGGGGGGGGTAGGCCACTTCTTCTCACCTGTTTGCCCCTATGGGGGCATCCTTCATCTCCTCCCCCATTCTGGCATCTAGCTACTACTGGTTGGGGTCCTTCTCTACTCTCTGGAGGCCTCTTTGGCAGGTCTTCGACTACTCTACCCCGCTTTTGCTAGGCCTCACTTAGCATCTGCATGGTTGGCTTTGGTGGATAGATGATGGTCCTCTGGTCAGTTGGCGCGGTGGTCCTCTAGGCTATCGGGAGTTTGCTTCGCCGCTACTTCTGTGACCCTAGTTGCAGCCTGCCACCGTATCATTTGGCCTGACTCGCCCTGCCTTGCCTTCCTCCTCTTCTCCTCTGGGTCGGCTGGCATCCTACTGCTCGGGTCATCGGGGCCCTCCTCACATCGTCACGGCAGCACTTCTATCTGCCTGCTCACGGCCTACGGGCTTCCCCTTCGGTCTGGCTCTGTTGTCCTCGGTGGCATCATCCATCCTCCTCGGCTGGCATCCTCTCTGCTGGGCTGGCAACCCCTCTGCTTACTCCTTTTGGCTCTGACTCCCTACAAGTCATCCACATCTTGCGGGCCTGGCATGCCCCTTACCAATCTGCTGGGTATGCGGCCCTACCACGTGGTGCTTTTGGTAGCGCCTCCGCCTCTACCACTGGCAAGTGGGGTTTTTACTTTTGTCTTTGTTCTCTTGGGCTGGGGCCCTTGGAGGATTTTTATACCCTATGTGTGCCCAAGGTCTATGACTTGGGTTTTCTTTACTTTTCTGTTAGTCATCTACTGCGATGCGAGGGGCTATTTTGGCTCGAAAGTGGGGCCAAGTGCCAGGGTTTACTGGTGCGGGCCTGAGCGGTTGGAAGGCCTGGGACTTGTTGGGAGCAGGAGGCAGGATTGGGAGTATGGTATGGTTTCCTTTGTTTATGCATGTGAAATTAAGGCTTTTTCTATTGCCATACCGCGAGGTGCATGTAGGTTTTTGAGCCAGAATCAATAAACGTATCAATTAAAAAAAAAATTGTGAGCCCTCGGCGAGGCGACGCCCCCGGCCAACGACAATAGACAGCACAAGCCGTGCCCGCGCCTCGCGGGTGTCGCCTCGCTCAGGGTGCCGCCTCTCTCAGGACTCACACGGTCTCTTTCCACGTTCCAGAGATATCCGGATATCTTGGCACCCCCTACGAATATGGTAGAAGAATTCCTTAGCTTGCATAATTCGCACAAATGGATTGCACACAACAGGTTGCTAAGGTTCCTGAAAAACTCGGTCACACGTAGTTTGTTCTGTATACTTCAATAGAGAATGGGCTCCGGCGGGAGTATAATTATGCTGTGGGACCAAGGTGGACATGCGGTAGCATGTAGATACTTGTATACAGGTGGCGGTGTGTGATGTTGTTAGTCTGGAGGCATGTGTGAAGGTCAGGGAGTAAGTTATCTGTATAGGGTGATAGCCCAGTTGTGGTGTTTGTATAGGGTTCTACCCCATCGAAGGTGTTGTCTATCTATGGGTGATTCGCTATGATGTAAAGCGTACCAAATGGGGACCAAGGCCGTTGCATCCTATAACGCCTCCTATTTACCAGGGTAGAGGGTTACAAATTCCAAAAACATATTTTACGGATCCCTTGCTCAATTCATACTGCTGCCTAAGTTCCTCTAGTATTCTTTCCAGTATGGTAGTAGTATTTCCAGTTATATTTTGAGCATATACAACTGTCAAGATAAAGGGTACTCCCATATTGATATATTCTCTACTTTAAATATTATACATATTTACCCTTCTATGGGACTTGCACTACTAAGTTGGCAGGGAGGATAATCATGGGGTAGAATTTGTAGAGAAGACTATTTTTACTTAGGATTCTTCAAGTGGGCTAAAGAAAACCAATGTGCTGTTCCCATAATCCCCGCATCATAGTTGGTCACTCGATTTCCGGGTTTTGTTTCTTGTTGGAAATAGCAGTAGATGGCCGCACTTGATGCGGGATGTGCTCATACATGAAGGCGTCAGTAGCATATGTCTGCACCCCTGTAAGACGCATATGCTATGCAAACTTTTCTCATCCCTGTCTTTTCTTTCCTTTCTATCTTCTCTTGCGAAAAAACATCTTCCTGTACTTGACCTCTCACCTCAAGTTCTTCATTTCAGTCATCCTTAAGCAATCAATCACGGTCTTTCTCTTTACCTGAGAGAAACCTCCCATCTCCACTTGCGTGATTCTACTCCGCTGCGTAAACCCTCACTACTGATCATTACCTCCATATCAATCATTTTCTCAACAGGTTATGAGCCCGGGTTCTGCGCAGGAACAATCGGATGGTCTATTCTTCAAGTGAGTCCTTTCTATAAACAAAGCATTTTCTTCTTTGCTCTTTCCTCTTCCCATATCCGATAATGTCGGTTACAAACCAAGTCTCACGGTGGCCTACCTTACAAGCAAGTGGACCGGTGGAGATTTTTACCTTCAAATTTGGGACTACAGAGAAGTTGAACGAGTATAACTTCCACCACTGGAGCGAGGATCTTAAGGCTTTCATGGGGGCAGATCAAACGTATGATGTAGTTTTTGATCCTGCGGAGCCTCCAACCCCCGATCAACTACCTGCTTATACCGAGTACCGGAATAAAATCAACTGTGCCTTTGGTATAATTTTTACTTCCTGTACTCAGCAGGTAAAGCAACACATCCGTGGACTTGACTGTCCTATAATGATGTGGACTTCTCTTCGAAGCAAGTATGATATAACCGCATCACAAGTTGGACGATCAACTCTCCAGTGTCAGTTCTTCGCCTTACGGCTGGAACCTGGAATGTGTATTAGTGACTTGATCTCTACCAAGAAATCTCTTCAATCAAGGCTTCTTGGAACTGATATAGAGATCTCATCAAACTTCTTCATTTCTGTTCTGAATTCACGCCTTCCCGAAGAGTACCTACCTACGATCGATCGAGTACTTGCGGAGTCTGATTTGGATACCAATTGCCTTGTGGAAGCAATTCTACAAAAAGAACAAGCATTACGGAAAAGAAACGAGAATGTTATGGGAGTAAATACTGCAGGAGCCTCGACTACTGCACTCCTTGCAGATACATCTCAATCCCACTCTAGTCGTAGTAGAATAAGAGGATTCCAACAGAGTCGTTCTGGTATTCGCGGTAGATACCAAACTCGATATGCCCGCAGTCGAGTCTATTGTAAACAAGAGTCTGGACGTGGGCCAATCTGCAACTACTGTGCAAAGCAGGGCCATAGAGAAGAGAGTTGTTATACCAAACAGAGAGCTGAGAGCAGAAGAAGAATGCTTCATGGAAACCCGAGAAATGGTTCTTACCACTCGAGTTCTCATCAACAATTGAGCGGAAATGAAACTGAACAGGCTCTAATCGCCTCTTATGTTTCCGAGCATACCCTTACAGTTATCACTACCAATAAGGCTGTAGGAAAAGACAAGTGGATAATCGATAGTGGCGCATCCGATAATCTCTTACCAGATCGGCATGCATTCTACAATTTTAAAACCCTTTCTGCACCAGTTCCAGTATACATTGGTGATGGAAGTATGCTCCATGGAATTGCCCGTGGAACCATTCAGATCAGGTTAGAATCTGGCGCGGTTCTAGAATTCGAGGCACTTTATGTTCCGAAATTAAAATACTCACTGGTTTCGGTTGCTTGCCTCTGTGAGAAGTATAAAATTACCTTTGTCTCGACCACTTGTCAGATTGAGGGCAAGACAGGAACTCCAAATTGTTTAGGAGTTCTTCGAGAAGGGCATTGGTGGCTTTGTGGGTCTCCAGTCACCATCCATAGTCTGCGTGCTGCTTTGGCTAAATCAGGTGGTTCAATCTGTAAACCATCCTAGAATCTTTGGCATTCCCGGTTAGCGCATTTGAATCTTCAGTCAATGAAGATTGCTCTCAGTAGCTCACTTTCAAAGATGTTGGAAGCCGATGAGCATGACCTTGTAGCTTGTACTATATGAATTCAAGCCAAGCAGGAGCGCAAGATTATTTGACAGCCTGTTCCTCGAACTCTGAGACCTTTTGAACTGATATACTCAGATCTCGCGGGACCCATTACTACTCCATCTTGCTCCGGAGCACGCTACTTCTTACTCTACATTGATGATCATACACGCTATACCTCGGTATATTTCCTATGGAGTCAGGAAGCCATAGAAGTTACCGGCTGCTTCCAAGAGTTTATGACACAAATAGAGAAGCACTTTCCTCAATACCCGGTCACAAGATTCAGATGTGACAATGGCCGAGGTGAATACTCCAATAAGTTCTTTCGTGGTATTCTTCGCGCTTCGGGTGTTGCGTTTGAACCAGCGCCCCCTTATACTCAGAATGAGAATGGCTTGTCTGAGCGCATGATCCGAACGATAGTTGCGAAGGGGAGAAGTCTGCTTTTAGACTCCAAGCTTGACCCAGAGCTGTGGGCTGAGGCTATCAATACAGCTACCTATCTACATGCACGTTTCCCCTCTCGGGTTATAGGCTACAAGAGCCCATATGAGGCACTCTATGGTGAAAAGCCATCACTCACCCACCTTTGCCGATTTGGCTGCCTTGCCTTTAAGCTTCTCCCGGAAGCACAGTGCATAGAGAAGAAATTTGGATCTAGATTCAAGAAGTGCGCCACGCTAGGCTATGTGCACAATACGGGCAAAATCTGGAAGCTTTGGGACATGGAACAGAGAAGGCCTTTTCAATCCTCTGATGTCATCTTTGATGAAACCACTGTTGCTGGTTCCTTTGAGTTAGCCTCTACCGGGAATGATATTCTAAAGCCTCTTCTTGCCGAAGATATCCTTTTGATTGATGAGAATGAGGATGAACCGGTTGACTACCGCGACATTAACATGGGTTGTACTGAGTCCCCCATAGAACAGTCTGAAACTATTAGTACACTCGAGAAATCTGCTAGACAGCCTAGGCGCCTGATCGAGAACATGGGTAGTACTGAGTCCCCCATATGTGCAAGCCCGGTGGTAGATCATGAGACGCAGCATACACCTGCAGCAGAGAGTGTACAAATGTAGCATACACCTGCGGAGTGCTTGGGTTCCTGGCCAGCACCAGTACCACATCAAGTCCCAGTAGCAGCTCCCCCACTGCGAAGATCTGGTCGAATTAAATCACGAGTTGCACAGGTTGCCCTCGTTGATGGTGTCAGATCTGCTATGAATGACTTAGAGGACGGTCATAGGGAGGATCTGGCTTATTATGCCGATGCGACTGTTGATCAGTATTGGAGAGCAGCAATGCGCAGTGAGTACAAATCACTGTTAGAGCACAACAAAACATGGACGCCGGAGATGCTGACGAGCTCTACCGTGCCAATCCTGAGTTGCAAGTGGGTTTACCGTACCAAGATTGAAGCAGATGGTTCAACCCGTCATAAAGCTCGCCTAGTTGTACGAGGATTTGAACAAGTCGAGCATGGGGAAACATTTGCCCCGGTGGCTCGCCTCACTACCATACGTATGTTACTGGCTGTGAGTGCTTTGAAAAATTGGCAAGTATATCATATGGATGTTACTAGTGCTTTTCTAAATCCGTCAATTGGTGACAAAGTAGTCTATAATTGCCTGCCTGAAGGGTTTGAGTGGCTCGATCCTGACTTGTATCATCAAGCAGGATCTCAGGTTTGGAAGTTAAATAAGACTCTTTATGGATTAAAAGAGACCCCCCGTCTTTGGTTTCGAGATATTGATGCTCACCTTCACTCAATAGGATTCAAGGCATCCCAGAGTGACTCTAATCTCTATCTTTCCCCAACAGTTATCCTTATCCTTTATGTTGATGACGTGCTCTTAGCTAGCTCCTCTTCTACAGAGCTACAAAAAGTTAAGAATAAGCTGCAGCTGAAGTATAAAATGCAAGATTTAGGAACAGCACGGCAATTTCTAGATCTCGAGATCTATCAATCGAGTGGGAGAATCCAGGTTAAGCAGGAGAGATTTATTGGCAACATCCTGTGTTGATTTGGACTCGAGAATTGCAATGGCCTCTTTACTCCCATGGATCCTAAACAACTTCGGCCGGCTTCTGGACTAGATGACTCGAAACTCTCAACT
>LN891018.1:131404-147330 GCA_900010015.1 Tuber aestivum | reverse complement strand
AAGGCCGCACACTGCCGTTCCGACAAGTGGAGTCGGTGAGACAGTATGGAGACGTGGTGGCGAAGGCGGGAGACTTCCTTCCGAAGAAGAGAAGCCTCATCGACCGACGCCGAGAGGAAAGACAAGGCCGCAGCGACCTTGCCAGCCGAAAAGGAAGAACCTCGCTTAGACATCGAAGCGACCGACCGAAGCGAACGAACGATGGACACGAAGAACCTAAAGGCAACAAACGTAAGGACAAAGCCTTACGAGGTTAATAAATGTAAGCGAAGGTAAAGATTTCTTCACGAACAAGGCCTGAAGTTATCGCGAGATAAAGTCAGGGACGACGTGGAGTTTAGGTGGATCCTTGGAACGTAAGAAAGCGTGTCCGAATTCAATCTAAGTTTATTTCTACTCGTCGCGCCAAAACATGGCTTATGATCGAGCGCCCCCCCAACAGGAGCTTGACGCCGGTCGGGATCCACCGATGGGACTGGGGCCCTGCTACACCCGCCAAATACAGGCAACTAAATACAAGATACCAATCCTCCGGCCCGATACCGTTAACCACTCCGGTGAGCGAGCACCAACACCAAAGCTAAAGTACAAGTCTATCAACAGTCCAGCACCCATCCGCCCCACCTATCCAGGCCACGGAAATCCCAGCACAATCAATAAATTACTACCACCGGCAGTCCGGTCTCGCGCCAAAAATCCTCATAAAAATCATAACAAAGTAAATCCACGATCATCAACCCCACCTGGCACCCAAGAAAACGTTCCAGCACTGTCCCTTGGTAGGGCCATGACAGAGGGGCGGTACAAAGCCAGTCTCCCCTAAGCAATCAGTCGAGGCAGGCATAAAGCCCACCCCTTGCACCGTAATAGCCAACCCAGGACACCCCTAGGGCAATATCCTTATAGGTATCCCAACCTATGTAGGGCCAACCATGTCCACCTCTTCTTCATGTTCCTCCGTATCCTCAAACTGTTGGGTAGCTGGACAGGGGCGAGAAGGGCAAACAGATGAGTGGGATTCATGCGGGCCATCACAGTTCACACACCTGGGCGTAGTATGACTGCAGGGACGGCCTCGACGGCGACAGGTAGCGGTGGGGCAGGAGTGATCCCCAGTAGAGTGAGGGAGGAGGCACCAGTGGCAGGAGGCAGGCAGGATCCATTTGATGCTGTGGTGGCCAAACTTGTGACAGTTTGCACACTGGGTGTATTTGTTGAAGCGTAGACGGCGCTCGGTACGGTAGGTATTAGAGAAGGCTGAGAGGCGTTTGCCAATGAAAGAGGGAGCCTTGGGTCCGGTGATGGAAATAACCACAGTCAAGGCGAGTTTGCCGATGCGTGCTAAATCAGAGGTAAGCCACCTGGGCTGTTCAGTAAGAGACAAGCCTGAGTTGAATGTAGTGAGTTCTTGGGCAAGAGACGCCAGAGAGGTAGAGGTAGCAATGCCATGTACCAGAAGCTGGGTGGCAGGAGTGTCGAGGTGGACGGTAGAGGCACCAGGAATGAGGTGCAAAAAGGTTCCAACTTTGCTGTTTACAGTTGTTGCTCTAACCGTGTCCATGGTAGTGAGGGTAACATGTCCATCCCGAAAGGAGACAGACTGGATGAGAGTAGAGGCCAAGGCCTGGTTGACTCGGATGCTGTCGCGTAGCTGTACCGCAGTAGTGGTAAGGGAAGAAGCATCTCATTTGATGATAAGCCGACGCTCGCGCATGGTGAGGCCCTTTTTCCTGTCGGTAAGGGGCTTAGCCGAGGTAGAGGAGGGTTTGGCTGGCTTCAGGCCAGGCTTTGTGGGTTTCTGAGAGGGCTTCCTTGCCCTCCTAGCAACCGTAGCCCAAAGAGGAGGGGCTGCCGGGCCAGGAGGTTGGGCATGGGGAAGGGTAGGAGGTAGAGGAGGAACAGAGGGCTGCTCTGTTGTGTTGGTAGCAGGAGGTGCCGGTGGGGCAGTAGTAGGAGCAGTCTGAGAGTAAGCAAAGCCACGAAGGGTGTCTAGTTCCTCAGTAAGGGCGGTAATGTGCTCGGTTAGCCCATCGGTCGCCTTCCTGTAGTCTTCATGCAAAATTTGCATCAGGTGGAGTATAACGGGAAAAGCTTTTCCAAAAGTGAGGGGTGATTCAATCTTGGCTACCGCTGCCAAATCTTCAAACATCTTCAAGAAGATGCCATTAGAACCTTCATAGGCGTCGGCTGGGTATTGTATAGTGGAGGTGGTACTACTGCGTGGTCGTTTAAGCGAGAAGGGGCCCTGAGGCCGAAAGATAGGTGATAAGCGACCCTGCCCACAGAACTGTGAGGCCCCGTCAGGCTGGGTAGGAGGTTGTGGAACGAGAGGGGGTGAAGACCCCATGATGGAGGTGATGAAGAGAAACTTTGACCCCGGTCGGGCTAAAGAAAGGTATCGTGGTGGATAAGATAATTCCCTGGAACGTAAGAAAGGGTGTGCGAATTCAATCTAAGTTTATTTATCCTAGTCGCGCCAAAACATCGCTTATGATCTAGCTAACATCCCTCGTAACCCATAAATCATAACAAAATCACTACCACGGCAAACCGTCTCGCAGCCCTCCTCCTAAACATAAATCCAAAAATCACTACCAACAGGCTCACGGGCGCTCAGACCGCAAGCGATCTCCCGGATTCATGCGTCTTCCTGTCTCGCAATCCCTACCCGCCGCTCACACCACCATCAGCAATTTCAGTCTCCACATACTCAACAAAGGAAAGATACAGTCTATCCCAACACCGTGTCGGATTCCTCCAATGACTCGCAATATCAACAAACATGCCATCACAAAAACAACAGCAGGGACCTTTAACAAACTCATAACTCCTCGCCCATGCCAACACACTAGACACCTGTTCGCCAAACTCCATGTCCCCCCACCTTTCAAAAGCCCGGAGCCAGTACAAACTCATACAGCGGTCTAGACACAGCGGGGAGTTGGCGAAGTGCCGGACGAAGGCCTCTCGTCGTGAGTGGGGCCCCGCAGCACCAGTGACAGTGTTATCGCAACCATGGCAAATCATATCGTTTTCGGGGATGAAAAACCACTTATTGCCCCCGATCCTCGCAGTAGGCAATCTGTAGTAACCATATTCGTGAGTTGTGGAACATCTACCACATTCCCACCCATTCTCCTTGACGATTAGCTGCCCGTTTCGCTCCACCAGGAGTGTCCCGTCAAATCGGTTTCCAGCAACTACCCGCTCGCCATCCACCTCAAGGACACTTCTCGGGATTCCGAGTCCCAACCACCGGTGCTCCCTCCACCACTCTCGCCACTCCTTGACTTTCCCGTCTTGGAACAACGTATCCGCCGAGGGTCGGTCCTGAAGATAGCGCATAGTCGCGACCCAGTGATCTCGATCGTCGTGGCCAGGGCAGTCATCATGTCCTACCAGTCCAGTGCCGCTCCGTATTCGTATCAGGACATACGCATCCAGTCTGGTGAGCCCTCTGAGGTGTCGTGGTGCGGCTGGTGCCCACTCGTAGTAGCTATAGCCCTGTACCCGGTGCCACTCAGCCCACTCATGTCGGCGTAGCTCGCGTGCCATTGCCGCGTGTCCGATGCCGAAGCTAACACCTTCCCAGTCAGTGGGTCTCAGCACACGCGACACACATCTTTTGGCTTCCAAGTCAACCAGCTCGTTCCGGGGAATGCCAGTATGCCCTGGGACCCATTTGCAGTGTACCTTCCCGCACCTATTCAGCAGCGGGGCGAGCACTTCCCAGGCCTCAGCCGAATCGCCTTCAGGGAACATGTTTTCGATCAACATCAGCGCAGGGACACAATCCAAAAAGATATGGGCATTAGCCCCAGGGTGAACCTCCTTCAGGTATCTCAAGGCCCCTACGACTGCAAACAGCTTGCATTCCACAATGCTCCACGACGGGGGCACCGCCTGTCCCATTACACGCACGTTGCCCCGATAATACACGCCCACGCCGCACTGGCCTTGCCTGACTGCTTGGACCCATCAGTGTATACCACCACCCCCGGCGAGTTCATAAGGCCCACGATCTTGTCAGTGTGTCTGGCAGTGACCACTTCCTTGCCTTTACCGATGACAACCGTTGGTCGCTCTCGTAACTCGACGTCCGACGTCTGTCGCTGCGCCACCATGCCTTCTTCCTTCCATGACAGCCTGATGTGCCCAAACCACGGGTGGCTGGCACAATGTCGAAGGTTGATGAACCGACTGTAGCATCGCCACTGGAGGTACCGTCCCTGTATATGAGCAGGCGGCACACCAAACTCGGCCAACAAAATGTTGTTAGCCAGCTTAAAGGGGGTACCGAATACGGAACGCAGGCAGTTGTTGACATGAACCTGAATCTGTTTCACATACGACTTATAGTCGGTTACAAATTCAAGCCTGTAATAGACGGTCGGGAGGTAGGCTGCTTGCACCAAACGGTAAGTTTCCCACTCCCCAATACCACCCACGCCACCATATCTCCGCCCCAATGCCGTAATCCTCCTTCTCACGTCCAAACCCCTATCCAACCAATACCTCATATGAGCTGAAAAATTAAGGAAAATATTAAACCTATACCCAAGCACCCTCAGATCCTCAGACGGTTCAACCAACTCTCCTATCAGTTCCAACCCATCCCAAGCCCGGTCCCCAAACCCAATCCACTGGGTCTTAAGGGCACTGAAGCCCATACCTCGAGCCCTTGCCACCCTATCGAGGTCCGAGAACAATTCCTCAGCATGCCCTTGAGCTGCCCTCTGACTCCCGGCCGCCACCAGGACCACTCCATCATCCACATAGGACACTACCACATGCCGCACACCTGGTGAGTATCGCAACCTAGGTGTGAAAATATCGGCCACATATGCAACGAACAGAAACGGGGACAGGGGAGACCCCTGTGGGATACCTTTGCTCGTGTGGTACCTCTTAGAAACCCGCCCATTAAATCGGAACCGGACTGTCCTGTTAGCACACCACCGTCGTATCCATTGACACAGTGTAATGGTGCATCCTCTTGCCATCAAAAAATTGGAGAGGAGGTCAATATTAATGTTATCAAACCCTCCCTCCACATCTACCAACAGCATCATCTGGTGGTAACCTTCATTGTGCTTGAGGAACTCGAAAACAACTGCCATCACGTCGTGGACACCCCATTTCCGTCGCGAACCGAACTGTGTGTCTCCCAATTCCAGACACTGTGCCAGCCTAATGAGAACTACCCGTTCTGCCACCTTGGCCATAACCGGTAATAGGTGGATCATCCTCCATGCCTTGACCACATCGTACCGTGGTTTGCCGACCTTGGGGATGAGCACAACTTCGGCCTCATGCCAGTCCCGGACATCATGTCTCAGCCCATGGTCCAGCATCCGCCTCATATCCTCAGGATACCCTCTCTTCCAAAACCTCAAAAAAGGATACCCCATGTCATCCAATCCCGGGCCCGTGTGGGTGGGCGATCTTTGCAACGCCAACTCCATTTCTCGGGCAGACTCGAGAGCCACCTCAATGGGTACCCATTCAGGCTGATCCTCCAGTTCCAGTTGTGCCGCGATGGCATCCGAGATGTCTCCGTGGGTTGCCGCAACCGTGCCATCAGACAGTTCCATAGCTGGCAGTGTCCTTCTGGCATCCAACCGTTGCATCATTTTACACACAGCGGGGTCCTCGGCCTGGCTCAGCTGTCCACATATGTACTCAAACCGTGCCCGGACCACCGAAGCCCTGTATACACACCTTGCCAACCGATAGTCAGCCTTGTAATCAGGGTCCCGCCGCCCAAACCCTCTTAGTCTCCAGACATCCTGTCGCATGCGCTCTAGTTCAGGTGTCCACCATCGGCATGGAATCCTGCTGGGCGGAGGCCTAGGTAGTGCATCCACAATCCCCCGAGCCACAGCCCAAAGTTCGTCGTTCGGCATATCCTTCAGAGCTTCTAGTTCTGCGGCAACCTTTTCCCAGCAGACCTTTTTCCACGCCGGGCGTGTCTTGGTCATATCAGTGGGTGCCGTCACATCCAACTTAATCAGCTGTCCCATGTGTTTGCACCCAACAATGTCGCTATACCGGTGTCGAATCGAGTTTGCATAATGTATGCACAAGTCCATCCTCGAGATGTCGCGGAAGGTAGGCCCGGCAGGGAAGGTCATGTTGTACCCATTATCCTGCATCCACTTCTTCAACCATCTGCCCCGGTGGTTTCGGCCAGCAGGGTCCCAATATGGGTCTCGGGCATTCCAATCACCCACTAACACATCACTCCCCACCAGCTTTTCCAACTCCCCGCAAAACACCCCTTTGCCATCCTTGGGTGGAAGGTAAATACCAGCAAGCCTCCTTTCCACCCCGTCATCATAGCATCGCACCAAAGAAAAACATTTCTCATGCCCAACAACATCAAAAAGCCCACACAAAGCCGAACGCACAAAACCCTCAACGCCTGAACCTTTAACAAATGAAAACAAATCCCACCCGTTAGCTTCATGTGGCACATGTAAACCATCCGCATCAACTGGTGGTTCCAAAACAAAAAACAAATTAACATAGGAAAACAACTCAAACGCCGCCTCCCGATTCCTCACCCCCTTCCCAACGTTTAATGCAAGGGTCGTAAAATGCATTAATTGAGGGCCTCTGCGGAACCACGTGAGCTCACTGAGCCCTTACCATATTGAGTCGTATACCCCACGACCACGGGGTTATCAAGCATGCCGCTCACATACTTGCTTTTATCAAGGCGACCAATGCGGGGCAGCCCATTCTTCTTCGTAGGGGGTGGGGGGGACACCGGAGGGGGAGGGGGAGGGGAGGGGGAGGGGTCAACTTCCTTGCCCTTAGATGAAGGGACCTTCTTGCCCGGACTCTTCCTGTTCCTGCTCCTCTTAACCTTCTCCTCCTTGCAGTCCTTGGTCACATGCCCTTCCTCATGGCAGTTGAAGCACCTGACTACCTTCTCCTTGTCACAGCTCTTGAAAGTGTGCCCGACCTCATGGCAGTTGTTGCACCTGAGCGCCTGCTTGCACTCGTATGCCATATGCCCAACCTTGCTGCAGTTTCTGCACCTTCCAGCATATTTCCCAGATGGCACAATAGCTGCCTGGGTCTGGTTATGGGATACCTCCATCATCCTGCAGTACTCCTCGTCCCTTGATTCTCCTGCAGCCTCCCTTCGATTCCTCCTCATTGTTCAATCGGAGAAGCCTTTGCGACTAGTGTCGTCAACTGTCTCAGGCGACGGGGCCCATGGCGGGAGGGTGGGCGGAGTGCCTCGGGTTTGTGTGGCAGTGCAAGACAGGTGACCAGTAAAGTGGTCCGACCTGTCACACAATAAACAAAGTCTGCGGGTGTGGGAACAAGCATTCCCTTTAACCCCAGGGCAGTTAATCATGCCACACTCATGGTCCTTAGACAGGTGTAACCCCAAACAAAAACGACAATGGGAGGGGAAGGCGCTGGTAACCTGCATGTGTCCAACCTGAAGACACCTCTGGCACACCACAGGGGGGCGATGTTCCATAAAAACCCTCACAGGCCTAGAGCGGCCCCTCAGACAAACTGTGCCCTTAGCCAGAGCTGCCAATATGGCATCATTCTTCTCCACCACAAACCTAATACCACATGTAGAGGCGTTCATTTGCCTCATTGCCTTGGCAGACCCCAACATAGCTGGCCGCCCGGCCGTATTCACTCCCGGGTTGGATTGTTCCATGTCGAGGCGGAGGCCATCGTAGGCCTTATCCCCAGTCCAGGACTCCACCTTCCAGATCGATCCATGTCCAGTGTCAGCAAGGGGAACCTGTCCCACACGAATGGTGATCTTGTCCATGTCGCGCTGGAATTCGAAATCCAGAATGGCCAGCTCCTTGAGAAGGATCATCCTAATCCATTCCAACTGTCCGCTGATCTGGCCAACCTCGTGTTGCGCAAGCGTCGTGAAGATGCAGCCAATCGGGGTCCAGAATACTGCCTCCTTAATGTATGGGACCGATCCCGCCACTCTGCCCTTGTTGGACAAGAGAATGTTAATGCGAGACGGAATGGTCTTGGTTGTAACGCCGTCGGGCAGCTCCACGGACTTCCTTTTTAGGAACCTGATGGTGAGCCCACGGCTTTTGGCCTTCGGAGTCGGCGAAGAGGAGGGGGGTGCTGGCATCTTGCTGTCCCCAGGATCAAATCTGGTGTTGGCCAGGTAACTCTTCTTCCTAACCACAGTCTTCCAGGCCCCAGGTACCACTGCTGCAGGTCCCTTGGGGCGGGATGGTTCCTCATCAGTCGTAGGTGTCTCGGTCACCTGGGCCTTCTTCATCTGAACCAATTTAGGCTTCGTCCTGGCCTTCGTGTCAGCTCGGGGGGTGGGGGTAACAGATACTCCACCATCACTGTCCGAACTAGAGGAGCTCGACGTGCCGCCTCCTGATGGCAATGGGAGGGCCACCTCCACCGGCTTCTTCTTTCCCTTCTTGGGTTTCGTGCAGTCCGCTGACAGGTGTCCCCTCGCCCTGCAATTGAAGCACTGCCTCTCCTCCTTATCGTCAGCCTTGGAAGGGGCCGAGGAGGGTATGGCCTGGGTGGCATCAGGTGCCATGTGCCTATTGGCCACCGTGGCCCAAGACACCTTTTTAGCAGCTGGAGTAGCCGCAGCTGACTCCTTATTCACAGACTGAGTATCATTTATTGGGGGGGGAGGCAGGGCAGGGGAGTTATGTCTTGTACCGGTCCTCCTCCGGACCGCTTCCTCCATCTTCCTATTCTCTTCCTCCAACTCAAACACCCTGTTCCTCAGGCTCCTGTACAGTGACTTGTACTCATCCAGCATCTGGAATACAGTTCTCATATCCCTCGACACGTCGCCAAGGTTACTGTATCCTTCTCCCTGGTTAAACAACACCCTCCTAACCTCCTCACCTTCGTAGTCCGACTCAGAACTCGAATCCGAACTATCCTCGGAGGGGCTAAGAGCATCCCCAGTGCATGGGATAGCTGCCGGGGTTCCTATTTCATCAAGTACCCCAAGAATCAAGTCCCGGGATACCACCAACTCTGAACGTCTCGAGGGAGGGGCATACAATTCTTCATCCACCCTCCTCATTGCATCGTCCACGCTATCCAACTGTCTCATGGCGTCCTGTGCCCTTGCCACCTGCGCATCCATCGACTCAGGCTGGGTGGGAGGTTGTACCACAATGGGCGAACTGGATCGGACCGGGGAAGACGGGATTGCCTTGGAGTCAGCATACTTACTGTCTCCCATTCCTGTCGCCTCGGTATTCCTGTTACCGCCCATGTCCATGGGGGTGTCTCTAACAATCACCTCCGCAGAGGGAAGCATGTCAGCAGTAGCCAGAGGAGGGGAACTTGCCCTATCCGATGACTCGATGGTAGATGGCGGGTATGGGACCTGCATAAATCCCGGAGCCGTCTGTTGTCTAATTTCACCCAGGGTTAGTTGGTCCCGGGGAACTACCTTCATCTTCCGTCCCTCCTTAGTCGGCACACCCTTAGTAGGAGTGAGGACCGAGCCCGAACTGCCACTGGATACAGATATCAATGTGGGGTCGGGCGAGGGGGATCGTCCACGGCGTTTTCGTTCCGCCCATCGGGGCGGCGTGGGTTCATAGTCGGAGTCCAACAAAGCATCGAGGTCTAACGTCCTTTTCTTGTAAATCCTCTTGCGGCCCGACGACAGCGATGCCTCCAAAGAGGGAGTGGAGTGGCTCCTGCCAGCTAACGGGGCCAACGTTCCGGGCGCCATTGCTTCCGCAACTGATTGAGACATGATCTGCCTCGGGGGGGGTAGATGCCCAACTGGAGGCCTCCATCGTGGGCGGAGCACTTCCCTTGGTATGGGCCATGGTAGCCGAGTCCGGGATCACTGCCTGTGAATCACCGGGGGCCAGGGGAGTTGGGGACGGATCGGATTCCGAGCCCCCGTCGCGGTTGTGTCAGTCGAAGAAACTGGTAGTCGATACGAGGTCCAGGCCACAATTGGCCAAAGAACCCTTACCGGCTAGGTAACCACCAACCAGAGATTCCACCTCTTTCATCGTGACAAGCTTGGCATTAGCAACCACAGCCCTCACATCATCATCCAACGCCTTATTCATAGCGTTGACGCAACCGTAATTGTGATCAAATGAAAGGAACCCGTAGTCCCCTTCAGGTGCACGGTAAGACCGTGTCTTAATCTCGACAAGGGCGCGGCAATGTTTCAAAGCCTCATGTGCTGGAACCGGGACGTCGACGATAACCGAGGGCGTACCCAAGGAGAAGGAGGAAAGCTCCGCATCCGTAAGCATGGACGAGGAAACCTCAAACGACAAGGCCGAAGCCTGAGGAGAATGGGAGGGAGACGACATGTCTGCCCGCCCGACTGCACCTGGGATTACCGGGCTTAAACCATGGATATCTCGCCCAAGGTGCCTTCGAGGCGAGGTAGCGCACACCAACTCAACCCTAAGCGAGGGGAGGAGGGAAGTATCTACTTCAAGTGTGGTAAAACAAAATAAACAAACAAAGTGCAAAGTAAATAACCGAGCCGAAAAACTGCAAAGAGGTAAAGGAATATCCCTGGAACGTAAGAAAGGGTGTCCGAATTGAATCTAAGTTTATTTATACTCGTCGCGCCAAATATGGCTTATGATCGAGCGCACCCCCGACTGGAGCTTAACGCCGGCCGGGATCCACCGATGGGACTGGGGCCCTGCTACCCCCGCAAAATACAGGCAACTAAATACAAGATACCGATCCTCCGGCCCCATACCGTTAACCACTCTGGTGAGCGAGCACCAACACCAAAGCTAAAGTACAAGCCCATCAACAGTCCAGCACCCACCCGTCCCACCTAGCCAGGCCACGGGAATCCCAGCACAATCAAAAAATCACTACCATCTGCAGTCCGATCTCGCGCCAAAAATCCTCATAAAATTCATAACAAAGTAAATCCACCATCATCAACCCCACCCGGCACCCAAGAAAACGTTCCAGCACTGTCCCTCAAGAGGGCCATGACAGAGGAGCGGTACAACGCCAGTCTCCCCTAAGCAATCAGTCGAGACAGGCATAAAGCCCACCCCTTGCACCGTAATAGCCAACCCAGGACACTCCTAGGGCAATATCCTTATAGGTATCCCAACCTATGTAGAGTCATCCATGTCCACCTCTTCTTCATGTTCCTCCGAAGCCTCAGATTCTTGGGTATCTGGACGGGGGCGAGAAGGGCAAACAGGCGAGTGGGATTCGTGTGGGCCATCACACTTCACACACCTGAGTGTGGTATGGCTGCAGGGACGGCCGCGAAGGCGACAGGTGGCAGTGGGGCAGGAGTGATCCCCAGTAGAGTGAGGAAGGAGGCACCAGCGGCAGGAAGGAGGCAGGATACATTTGATGCTGTGGTGGCCAAACTTGTGACAGTTGGCACACTGGGTGTATTTGTTGAAGCGTAAACGGCGTTCGGTATGGTAGGTACTGGAAAAGGCAGAAAGGCGTTTGCCAACAAAGGAAGGAGCCTTCGGTCCAGTGATGGAAATAACAACGGTTGAGGCAAGTTTCCCGATGCGTGCTATATCTGAGGTAAGCCACCTAGGCTGTTCGGTAAGAGATAAGCCTGAGTTGAAGGTGGTAAGTTCTTGGGCAAGAGATGCCAGGGGAGTAGAGGTAGCAATGCCATGTACCAGAAGCTGGGTGGCAGGGGTGTCAAGGTGGACGGTGGAGGCACCAGGAATGAGGTGCAAAAAGGTGCCAACTTTGCTGTTGACAGTGGTCGCTCTAACCGTATCCATAGCAGTGAGAGTAACATGTTCATCCCGGAAGGAGACAGACTGGATGAGAGTGGAGGCCAGGGCCTGGTTGATGTTGTCGCGTAGCTGTACAGCAGTAATGGTGAGGGGGGAAGCGTCTCTTTTGATGATGAGCCGTCGTTCGCGCATGGTGAGTTCCTTTTTCTTGTCGGTAAGGGGTTTAGCCGAGGTAGAGGAGGTTTTGGCTGGCTTGAGGCCAGGCTTGGCGGGTTTCTGAGAGGGCTTCCTTGCCCTCCTAGCGACAGTAGCCCAAGAAGGAGGGGCTGCCGGGCCAGGAGGTTGGGCATGGGGAAGGGTAGGAGGTGGAGGAGGAACAGAGGGTTGCTCTGTGGTAGAGGTAGTAGGAGGTGCCGGCGGGGCAGTGGTAGGAGAAGGCTGAGAGGGGATGGAGGCGCGAAGGTCGTCCAGTTCCTCAGTAAGGACAGTGAGGTACTCGGTTAGCCCATCGGTCGCCTTCCTGTAGTCTTCGTGCAAAATTTGCATCATGTGGATTACAATAGGGAAGGCCTTTCCAAACGTGTTTGGTGCTGTGAATCCCTGTAACTCAAAGAACTCATCGAACATGCTCATGAAAGCCCCGTTGGGCTTATCATAGTCATCCTGTGAGTATCGTGGTAGACTTGTAGTGGTACCACTGCGTGGTCGTTTAAGCGAGGGGGGGCCCTGAGGCCGAAAAATAGGTGATAAGCGACCCTGCCCACAAGACTGTGAGGCCCCGTCAGGATGCGTAGGAGGTTGCGGAACGAGAGGGGGTGAAGACCCCATGATGGAAGTGATGCGGAGGAACTCTGACCCCGGTCGGGCCAAAGAAAGGTATCATGGTGGATGTTAGGCGGCAGCCAATTCTAAGTCAGGCGAATTGTAACTGGGGCCAATTAAGTTTCTCAGAGAGTGGTCAAGAAAGCTTGTAACAAAAGTAGGTATCAAAGTGTAACGAATATATTGACAAGATCTCTTCTCCGTTCGCTGATGATTCTGAAAGCTAAGGTAATTTTTTTTTTTTTTGTTTTGTTTAACTCATTGATTATTTGTTTAGGGTACAAAAAACGTATGGAGCGCTAGCTATGACGACAAAAAACCCTACGATTCTGAAAGCTAAGGAGGCACCTCGATATTTATATTCCGCGTCTGGGTGGTCGCGGGCTACATATATCTTATACCAAATAATGTACCTTTTCCATTTTCCTACCCTTACTGCCATAATGGGCATCTGTTTGACCCTGTTAAACTTTGTGTCTTGCTCGGACTACGGTCTCCATGCGTTGTCGTCTTTCCGTGAGGGCATTTGAAACCTCTCCGGCGAAAACGCATGATTCCTTCGTCTCGGAGGTTTAAGTATGAACGAGTGGTCTCGCTTCGAGCCAACTCGCTGTCCTCCTAACTCTGACTGGAGTGATCAGCTCCGTCGAGAGACTTATCAATGCACCGTTGACTTCACAACTTGACTGCATCAACATTGAGGACTTTCCGCCACGATCGGACTAGTCAACGTCGTGGGAAAGCCCCTCAACCATAGATAGGCCTCCGGTTCGCGCTATACTATGTGAGCGTTAGACTGGGCCCCGTGCCTCGTCCATACGGGCACGTCCCGATAACTCATTGGACTGTTGGTGATTTCGTCCCAACACTTTCTGTCCATGTCTGCGATGGTCAATGTCGCTTAGCTCGTAGCTCCGTGGTTACCCGTCCAATTGACCCCGTTCCACTTTTCAGACACGGCCTGAGGTCCCCTCTTATATATCCTGCGAACAGCTTTCGGTCGGACGGACGGCGACGACGTCTACGGTGTTATGAAGCATGCTTTGTTTCAACCGGTTTATACTGTCGGGACACCAAATTCCGGCGACTCTACTACTGCGCGCAGGGCGAACGGCGGGGCCGGAGGGGGGTGTTGGCCATGGATTTTTCGCGGTTTTCCGGAGGTCTGTGCGCGGAGAAGGTCTGTGTGTTCATATGTGTAACAGTGGATAAGGTAATTCCCTGGAACTTAAGAAAGGGTGTCCGAAGGAGATTACCAGATTGCGTAAAGAAAGTAAAATATAAAGGGGCACACCCCTTTATATACTAAGAGAATCCTCCATGATTACTAATACAAATGAAAACTCTTGGCATAGCGCGCAGCCGCGACTTTTCCATTAGGTTCCGCCATCTTCCGTTGCGCTGCAACACATCCCAACCATTCAGCACAAAGGAAATCCAACCATGCAACCAAGAAAACTACAGCTAATATATCCAACGAAAAACCCATGCACGCTCCATCTCTCTAGTCGGGTGGCCGTGACAGGGAGCCACCATTACAAAACTTCATAATTGTTATTGTTCTGGTAAAACCCTAAGAAATAGGGATACTGTCTGGACTATATGGCGAGAAAATATATAGAGAGAGATACTAGTTCCTGTCTTGACTACCAGCTATAATGACAAAACAGGTGGTATTGATATTGCAGACAAACAGTGTTCTTACTATGCTATACAATTTCAAGTAGTACAGAATTCGATGCCTGTTTTCTTCTGGCTTTTGGATATGTTACTTATCAACTACTTCCTTTTAGCATGTAAGTACTATCTATTTATAAGGGTATACAACAAAAGCAACTGCTGGGAATAGCATGAGGATCTGGCATGGTACCTGGTTCTTGAGGGATATTTTAAGTGTAACTCTGAACCCTCTCTACAATATAGGCAGGATAGGCAACCTCTTCCTGGAGTACCATCCAGGCCTCTTGAAAATACAACCCAGAGTTGACAGAATGTATACATTTCCAAGCACTACCAGCTTCCAGCTTGCTGCAAACAAAGTGGCATGGAAACTCTGTATCTTTTACTGTTTTCTCCAATCTTCACATATTTCCCCTGACCTTTGTACTTCTTTTTTACAGCATCTCCAAGACCCCCAATACTCCAAAATCTACTGTAGTTTTTTTTTTTCTTTTTCAATGTCAACCCCACAAACTTCCCCTTTGTAAAGACTATTGCTTTGATTTCTTTCATAAAAGCTAATTCTATTCTTTTAAGTATAATCTCTTTTATCATACTAACAGTCCCTTAAAGTCTTTGCAGGTAGGAGGGGAATAGGAAACAGGATCAATCCTCAAACTGGTATAGCTGATCAAGTAGTGTGGTTGCTATCTAGCACTAATAAAACTCAGATCATGCTAAAAGGGCCTGAAATCCAGGACGAAGCGAGGGATATGAAATGTTATGAATTCCAAAATTTTCCACAACAAAACCCGACTTGTTGTTTCGGATCGCCCGCCATACCGGACAGATTCTTTAGATTTTGGCCGTCCTGGATAACGGGGTGTGAGTGTACTTGTACAAGTACAAGTATGATACAAATACTTGGAATGTCAAATTCGGGAACATGGAAAGGGACTGGTGGGGTGGTCCACTACAGCAGAGCTGTCAGCAGACCGTGCGAGGGCTCTGCGAGGGTTGGCAAGATTCGGTAGATACGGCAGTCACCGTTCAACCATTGTAGCAAGCCAAGCCGTACAAGTACCCCAGGGAGGCTTTGTGTCTCAGCTTGCCACCACCGCGGAAGAAAAAGAAAATTCCAGCTTTTCCAACAAATTAGTCAGATTGGGCAATAATAGTCAATGGGATCGAGTTTTCATCCACCTGAATTACTCGGGTGTGTCCGTAAAAATAGGAAACTACAAGTAAGATTGGCAAAGTACGGATTAAAGGGATCTGGAGATAATGTTGTCTAGAAACTCAATCATGTACAAATGCCAGGCATAATGTGTTCGCACGGTTAATTTGCGTTAACCCACAAAATAGTCCCTGTCTTTTACGAAAACATGTCCCCTGGGACTTGAACCTGCAAATCCAGGTATACTTGTAGATATCTTAAACAAGGTATACAAGTATTGCACTGTGTAAGACAGTAAATGCGTCAATATTCAAACATTCTGCGAGTTGCCTCTCCTACGGTACTCGTGGTACAAGTACAGTCACACCTCGCTATCCCGGATCTCGATAATCCGGATACCTCGCTGTCCCGTATGAATCTCGGTGAACTCTGGGTTTCTTTCCACCAAAACCTCCCCGCTGTCCCGGATCCCTCGCTGTACCGGACAGATTCCTCGGATTTTGGCCATCCGGGATAGCGAGGTGCGACTGTATACCGTAGGAACGGGAGTT
>LN891018.1:106144-131253 GCA_900010015.1 Tuber aestivum | reverse complement strand
ACCGAACAGTTGTGTCTTGAGTTGACCCGCAAAATAATCCCTGTCTTGTGCGAAAATACCCCCTGTCTCAGTAAGGTCTGGCATTTGTCTTTGTCTCAGAAGGTCTGGCATTTGTCTTTGTCTCAGAAAGCATGCTTTCTGGCGCGCCACGGGATTCGAGTGCGCACCATACAGGGTACTATTTCTTTCGCTCCACCTCCCCGCCCAGACTCAGATATTTTTTGGTCCCTAACTTATTGGGGTTTTCCAGATTTTGTTGCTCTCTGCTCATTAGCCTTGCGTGACAAGAGCATTGATCCTTCCGATTTTTACAGACACTCCCGAGTGCAATCGTCCTCCAGCCCTCCTCGCTTTCCTTCCTCTAAGATATTTATTATCTACAATAGGACGGGTTTTAGCAACTACTTACCTTCTAATCTCGCGGAACCCAAAAGATCTCCCGGTGGGCGAACTCGGTGCGAAGATGGCGGCCAAGTATAGCGCAGGGTGGTTTTTCTATATGGGTCCAAATCGGCTAACATGACATCAGCTCCGATTTATTCTTGGAATACCCCGCCCCTAGTTTGTCCCCCGGAGCCTCCTCGGACAACGAGACAACCTTCAATAACCACTTCGATTATGGTTTACCCGCAATTTTTGATATTCCTAGTATACCGCCCTTATTGCCAGTTTCCCCTCCAACTAGTGGCTAAGAAGTATGGGTAGAAACCTTCAAAGATCTGGTGACGAGCGGTCACTGGGGGGTATCACCACCGGAAATCGACCTAGATTATTTCCGTGACCCGTATAATATGCCCATGGATGGAACGGGAGAATGGATTTTCGATGAGCCTTGGTACAAGGAGTGGCAGGATGGCAAAGGGTCCCAGCTTCTCTGGCTTTGTGGTGGCCCGGGAACGGGAAAGACGATGTTGTCTAAGCGCGTTGCGGCCAAATTTCTACTTAGCCCCGGCGGTCCTCGCCGGGGCGTTAAATTAGTTTACCACTTCGCCTTGCCCGAACCTCCGGCCGAAGGCACATTTTCTGATGAGACCGAGTCACGAAAACACTGGCTTGCCAAGGTAGCCTGGGACCTACTTTATGGTATTCTACAGGAAGATGGGTTGCTTTACGATGGGTGCAAACGTGAGCTTGAAAGTCAGGGGGATAGACTTTTCGCCAACCCGAATTCTCTCTGGAAGATTCTAAGGGGGGCGATACTGGATTCCCGGGCAGACTCTATATACATTCTCAGCGATGGTATAGATGGGCTCAATGAGGATTTAGGTAAGGAATTGATTGGAAGAATTTTGGGGCTCATGGATCTCCCCAGGGTCAAAATATTTCTATCGAGTAGGGACGTACCCCACATTTCTAATAATCTTTCTAGACGGACTAAGATCAATATTGATGCGAAGGACTCGGTTAAAGTGGATTTGGAAACTTTTATCCGGGGCAGTGTTAATGCATTTGGGGGGTGGAATGACGAACAGAAGGCTGGAGCAATCAAAACTCTTTTGGCAAAGTCGGAAGGAACCTTTCTCTGGGCATCTTTTGCGATTGAAAATTTAAAACAGTTTTGCGCAGGCCCTAATTATGAAGCCTTTCTGGGGAGACTCCCGTCGAAGCTTATACATATATACCGAAAAATGTTACATGAGGTCCTGTCGCGGGAAGGATCGGCAGAAGTCCTGAAGATGATTCGGAGTGTGGCGCTCGCCTTCCGCCCGCTCACTTTCGGCGAATTCGGATATATCCTAGCAAGTATAGATGAAGGCGGAGTAGGAATTGAAAAATCGCGCTCTTCTCGGGGGACTCCCAGGATTCAACCGAAAACAGAGGAAGAAATCCGGCAGTACGTCCAGTCCTCTTGGTCATTTCTCCGGGCTACCACTACTCATGTATCAATTGTCCATCATACCGCAGTAGAATACCTTTTCCATGAAAGCCTCAAGGATAACCCCCATTTACCCACCAAAAGTGACCTGGACCTCTCAGTTTCCTGGGAGTGCTTCCGATACCTTCACCGTGCCATTGCAGCTATTGAGGTACCTCTACAGGGAACTAGTAGGGGGCGTCGCGAGATATCCTTGAAGCTGAGTTTAAAGCGAGATCTCCAAGAGAATCCAGCAGAGACTCCGCAGGAAGTGGCGCAGAAGAACCAGCAGGATCCCGTTGCCAATTGGCCATACCTTAGATATGCCGCAGAATACTGGTTCCTTCATGCCCGTCGAAGCCTAGAGATCCCAGAGCACAAATTCTGTGAAGACCCTCCCCGTAACTGGCTAGATTATAATTTCTTCGGTAGCAGCGATGTCATACGGAGGCCATGGATAAGGTACTGCGGGGATCCAGAAATGGAGGTTTTAGCAGGGGAGCAGACGCCACTGCATGTCGCAGTCTGTTTGGGGCTTACACCACTTGTCAAAACCCTCTTAGATTCCAGTTCAGCAATAGAGTTTACCAATCATAATCATTCACCCCTGCACCTAGCGGCCAAGTTCACGTCCGGGGCATACCAGATCCTGATTGACCGGGGCAGCCCATCCCTCCTCACTATGCCGGACACACAGGGGAACA
Source organism: Tuber aestivum (assembly GCA_900010015.1). Taxonomy (NCBI): domain Eukaryota; kingdom Fungi; phylum Ascomycota; class Pezizomycetes; order Pezizales; family Tuberaceae; genus Tuber; species Tuber aestivum. Next base: position 128,694 of record LN891018.1, on the reverse strand, counting down.
CGCCCCTACACCAAGCCGCCATTTCCGGCCATTGGCGCATGCTAGTAGCCTTGGTGGAAAAGTTCGTAATGCCGGAGAATCAGATATACAGTGGCCAAATCAACAGGAAGAACGATTTCGGCAATACCCCGCTTCACCTCGCTTTACAATTCGATCACACGGGTATTGTTAAGTTTCTAGTTGAGAAGGGCGCGGATCCGACTTTAAGGAACAACATGGGGTTGACAGCATTGGAATTGGGTGACAAGCTCGGGAGAAGAGATATTTCAGATATTCCAAAAGAAGTCGCGAATCCTAGGGAGGTGGCGAGGGAGGAAGCTAGGGAGGAGACCGGGGAGGAGGCCGGGGGGGGGGATACGGAGGAGACTGCGCAGGAGAAGAGAAAGAGGAAGGGTAAGATGGAGGGGGCCGAGAAGGATATAAGGGAGGTGTTCAGGGAGGAGTTCACTGTTATCTGGGAGGAGATCCGGCAGCTTAAGGAGGAGATCAAGGAGATCAGGCTGGGAGCCATGGAAAAGGCCAGGGAGGAGATCCGGGAGGAGGCTATGGAGAAGGCTAGGACGGGGTCTAAGAAGAAGAAGAAGGGCTGGAAGAAGGTCAAGGACAAGATTAGGAACCCGACCGGGAAGGAGTCTAGGGAGAAGACTAGGGCGGGGCGGGGGAAGGGAATGCGGAAGTGACTGCCTGAGAGACTGTCACGGAGACTTGGAGGGATGACGCCGGGGAGTCCCTAGGTGCCTTTTGGGGGGCGATGGGAGGAGCCTAGGAGGAGCCCGGGAGGAGTCTGGTTACATGAGCATTGGGGAAAGCGGGGCGGCTACGAATCATTGTGGCTAAATTTCCTACTACCATACGCTTGGGCGGGAATTTTCTGTTACATCTAGTTCTCTGTCTCGGTGCATACAACCCTGCTGGCCAGGGGGATTGCTCTTGCGGGCCGTAGGCTCCGCTCTTTTGGGGAAAGTGTTGGCTTTGTTTGTTTCTTGTTTCGCTGGCTCGCGATATTTGTCGAGCGCGGGTTATTGGTGAAATAGCGTGGGATGGCCGAATACACTGGTTGTGCAGGTTACCAGCTATGCGAGGGTGTTTCGAGGGGGAGGGCGGAGGTGGGAGATGTCTCTCGTTAGTTGGCTTGTTCATTTATTTCCCGCGAGGAACGTATCCTGATTTATGCTTTTTCTTGAGATTGTTCCACTAGCTTGGTGAATTTATTAACTACTTGTGCTATCACGCTATCTTATGAGCCCTCAGCTAAATGCGGCTCTGGTCGTGTTGCACTTTTGTAACTACCGTACATACCGGTACTGCTTAGTTCATCCGAGAGTGGTGGTGGCAGTAGTTGGGCGGGCCCTGACAACCCTATCACTAGTCGCCTAATGGTACTGAAATAGACTAATAGTTGTGTGACTGGATATGATTCCACATCTAGTTTTAATCACCCGATCCTTCCATCATCCCTTGATTGTAAGCAACGTTCACAAAATAAAGGAAGAACTCACCCAAACCGCCTCCCTTAGGGCAGAAGATGCACCCCATGGCCCATGGGGTTTTGGGAACCGAAAGGAGCTGTGAACTAAGCCGACCAGGCCGTCTGAGCTAGTATGAAATCTATACCGTATGGCACTCAAAGGTCAATCTCCAAGCCTTCCCCTGATAGCCCTAATGACTTACACCCAAGCCTGAAGTCGCGATATCTATGGTTCGTGACACCCGAAGCGTGACCCACGAATTTCATTATTTTCAAACTCTAAAGGTTCCAGCCCCACATCCTCTATTACAAAAAAACAACAACCTGTTCTATAAAGAGCAAATGAGAAATAACCAGAAACAGGTTTTTTTTTGTCAATCAGAGTTCTGGATAAAGATCCTTTAGCTTTTAAAAACTTGTATTTTTGGTATAAAAGGGGGAAAGATGTTAAGTCGGCCACACCACAGTTTGTATTCCAAGCCATTCCAATAGCATATATAAGACCCTAAATCAGAGGGTTTTTTTTTTGGAATTTGGCTCAGATTTCTGCATTATACTTCAGGCAGTATGGTAGTTAAACATGGGTGTAAAATTTATAGACAAGTTATTGATACTATAGATTTAGAACAATAATTATGTATCATACTATAAACTAGTATCAAATCCAGATTATAGTCCAATGATGATTTCCTACATATACTTTTTCTCAAGTAACTATTTTATAGGTTGTATTATTTTTATATACTTATAGATGTTCCAATACTTGTTAGAACCTTAAATTTACGCTATTATATAATATAGATGGCTATTATATACTATCAGTTAATCTTTGTGCAGTGGAAACCTAGAGCCTCTAGCCCTAAATTGTCTGTTTCTTGGCATCCTTGCGTGCACAGTCACGTAACATTTTTTTTCAGCCTGGTGCACGTTTTGGGTGTCACGAACCATACCACGCAGCTCCTCACCCTCCCCCTTCCCCGAACAACTTGGGCCAAACCCCAGGCATCAGTCCCTTGCCATGGGCATTCGAGAAATAACGCACCGGGTGCTTCCTCTAGGCGTTGCTCCTCGCGAACTCTGCGAATGGGAGCCCCTTCTTCCGGAGAGCACTGGGAAACCCCCCAATGGGAAATATGTAAACGGAAGTTATGGGTAAAGCTTTCTCGGGCGATCCTTTTTACCGCCCCCTCTCAACCTCATGAATCTACTGACGGTCTACTGACAATGCGATAATCCTGGCGTAGATGATGGGTGGACTTGGGGGAGCATGCGGATATGTGCGTGGAAATTTGTATTGCGGATGTGTGCCAGGATCTATGTATGGATGTGACTGTATGGGGCTATACCACAGCTGCGGTGCTTTTTATACACAGAAGCTTTAGCTAGTAGTTTTCCTGCATAATTAACATATCTTCTATGCTTACAGCAGTAAGATAATCAGGTGAGCCCTCCAACCGATATCAGGTTATAAGGCATTGCAAGAGATATCCTTTGACTACTATAGCTGTTATGAAGATCTATTTATACTTCAACCAGCTTTTTTCAGGAAAAAAAAAAAGATCTACTCAAGTAATTATGAGCGAACAAGATAGTTTATTCTTAAGTATTTTAGGAACAGTGGTAAAAAATGAAGTAATACAAATTGCCATCCTTGGTAATTGTAGATAAACTCTTACCAACTTGAAAAAGAACTCTAAGCTGGCTTGGGACAGGGGGGTAGGAAAGGGAAGAAGAGGTGAGAAAGGGGTGAGGTGAGGAAAAGAGTTCAAATTCCATGAGGTCTCAAAGGGCCGATACTGGTTCTTGGGCACTATAGTGCAATCGATTCAGGTACTCTACAAAAACGAATGTAAACAATACTGCAGGGGTCATCCCGTCTAACCCCTCGCCACCTCCTCTGACTACATCTCGGTCGTTCCCGGCGAATCCTGACTTCACTTCCTCCTCTCCTTCGATTCATCGGTCTCAACAGCCGAAGTATTATCCTTCTCTCCGTCGAGAAAGACATAGGAGCGGAATTCGGTGTTTCCCCACTCCGGGCCATAGAGGTTGCCATCGCCAGCCCAATCTTCTGTTAAATAGTAAAGGAGCTATCAATTCAGGTATTAATCAAGTACCGAGAGCAAGGAGAATAGGATGCGGTAAACTTACACTACCGTGAAGGACTACGACAACATGGCCCTCCGATCGGGACTTGAGCCATTTACGGACGAATCCAGCACGCTCCCTGACAGTACCAGAGTCGGGTGCCCATTTCCCTTCCTAATAGTTTTTAGCACGAGAGCCATGCCCCCAAGGGCGTGTGGAGGAGCACATAGTACCTTCGAAGTCCAGTCATCCGGAAGACCGCTAAAATCCAGTCCTTGAAACAATTCCTCCTTCTCTAACACTTCACGGCTACTCCCGGTATCACATGGCATGCCGGACGACTCCTGAAGCTCTGCCAACAGCTCCATCTTGACACCACTCTCGATCTGCTTCTTGAATCCAAAAAGCATCGTTTGAATCGTTCGCTTTAGCGGAGAGGAAACAAGTAAGTCGATCGGAGGCTCAGATGGGAACTTATTCGAAAGATTATGACATTGGGCTTCGCCCAAGGGCGTTAGGTAGGGATCGTGTAAATGGCATTTCCAACCAACATTGTGATGAGCTTGTCCGTGGCGAACGAGGGTGATGATTCTCGGAGCCATTTCTATGAGCAAAGATTGGTCGGGAAGCTAAGGAGCAAATGAATAAAGTGCCGGCCGGGGAGAAGGCAGTGATAAAAGTCCTAAGGGGAACCGTATCCCAAAGCCACTTCAGAACAGTCCAGTCATAGTCGGCTAGGCCATTTAGCTTTTGCTCAGGCTATCCCTAGCCCTACTGTCGCACTCGTGCCGTACGGTCACCGGTAGACTAGACTTGGTGAGTCCTGAGCGGGGCAACACCCTCAGCGAGGCTTGGCGATATTTGGCAGCAAGGGTCCGGTCAACGATAACAGAAAGCCAAGCCGTGCCGTGCCTCGCCCAGGGTGTCGTCTCGCTAAGGGTATCCCCTCGTTGAGGAGGTCGCCTCACTGAAGACTCACACGGTCTCCTTCTCCATTTTTGTCGAACGGGGGATAGCTTGGGGAGCACGGATAAGGCTTGGGAATAGGGTGCGGTACTGTGGTCTACCGGTGCTCGAATACGGTTCGGCAGGAACGCTGGATCCATGCCAAGACGGGTATGGTGTAATTCTGCCAATTCCAACACCGTCCATCACTACTCGCATCCAACAACGAGGTTGTTCAGTATGATAGTATATATGATTTTGTGTTCCGGTCCGGTGGGGCATGAACTCTTCTCGTGTCTGCTAAGGTACGTATGGAATTCGGCTTCCCTGCCTCTCCGTAGATTCTGTCGCTATTTGCTAACCGGGGCTTCTTATCTGCTAGGTGCTGTGTCCCCGAGCGGCTATGCCTCAATCCCTGCCTAGGGAAGCTAGAAGGAGTCTGTAGGAACTTGTGTATTCCCCCAATCCACCCAAACAGATAAGCAAGAAACCCAATAAATTGAGCTATAAATTGGTCTATCGCTTGCTTCTCCCACTTCCCCTCCACCACCGTCCCTCCTGCCTGGGTATCGCGAGCGCTACGACTAACTTAATCGTTGGTCCCGTGTCTCTCCAACAGAAAGCATTTGACAGCCGTTGCATGGGTGAAATGACAAAATGTTTCCGTAATCCTCCCCGGGGTTTCTAGTGTGTGGTGTGTTTCCCCGTGCCTGCCCCCGGCACTCCTTCTCACTCGCCCATACTACCGGTATCCTGTCACCCACACCATCTAGTACTCTGATCAGTTCTCCCACACTGCGATAGCGATAATAATACTTCTGGGTTTTAGCTGGAGTGTGGCCGACGGTCACCTATTATCGGGGGTAGCCCTGGTTGGCTGCTGGAGCGGACGGTGAGCGAGCTGGCCGATTCACATTCATGATGGTAAGTGGGTAAAGCAAGGGGAGGGATCTGATACCAGTAGGTGGTCTCTCTGGAAGGATCAGATTACCCCGTAGGATTAAACAGGGTGAGGAGTTGTCGGTTTATGAAGTTGGACCTATTTCAGGGCTTCGCCGTGCCAGGGTTATATGGAGCCGGGGAGGCACCCTTCAGCCGGCTCTGTCCGTCGTGTCTGGGTTAATATATTTCTGCCAAAATACCATTTTCATCATTCCTTTAAGAACCACCATTACCCCGAGTGATATGTGAGGCCGGCATTTCCTGGGATGTGGAGTCTGATATTCCCCACATATAGTAGTAACTTTGCCACTCCCCCATTCCTTATTCTAGCTACTGATAAGATGGGCGCACGGTCGCACCAGTCTGCCCGGTCTGGGACGATTTAATTTCGCTCCGGCTGTGGGCTTGCTACTTCCTCCCTGCCCTAACGATCGCTTTGATTTTACGGGATAATATCTCCTCCCCACGAGTGTGCCCCACCCAAGCGCAGACCTTCCCTTCCCTTTACATCTCTATCGATATCTAAAGCGCTTTCTTATCCTAGTACGGCTAGCGATGCCTGGTAAGTTTATGGTAAGTTAGCGGGTGTAACTTTATTGGGTTGCACTGTATCCATTTACCAATGAAGTGGGCATAGGCGGAGTGTTGTAGTCATAAATTTGGGGGAGATCGATTGGACGGTTCTAAGGTAACTTATCTATAAGGTTCCACAAAAAAATCCCGCTTCTCTTTAGCTCGGATTGCAGTATTCAACCGACTCCGTCACCCATCACCTACAATATCCTATCCTAAAGAGAAGAAAGCAGAAAATGTCACAAGTATTCAGCCATAACATCGGCTCCTTGAACACGACCAATTTCACTTTTCCTGCTACCGATGGCGGGACTAATGTCCTGGCCTGGCTGTCCCCACTAGATCCCAAGCTACGGCACCACGACATCCGAGACCGCCGAGTCGAGAATGTAGGGGAATGGCTCTTACAAACCGAGGAGTATAGAAGTTGGCAGGCCGGGAGTGGGGGAGCTGAATCCAATAGCCAAGTTTTGTTTTGCTATGGAGATCTGGGCGTTGGAAAGACGTGTATTAGGTAACAAGGCCAACCTTCGGGGACTGGGGGAAAAAGAGCAAGTGCTGACAAGCCCGATATTAGCTCATTGGTGATAGACAGCTTGGGTAATCAGGCTAGAGGGGAGAATGTCACCGTTGCGTGTTTTTACTTCGACTTCGCCGCCCAAAGGGACCAGTCACAGACGAGCATTCTAGGCGCCCTGCTCAAACAGGTTGTTAGCGGGCTGGGAGGGGTGCCGCGGGAAATTGTGCAAGACTATGAAGAGCAGAAAAAGGTGATTGATGGGCGGGGACCGCTACTTTCCGATATCGTGAAGATGTTGCAGACTACTTCTTCAGCAAAGCGTACATTCATATGCATTGATGCTCTGGATGAATGTGTAGCAGGATATCGGTTAAAGCTTCTCGATTCGCTAAATAAGATCCTCCGAGAGTCTCCAGGTGCTCGAGTATTTGTGACCGGAAGACCGCACATTCAGGCTGAAATCGGGAAGCGCCTTTCTGGAAGAGTAAAGACTATATCCATCACTCCCAGGAGAGATGACATCATTAGTTATCTTGAGACCAGGCTAGACGGGGACACGACACCAGATGAGATTTTGCGCTATCATGTAAACTTACTATACCCTTTGAAGGTTAAATTCGGGCGAGTGACAGCTTGGGGCAGGGTCATAGTACTGCCGAGGAAAGAGTGGCGGTAACTACCCTATTCACTGGGACAATCCACCATCTCCGGCAAAACTCTTATCTCCGTAAGCGGGGGCGGGATACATCGAGAAGGAATAGAATTTACTTGATGAAATAAGGTGTCTGAAACTTGTGGATCTCATGCACTGGAGTCCGCAATTTTTAGCTCGTCTAATCATAGTGCATCAGGTATGATAAACAATACCGTACCGTACTGGGATTCTGGCCACGTTGAATGACGCCAAGCGACATTCCTACATATAGTACTCTTGCGTAAGTACAGTACAGTACTGTACGGTACTCGAGTACCGGTGCCGTAAGATGAACTGTACTCGACGTTTTTTAAAGTCTCCGGAATGGGAAATGAATAAGTGATGCACCGATGGCGTAACTACTGGCTTCACCTCACCGATATTTGCAGGAACTTACAGTAACTTGGCACCGGGCCCGTAACCTACGTTCCGGAGACTTTAAAAAACGCCGAGTACCGTGGGCCTAGATCAGCCAGGGCAGCCCAAATTCCAACAACGGTACCGCAATACCCCACGCACGCCGCACCGACATTCCGCCGGCAAGATCTCCTCACGACTACTCGGCCTAGGTACTTTACCACCTGAGAAAGCACGCTGGTGCCTAGCCTCGAGACCAGAGGAAGTGTCACATTTCCTCCCACCGATCCAGTATGATACAGTACCCGTGTCCAGAAGGTGGAGGGAGGGTGTTGGAAACTTTGGGAGGGCACTTGGTTGGACAGCCTAGAGTCACGCATCAGGTTCCACAGGAAACCCCGCTTCCCTCAGCACTTAGGAATTTCAGTAGTCGACCGACTCCATTATCCATCGCCTACAATACCGGTACTGGTCTCCTAAGCAGCAAAAAAGGAGAATGTCTCAATCATTCAGTAATAATATCAACTCTTTGAACACGGCTGTTAACGTGTGGAACAACTGCACCATCGCCGATAACAGGTCTCAAATCTTGGCTTGGCTATCGCCCCTAGATCCCGGGTTGCGACATCAGGACATTCGAGACCGCCGAGTCGAAAGTGTGGGGGAATGGCTCTTGCAAACCGAAGAATTTAGAAGCTGGTACGCCGGGAGCGGGGGAAGTGGATCCGATAACGCGCTTTTGTTTTGCTCTGGAGATCCGGGCGTCGGAAAGACGTATATTAGGTAACAAGAACGGACCTCAAGGACTGGAAGAAAAAGAGCAAGTGCTGACAAGCCCGGTGTTAGCTCATTGGTGATAGACAGCTTGTGTGATCGGGCCAGAGGTTTAAATGTCGCCGTAGCGTGTTTTTACTTCGACTTCGCCGCCCAAAAGGAGCAGCCATCAACGAGAATGCTGGGTGCCCTTCTCAAACAGGTTGTGGGCGGACTAGAAGAGGTACCGGGGGAAATAATGCAGGACTATGAGGAGCAGAAGAAGGTCATCGGTGGGCGAGGACCACTGCTTTCCGATATTGTGAAGATGCTGCAAACCATCTGTTCCGAAAAGCGTACGTTTATATGCGTCGATGCTCTAGATGAGTGCGCAGTGGGAGATCGGGCCAAGCTGCTGGGTTCGCTTAACCAAATCCTCCAAAAGTCCCCGGGCACGCGAATATTCGTGACTGGACGGCCACACATTTATGCTGAAATCAGGACGCGTCTTTCTGGAAGAGTAACGACTATACCCATCATTACTAGGAGAGGTGATGTTATTAGATATCTTCATACCAAGTTGGGTGAGGACGCAACCCCAGATGCAATGGACAGCAGTCTGCACGCAGACATCCTAAAGAAGATTCCTGAAGGTGTTTCAGAAGTGTGCGTGGGCCCGGCGACGCTGGGGAAGCCGCCTCAAGTTATTATGTTTACTAATAGATACATACTAGATTCCTGCTAGTCTCGCTGAATATCGATGCGATCCTACAGGAAACCACAATCCATCGTAGGCGACAGAAGCTCGACGCGATGACAGATGGCTTGGGATTGGAGGACGCTTATGTTGCGACAGTGGGTCGGATAAAGAGCCAAGGTGGGGAGAGGGAAAGGCTTGGCATGGCTGCGTTGATGTGGATCTCGCATTCGGAGCAGCCCTTGAGGCCTGATGAATTGTGTCACGCCCTAGCAGTCGAAATAGGGTCGGCAAATCTCAATCCCAACAATGTTCCTTCAATAGGGACATTGTTAACCTGTTGTCAAGGGCTTGTTACGGTAGACAAGGAGGCTTGCACTGTCCGGTTAATCCACTTTACCCTTCAGGAGTACCTCCGTGCCCATCCCCAGCTTTCTGGTAAAGTTCACTCGACAGTGGCAGAGACCTGCTTAAGTTATCTGAATTCCCAAGAAGTCAGGGCTCTTTCGACCAACCCCTCCCCCAATTTCGAAGACACGCCCTTCCTCCAATACTCTTCCCTGTATTGGGGAGTACACGCAAAAAGAGACCTTTCAGATTGCACAAAATTTCTCGCGCGAAGGCTATTTGACGACTACAGCAATCACATATCCGCCAAAATCCTTTTGAAAGCGCAGAAATCCTATTCGTACACTGCTAATTTCCATAAACTTGTCCTGTTCAGTGGTCTGCACTGTGCATCCATCTTCGGGATTGCCGAGCTTGTAGCTGGTTTGGTGGAAGTGGAAGGTTGTGATATCAACAAAAAAGATTGTGTGGGTAATACACCTCTTGTTTGGGCTGCCTGGAATGGGCACGAGGGAGTAGTGAAAATACTACTCGGACGGAAGGGCGTCAACCCCAACAAACCAGACGAGTATGGCCAAACACCACTCTGTTGTGCTGCTGAGAATGGACACGAGGCAGTGGTAAAAATACTACTCGGACGGGACGACGTGAACTCCAACAAACTGCATATGTTCGGTCAAACACCAGTCCTTTGTGGTGCTCGGGGTGGGCATCAGGGGGTGGTGGAAATACTACTCCAGCGGGGTGACATCGATCCCAACAAACCGGATATCTTCGGCCAAACACCACTTTACTGCGCTGTCGAGAATGGTTACGAGAGAGTGGTGGAAATTTTGCTCGGGCGGGACGATATGAACCTCAATACACTGTATAAGCGAGGCCAAACACCACTCCTTTGTGCTGCTCGGAAAGGTCATGAGGGAGTAGTGGAGATGTTGCTACGACAGGGCGACGTCGACCCCAACACACCAGATTATGACGGCCAAACACCGCTCTATTGCGCTGCTGATAGTGGGCATGAGGGGGTGGTGGAAATACTACTCCGACGGGACGACGTTGACCCCGACAAACCGGACAAGCGAGCCCAGACGCCACTCTATTGTGCTGCTGAGAATGGGCATGAGGGAGTGGTGGAAATACTACTCAAACGGGACGACGTTAACCCCAACAAGGAAGATATGTTCGGCCGAACACCACTCTGTTGTGCTGTTGAGAATGGACATGAGGGAGTGGTGCAAATGCTACTCCAACGAGACGACCTTAGCTAGGCAGCTCGGGCCTAACATTACTCCTGCTGGTTACTTTGCGTCGTGATGCAAGAGAGGTTATGCTACTCTTGCCTCGGGTACCTATCACCCCCGGCACGGCCTAGGGCCGAGGATGAATGGCCTTCCTTACCGCCTTCGGAAGTGGATAACCTATGCGCCATTTCGACAAGAATTGCGAGAGCTCCATTACCACGTCTGTCGCTGCCATGCCTTCCTCCCCTTATCCTGCAGTTTAAAACGCCGCCCTTGAGTAATTGCCGTCTTTGCTTCCCTCCCCGAGTGACACCCAGCATGTATGGTGCAAAGCATCTAAAGGCGGGACCTCCGATGAAACAGGAATTCCGGTGAAACCCCTTGCAACCGATCCGGGTAATGACAAGAAATGCTAAGTTCTATACCCTGAACAAAGTATAGAAATAGGGTATAAGGATAGGAACTCCTTAACCAAAATAGACAGGAATAAATTTCACAAGTTAACCTGAAATAACTGTTCCATAACCTTATGCTAGCCCTTTGTCTTCAGCTCATAGTTTTTTATTCGACCCTACTCATATCCACTCCACAGTATATTTTAGCACAGCACTATGTAGATTGTGTCACTTGTTTCACTCTCACTAAAATTTTCACTTTTTCACCTTTAATAACTTTTGCTCACAGCATTTAATTTTTTTTTTAAAAAAAAACCGCTACCCTGTTCTCCATGGAATTAGCTTCAACCTAGCGGTTTTATTTTTTACAAAGTTTCTTGTTGTGGTTGACTAATTAGGAATCACATTTGGCCTATTTGGAGGACCCGGTTTGGGTCCATTTGCACTATATATCTCCTCTCTTCATATATGGTATAAGTTATACCCGTCCAAACCTCTATGCGGATTTTCCTATGTGGTCAAGTTAGGATTTGCGATTTTCCATGTAATCTAGGGTTTGGCGTTGGTGGGGGGCCTATTCCTATCGAGTTGGGAGCAGGCTAGTGCTGCCTGAATTTTCCACCAGAGTTGACTTTTTTTGTTGTTGTCTGCTTTTAAATCCTCTGCATTTTTTGTTACTCGGTCTTTTTTCTACAATTTCTTTCCCCCCTTTCCCCCATCTATGATACAACATGTTGGATTGCCTATTGGGCATGTCGTTCATTCGGGATACGCGGTTAAGGGCTGCACGGTTTTAGAATGGTGGTTTTCTGCTTCCACATCCTGTGTTGATGGGGCATAGGGTAGCTGTTTTTGGTTTGGCTGATATCCGCCGCCACGGGATATCGGATATGGGGGATTTGCTTTGTATTTGCTCCGTTTCTTTCACACTCTATGCCATTAGGCATACGGCAGTTAGTTTGAGTCATCATAGAGGTTCATGAGATATCTAGATAGCTTTAATCTGTTGGAGGGTCCCGGAGGATCATGATAAGTCGGTCCCTCAGTTCAGAAACCCTCCGTGCCCGGCTACGCTTCCGGCCTATTGTGATTGCACTTTCACTGCTTCACCCCTCCCTGCTCCTCTTCACCGGCTCTGTCAATGCACAGACGCGGGAGCCCTTTAGAGATGAAGAATAATAATAATGTGGGGTGTGTTTCTGGCGCTCGCAAAACGCGAGGTACGGTAATGGCTAGCTGTTAACCAAGGCACAGCGCTAATTGGCTTCCACCATACACACGGTCTAATGGGGATCACGGCTACACGCCACTATCCTCCAAGTGTAAGTTTGAGGGTGAGGTTGTAAGGCCATCCCAGGCTTTTAATCTCGCTAATTAAGGTAAATCCAGACAACAAGGAGTCTTAAAGCCATAAAGCTAACACCCATTCCGCAGATATTGCACAAACTCAAAAGGCTAGCTTTACAGCCGATCCCGGTATTCATGCTCTTGAGCGCAAATCAGCTGCATGAATGATGATTTTGGAGAGCAGCCCTCAACGCACGCTTCCAGTGGTGCATAGCGAGTTTTTTTTTCTTCCAAATTTATGCAGTATCCCACTCCAACCCCTCGAGCGCGACCAAATAGCCCGTAGCGTAGCGCATATCCACATACAAGCGAGTTTGGAGGGGTTATTCCTTCCGCCCAGTCTCTTTATTCCCGCCCACCGTATGATACTTCCTTTTCTTCCCAAAGAATTCTGCCGGGTGCTCAGGTCTAGCGTTAGAATTTATATAACCTCCCCCCAAGCCAGGCAGGGGAAGATTTGCCATCTATTGGAGGTCACACAGAGAAGGCCGCAGTGGAAGTACAAAGAGATGGGACTAATCAAGAGTGAGAGAAAGAGAAAGACGGTTGTTCTTCTTGTTGTCCTACAGATACATCTCAGATTGCCGTACTTATAGCAATTTGTGACATGAATATACATCGATGTGACTTCAGTCATTTCCTAGGTCCACAAGCTCCGAGTAGCCCAACAGCCGGCCCAACATATCCGCACTACTCATCGTATTGCGGTAACATTTCCAACACCATCTCCAATCCCAACCTCGAGTGATCTCGCATGACGGGGGGGTGTTCAAACTCAAGTGGGGGAACTTTTCACCAGCGAAAGCCTATGGTGATCTCCAAGTTTCGAGCAAGGTTTGGTGACGGGGGGATTTAGCAGACATTTCTGGTGTAGGAATTATTTCCCCAAGAATGGTAGTTTTCTAAAATATTCAGTTGTTGCGCGGCACTAGAATTGCCGGGTTGGAAATGCTCATTTCCTCGTGGATTGTGGTACCGGCACTATACCATCAAATAAAGGGGAAAAACCCCCTCCTCATAATTTGAGGTCTTGAGTGGAATATCGGACCTAGCTTTCCCAGTAACTTCTGCAGGATTTTTGTCTCTGTTTTTCCCGATTGAGGGGCCTACGACCGGTTGTATCCGCCGGGCCCCTACCCCCTAACCACTAGCAGGGAGTTCTCGACGTCATGGTATGATTTTCGACTATCTCAGTCTGTAGCCTAAGCATTACACCCCGGAGAACTGTTTTCTAAGTAGAATCTGGAATACCTTTTGCAGGGCATCCGAGTGGTGTGAGATATGATCCCGAGCCGCCCTATGTTATCGTGAACTTATGGATTAGCAACTAACCTTGAAATGTTAAGGAGTGGGAAGCCAGCTGATTATACTGTATTTCTTGCATACCCAACTGGGAGGGATGGTTTAAATCCCATGAAGGGACTGAATGTGTTATCAGCAGGGCGCAGAAGAAAGAAACACCAACGCGTGGGGGTTAAGGCATGTAGAATCTTGCAAATTTAGAGAGGGGGGTGGGCACCGGGCGGGGAGCCGATGGAGAGAGGATCCCGAGGAATCACTAGTGTTCCTCAATTGCTGAGAACTTCGAAGGGGTGGCCCGAGCTCTGTTGGGCCTACATCCCCCGAGTCAGGCCAACTCGAGGGTATATAAACTTCGGCTTGGGCTTGCCAAACGATTCTACTTTACTTTTTATTTCAAATTAGGAAGGCAAAGTGAGAGGAAACAGAAGGAGGCTATGACCTTCGGGATAACCTTGTATAGGAATCCTAGATATTCAGGTAGACAGGGCGGGGAATATTTGATAACTTGAAAATTTCCCGTACCCTGAAGTGGCTTGCCCACGACTGAAGGGTTGGCTGGGCTTACGAGGGGTTGAGGATTGGGTGGGAATCAAGCTCGATTCTAAAGAGGAATTACAAATAGATGGGGGCGATCATATATTCCGTAAGCATGCAGAGCTCAATTGATTTCTGTAGGATAAGGCTAGGCGGAGAGCTAATGCGTTACTCGAGTAGAAGGGGAATTCGGAGATCTATTTTTTCTTCTTCTACATTTAATATCAGGAATATATTCTCCAATCGGATCCTCTGTACAGCACCACCTATAGCTGGTCCAAGTGAGTGGTACCAAATGGCTACCAACAAAACCGAGCTCGAGCCTTATATTAAGGGCCTGTTCGGGAGAGGGGAAAAGAGAAACCAGAGTTTGGGGGTAGAAGCCCGTGGTTTCGAACAATCTCGCAGTTTTGGAAATCTCTCTAGTGTCCAGTAGCGCATCAAGCCATTCTCATTCGGAAATTGAGAAGGCGACCCTAAAACCCTGGTTTGAAACTTCATCTCTAACTTAGAGGTAATTGTTGAGCCCAGGCCTGCGGAGGATCCATCGGTTGCACCCCGCCCTTCCCCGTTCCGCACTAGGTCTGCCAAATCTACCCGAAAGAGTAGAATTGTACCCCATGATGGCCTTTGTCACTCGGGTGTTCTGGCTTAAATTAGGGAGTTGGTGCCCGCTTGTTTGGTAAAATGTGATGGGAAAAATTGCACTCTTCTAATAATGCTTAGAATTCCAGGCGATTAGTACTGCTTAGCGTGGCCTATTAAAGAAAACTGAAATATCATTGTAAATTTACTTCCGATTACCAAGATAGGCTGGTAAGCTGGGCTGGGTGTTTGGAGCAGCAGAGAAGACTCATATGATACTAGTAAGCAGCTCTCTAACTACACAGACAAGTCTCCGCCCTGGAAATAGCAGAGTTAAGTCTCGTAGGAACACCCCAAACTGTTCTTGGACCATAACTAGCACTCCCTGTTGGCATGACTCCTTGAAATCCCCAGTGTCGGGAACCGTGGTTTCATCTTCTAATGACTGCCGAATAGGCCCTAAATCTCGAGCAGTTCGGGCCTAAGTTATTTCCTAACGAACCGAGCTATCTGGTGAGGAGCACTAGGGACCGCAGTCACCAACCCCATCCGGGGGCAGAACTCTGCCGTGAAGTGTAGGAAGTTTTGGTTGGTAACCTGTTTTGCACCAAAACCTACTATCCGCCTACATTTATAACTGCAAATGATAAGCTACGGGTACTCTTTCTACTCGTACTGTACGAGTAGTATCACAAGCCGGCGGTGAGCCACTTCCGCGAGGTTTAGCGGGTAACCTTGGCATTGCATTTGTAACCATAAATTTGCTCAAACACGCTAAGCAATCCTGCTACCGCCCAGCACCAAAGTCTAACCCTAACCCTAGCCGAGGATGTCGTTGTCCAGGCGACGACAATCTGCTTTACCCTGCGTACCAATTTACATCTTCAAAGCACACCTACCCCCTCACGCGATTGCTTGTGAATGCGACTTGGGACAGTGCACTAACCTTGAGGTGGAGGCTTACCGAATCTCGAGCCCAGAATTATGAAGGGTGATCCCCTCACACTCATCTAGACTGAACCCCCCTTAGGCCCCGCTTCACACCCCCCTCCGCCATCGCGTCCGCCGCCAACAATGCCTCCCCGGAAAATCGCCATAATCGGCTACGGATTCTCCGCTAAAATCTTCCACATACCCTTCATCCAGCAAAACTCGAATCTAATACTCTCTGGGATCATTCAGCGAAATCCGACGCCAGGGAATGACGCTGCGAAAGATCATCCAGGTGTTAAAGTCTACAGATCCACGGAGGAGTTTTACAAGAGCGATGGTGGAAGCGAGGTCATTGTTATAACTACCAGTAATGATACCCACTTCCAGTATTGTAAAGAAGCGATCGAGAGAGGGAAGGATATTATTGTTGAGAAGCCGCTTACGATCAGGAGTGGGGATGCGGAGGAGTTGGTGAACTTGGCAAAGGAGAAGGGGGTTGGGATTAGCGTTTATCAGAGTAAACCTTCTTTCCGTTCCCCATATCTCCTGAAGCTAATGGATTTCGCTGCCTAAGATAGGAGATTCGACTCCGACTTCCTCACCCTTGCCACAGTGCTTCCACGGGTTGGGGAGCTAGTTTCCCTTGAAACTCGTTACGATAGATACAAACCCGACACAGCCCCCAGCGCCTCCAAGTCTTGGAAGTCCGCACAAGCTCTCGGAAACGGCACCTTGTTCGACCTCGGCGTGCACCTCTTAGACCAAGTCGTTTACCTTTTCGGCATGCCCCAACGCCTCTTTGGCGATGTCCGTGATGAGCGTGGCTGCAGTACAAACCCATCAGCCACCTGGGGCCAGGAAGGCTTCGTCGATGATTTCTTCACTGCAACACTATTCTACACTCCTACCCCACCGCGGAAAAAGCCATTCACAGTGCGGGTAGAGGCTTCCACATTATCTTGCCAAACACCGCAATTAAGGTTTGTGCTTAGGGGCATGGACGGTAGCTGGATCAAGTATAATTTGGATACTCAGGAGGCACAGCTGAAGGCTGGGGGGATGCCAGGGACTGAAGGGTTTGGAGTTGAGGAGGCGGGGCATTTTGGGAAGCTGGAGTTGAAGGACGGGAGAGTTGAGCAGACAGTTGCTGAGGTGGGCGATTACGGGAGGTTTTACGAAAAGATTGCGGAGGGCGGTATTCCTGTTCCGGCGGAAGAGGCGGTCAGGGTCATCAGGCTAGTAGAATTGATTGGGGAGAGTAGTCGGTTGGGCAAGGTTTTGGATATCGTGGTTTAATAAATTGAATACGACGATGTGTGTCTTTAGGGGCTTGGACTCCGATTGGGGGGCGGCCTTTGCGGCCAGCTAGGCGCGATCGTGAATGCGTTTTCTCGTGGGGTGGAATAGAAAGAGGGGATGGCCCCCCACAGGATAGTGGCCCAATATCATGAACCGCCAACCCTCAAAGCGAGTCAGTTATCTTAAGCCATAATCCTTTGCTCTTCGCCTAAGTTTCGCTTTTATCTGCTGGCATTTTCCCTCTCCAACCACTGACCGGAGAGCGATATAACTTTAACAGCAAGGCGAGACAGCACAATCTCCTCAACCTCAACCCTAACCCTACTTTTTTTAACAAAATCCACCCACCCTCGCAGTCCTGAAGATTCAATGGCCAATTGGTCAGGATGCTTCCTGCTTATCGCATCTCACTCTCACCGCTTCACTGCCCTATCCTAGTTCGCTACTGGTACGAGATTCCTGTGACTTTAAGCCTCAATTCACCTGATTGGCGGGGCAAACCTTTGAATCCACTGGATCGGATAGCAACAGGGTGCAGGTACAATTCTCCACGGCACAACTGCCCCATCTGCTCGTCCACTCATGCTTTGATCTCGGAGAAGAAAAAAGGGGGGGGGTGGTGCTGGCACCCTATTCCACCCAAACAATTCGAACTTATCACACCCTGGCAGTTCCAATAACATGCTCTGGCTCTCCAGAAACAACATTCGTCGAGAATCTCGAACCACGATCCAATCGAACGGTTTCCTGCAGGGTGGATTCTCCCACATCAACGTGTCGTGTCTGCACCGTATGACATGGCAACTGCCGCGAGCTTGTCTACATAACAAGGCCGGGTCCCACGGCATTCCCCCCCCTTCGCCGCGTCACCTTGCGGAAAACGTCTGGTTGCTGCTGGCAGGTTTACTGTGACCATTTTTAACTTTTTAATCCCTTTCCCCCTGCTTCTCTCCCGTCCTCTACTTAACGAACCCGCGAAAGCTAGCGGCGGTGTGAGCTTGTGAGTAATGTTCCCTTTTCCATCGGACCGCGGTAAATGAAAACAAAATCAACTAATTGGCGACTGCAGGTATAGTACCAGTCCCATTCACGCCCTCATCTAGATCGGTATTAATGCAATCAAAGTACTGCTCCCAGAAGCATTACCCTTGGTAATCCTTCCTCCTCGTTCTACCGTTTGTTGGTTCCGCTGACTGTTTGAATAGGAGGCTGGTTTATTCTAACATGAGATAGTCACGTTATTGCCGTTATTGTGATAATTTTCCTACTCATTGCTTGCTTCATTGCGTTTGCAGCGTTTAGGATGAGAACTGTGTTGGGAATGGCATTCAGGGCGGATGATGAGAAGATCGATATGATGTCATAGATATGGCCGGGGCGGGGTTGCGGGGATCAAAGGGGAAGGTACGGCAACTCTATTCATACAACTGTTAGGGTTATAGCATTTTTGCCCTCTAACTTACTCATTGCCTAGCACTTAATCCCGCCAGTTCAGCCAGCCACCACACTGCATCCCCCCCGCAATTGGTCCTGATTTCCCTCGCTTGCCTAAACTGCTATATTAATCTCCTGTATTACTGTTGATAGCACCCCCAAACGGTTCAACTGCCGGGGGGCCGGCGGCCCAGATGAATCCGACGGAACGCCTCCGTAACCTGTGCCTAACGGCTAGCACAAATAATCGGAAACCATCCCCCGGTGTCCAGAGCGGGGGATGTGGGGGGAAGAGAAGCGGAGACAAGGGGCGAACGTAAAGCATGGAGGGTAAAATGAAAAGAACGCGGCATCCATAAAAGATCCATTTCTCGAGAGAATAACCCCCTGCAGGGCCTCACGACGCCAATTCCCCATCTATCCCAAACCATCATAGCACAAAATGAAATCCCTACTACCACCAATCCCCGCAATTGCTTTGCTCGTGACAGCTCTCTCGCTAGCAAGGAAGGGAATGGCATTTCCCCGTCCAAACCGTACTTTCCTAGAACACAATCTCGCCGGCTTAGGACCCAAAAAAGGTAGATGGTATACCGCGACAGTCAAACAGCTCCGGGAGCAACGCCCGCCTCGCAAGGGAAATCCCAACAGAGGAGAGTATCCGAGACGGAAAAAGTTGGCTCACCGCCGGAGTTCTAGAACAAGGGCTCGCAGATACTGAGTCCGGTGACACCAGAGATCTTCCCGGTGTAATTGCAGTGAGAACCGTGGAGAGATGTGGATCAACTTTTCTTTCTTCCTCCTCTTCCGCTCATGGCCCGGGATCCCAGGCTGATCTGGGTGGTGGGAAAGCGGGTTCCTGTTAGGTTTGGGCTGGTGTTTGGAAGGACTAGGTGCCGCGCTGGCGGGGCATTGGATATAAGGGTTTAGTTGTGAACACAGATTTGGGTACTTGTATAAAGGCTAGTATGGATTTAGGTGTTGTGGATATGTATTTCCGGTCATTATAATAATATTATAATATATTATCACGGATGGTAATGTGTTGCACTAGCGGCGGGGCAGAAATACAAGCGTGCGAGAAGCCAGAGAATTCATGTCCATCTTAAATTACGTTATCCTTTACCGCTTTCTGCATTCTCCTCTAGCATCGGCCAACACCAAAAGCCGCCCCACTACCCAGACAGCCCAAGAATTGCTCAAAAAAACCAGCATTCCTCCCACCTAGTCGTACCCTTCACACAAATCTCGACCGACACTCGAGTAAACCCCCGCCGGAAAGAACATCCCCACGACTAGGCTCACGCCCTTCGCGCGTGTGTAAAAAGTAGACTACTCCAATTCTGGAACCGGGATGAGTAAACCACAACACCAGACGGAAAAGCAGCTGAGACGGGGAAACAAATCAATCAAAAAAGCCACCGGTGAGTAAGAGCCGAAACTAGTCAATCCTAATCGAGCTCCAATACCAAGAGTATTTTCAGAAAGACCTCGACCACCCAGCACATCGCACCCCCCCCTTTGTGTCCTCCTCGTGCAGATTCCCCAGTAAAAGTACTCGGAAGGCGCTCACATACCAGAGCCTTCCACTCCAACATCGAGAAATCTAGATAACAGAAGAGAAAGAGCGTAGGCCGGTTACCGAGCCCTGCAGCATTCTGGAAAAGCGCTTATTGGGGACCGCACGGCGTGCCGGTATTCCTATCCGCGCCGGGTATATAGTGCATCGCCCTTCGGATGAATCGCTCCTATAGTAAGGTGCTTCCCAACCCCCCCCCCCCTCGCGAGGAACTGGTATAGCGATAACGGCAGGTGCGGGTCCGGAATATAAGGGATGAACATTTTCGACCACTCGGTCGGTATTGTAGAGTAAACCACCCCCTCCCCCAGACTGTATCCGTGAGCTTTTCTTTATTTCTAATACCGGATTTCTTGGTTAAACCCGAAATCACGTTGGGATGAAAGAGTGAAATTTGGCGAGCTTGCCAGACGGTAAATACGGTAGCTATTAGAGAGAGAGATGAGCTAACTTATCCTGAAATCAACCTTAACGCCGCTTGGTGATCATTTGTTCCTGGTAAACTTCTACGGCCCGCTCAATCCAACCGAGGCTGGAGCACAACTACCAGTACAAGCTATCCGAAGTTCTATGCAAAGCGGAGACCATGGAAATGCGCTAGCACAGGAGGTAAGTTAAGTAAGGTCAAATGGGGACAGTCACGGGTGCTATGTCGAGAGATGCTGTAAGACTGCAGGGATAATGGATAGTGGGTGATTGTTGGTGATGGTGGAAGACCACAGAAGATTTACCGGTATGCAGCTTCAAAGTACTTGAATGAGATCAAATTTTATACTCGCTTAAGCTGCTAACTTACCCGCCAGTCGCCTCTCTACTGTCGCACCTGCCACTTGCAGTACTTGATTCCTGGCGTGATTTCGGGTTAATCCAAAAGATGGGCTATCTCGCTTATCTTCCCGTCATACCGTGCCTCCTTTCCTCGGGCGGGTGGGGAAATAGTGCTATCCGAGTACCGGTACCGTAGGCAAGCACTGTACTGTACTGTTGAGTCTCGATGTCACACACTCTCTGGATTTATGATAACGCCCGACCGCCTCCTCCCACCCCCCCCCCCCTGCCGCCCGACGATCATCGCACACCCGCTTACTGTACTCGTACTTGTGGGATAACCTAGTGACAGTAATGATACCCCGCCGCCACCACTAATAAAAACCAAAACTTGATTGTTCTCTGGGAAAACTGCGGAGTATAACCCGGATTTGGAATCGCGGTTTGCGTTTTCCCATGGTGTAAACAGCGGTAAGAGCCAATTTTCCATTTTCACCTCAAGTGTAGTGTACAAGTATTACAGCATTCATA
Organism: Tuber aestivum; assembly: GCA_900010015.1. NCBI lineage: Eukaryota > Fungi > Ascomycota > Pezizomycetes > Pezizales > Tuberaceae > Tuber > Tuber aestivum. The sequence continues at coordinate 107,361 of LN891018.1, read as the reverse complement.
ACAAATCACTCGAGAGACGGAGGGCTGGAGTATGTCTGCTAGGCCGGAATTTAGTTTGGCTCCCGCGTGGGGGTCCGGAGGTGGTGTGGGGTGTGGTGGTGCGCGACAGTGGAGCACGGGGCACTGCAGAAGGTTTCGGGATCCCCTCACTAATTAAGGGTTGCGGGGAAATAGTGCGAGTATGCTTGTCGTAATAGTTGTATTGCAGATAAGATCTGTATAGGACTTGTCCCCTTTCTGGGAGAGTCCACGTTTGATGAACTTTATGCCTTGCGAGTCGGGGAGAGTGAGGCGGGTGGGTGATAATAGCTGTATTTTGTTTTGACACGGTAGATACAAAAAAATAAGGTAGACTATGATAATAGAGCGTGTGGTATGATATCATGCCCTCGAAATACCAGGACTCCAGGGCAACGTCCCCCTCTCCCCCAAACAACCTCGGTCCTCTCGTTAAGAATTTTTTTTTACGAAAAAACCTGTGTTACGATCCTACCCGATTAGCCGTCTAGGTGCCTGAGCGTCGGCCAGGAGATTTCGGGGAGAAAATATGGGGAGGGGTTCTCTTTGAGGGAGGCGTTGTCGTTTATCACTCGGATGGGAGTATCAGAGCTTAATTTATACGACGAAGTTCTTTCCATGGAAAGTTTGGTCCATTATAGCTCAGAATGTAGTACCCCCCCCCCCCCCAACGGCGGGGAAGTTGGAGCTGTAGTATCCCTCTTTGGTGATGTCTACGAGAGGATATTTGGTCTTGCTATCTCGACTCACAGTAGAGATGTGGTGTTTAGTGGAATCACGATTGGTAGATTGGTAACTGACTGGACGGCGCGTGATGTTGTTATTTAATAGTAAACCGCAGTGACTTCCAAGTTGCCAGATGTCAACCCAACCGGTTCACCACTAGACACTGGGTAAAGGTAAATACGTTACTATGAGGACTCCACGCCGCATACTGCACGTCTCTTCTCTGCCCTTCGGCAAGGGGAACTAAGGTCTTACCCTCCACGCTCTAAGACTAGCAATCTGCGAAATATAAGTGACGGTATTACTTTGTGTAGTCGGCGCTAAACAGGACGTGCTTTCCGGAGGGCTGGATGGGACAGTCGTGGTATTCCATCTCCAACTCGGGGGCGTTGATGAACATGCTACTACTCGTAGCATTTGTGACAGCATCCTATAGCATTAAGGTTAGCGCCGAGAGGTCCCGCACCACCTCT
>LN891018.1:86551-98171 GCA_900010015.1 Tuber aestivum | reverse complement strand
CAACCAGGCGAGCGCCGAATATGGACAAACGCCACTCTCATGGGCAGCTTCGACTGGGCATGAGGGGGTAGTAAAGATGCTTTTGCAACGAGAGGGAGTCAATCCCGACCAGACAGACACCAAATATGGCAGAACGCCACTCTTGTGGGCGGCCAAGAACGGGCATGAGGGTGTAGTAAAGATGCTTTTGCACCAAGAGGGAGTCAATCCCGACCAGGCAGACACCAAATATGGCCGAACGCCACTCTTGTGGGCGGCTTGGAACGGGCATGAGGGGGTAGTAAGGATTCTTTTAGAGCGGAGGGATGTCCTTATCACTATGCCTGATAACTCTGGCCAAACGCCATTGTCATTGGCTATCTCCAACCGACATCATGATATCATAAAGATCTTACAGGACCGGGACACAATCGGTCCCGACCCCCCAGTTCTCGCCGCCCAGCCATCCCTCCCACCGCCCACTGAGCATCTAGATGAGTGGGTGGCGGCGAAAGTTGAAGCTCCCGATCCCGACATCCTTGACCCCGCTGGCGCCCCTGCACCCGCATCCGCACACTCTCCTGAGCCGGAAGCGGTAGCGGGCATCAACGATACTCTGCCCAACTCCGCAGCAAGCGATCTGAACTCAACCGAACCGTCCGTGCTCCCTCGACTCCTGAAGCTCCCATATTCTCCTATTCGAACAGGCTCTCCTCACAATAGCACCCGATCAATCCTCCAAATTCAGCCCGAGCACTATTTCCTCCTCGCCTTTCTCATTTCTCTCTTGGCTCTCCTCCTTTACCTCCATTTGATTAGGTATGACGAAGGAGTGATTGTAAATTGACTATAAAGACAAAATAAGAGAGCGACGATAGTGATTGAATGAAAAAACTCCTTTTTCTTCTTTTCGTAAAGCAAGAAGGAAAAACATTGTGCTTTTATCCTAGGAAAATAATAAAGCATAAAAGACGACTAGAAAAACTTTTCCTCCACATGATACAGGCTACTGATATTTCGGTAACAAGAGTGTCCCAGATGTTGTTGATAAAACAAAACAGAAACAAAACTAATGCGGGATGGACAAGTAAAACAGTAACAGAATCAATGGCTGCACCGACAGGTTTCAACACACTCCCCAGTTGAGGGTTCAGTAGTAGTAAAACAAGAAAAATACATATACGAATAAGATGTATCCATGCTACTAGGCTGCAAGAAATCTAAGGAAATAATAAACTAAACGAAAAAACGTGAACAAAGATAGGAGAGACGATCTCCATGGAGAGCTTTTGTAAATTGATCTGCAGGGTTTTCCTTTCCACTAACATACTCTAACTCGAAATGACCTTGCTCGTACTGCTCCCGGATATAGTGGTAGCGCACATCAATGTGCTTGCAGTGTCGATGGAGTGAGGCATTGCGGGTAAGAAAGTGGGAACTAATATTGTCACCATAGAGAGTTGGTTTCGAATTCGGATCGGATATTCTTAACTCTCGTAGAAGGCCTTGTACCCAGGCAAGTGACTGGGCAGCAGATGTCAAGGCAATATACTCTGCCTCGGTGGTAGATAGCGCTACCACTCCCTGCTTCATGCAGCACCAAACAATTGCACATCCTGCATAAAACGTGACGGAGCCAGAAAAACTGTGCCGATCGCTGAGCGAATTGGCATAGGATGAATCGCTGGAAACTGAGAGCAAGCTTGGGGACCGTTCTTTCTGTCGTTGGTAGGTGAGTTTGAAGTCAACGGTATGCGCCAGGTACCAAAAGATGTTTTTTTACCATTCGCATATGGCTTTCCGATGGATTGGAGAGGAATTGTAAGAGACAGCAAACACTGAAGAGGATATCGGGCCTGGTAATGATAGCTGCATATAAGAGACTTCCAATGGCTGACTGGTAATCCTTCAGGTCGGCGCTAGGCTCAAGCTTATCGCGCTTGAGAGGGCGTTCTGATGGAGAAACTGGTGAAGCGAGTGGTTTGGCTCCCGAGGGTTGAAATTTGCTCGTAATACGACAGATGTAGGCAGCTTGGGAGAGCGAGATACTGTTACTACTCCACTCAAGCTTGACAGAGAGTAGGTAGCGCGGCTTTCCTAGATTGTTAACAGTAAAGTGCATGCCTAACCAGCTAGAAAAATTGTTTTCATCTTGTGCCACAAAGAGTAAGTCATCAACATGGACACCTAAAAACTCATTGGATGGGTGGTTGATATAGAGGGCTGGATCTGCTATGGAGGGAACGAATCCCCGCTTTTTTAAGATAGCCGCTAACGTCTTTCCCCAGCACCGAGCCGCTTGTTTAAGTCCATAGATACTCTTACGAAGGCGGAGGACTTTTCCAGCAGGGACTAATACCATGGGAGGCGGCCGAATATAGAGCTCATCGTCAAGGGGGGCATTGAGGTATGCTGATTCAATATCGTATTGCGTAGCATGAAGATTATGCTGGATCGCATGGGCGAGAAGAAGGCGCAGGGTATCGGTACGGACAACAGCCGAAAACATTTCATAATAGTCGAGTCCTGGGACCTGTGTAAATCCTCGAGCAGTAAGTCTAGCTTTAAATTTGATGAGGTTACCGCGCTCATCCAGCTTCTTCTTTAACACCCATTTAGTGTCAACAAATCTTCCGCCCACAGGAGGTGACACCTCTTCCCATGTGTGGTACTTTTTCAGCGAGACTATCTCCCTTGCCATCGCAGCCCTCCATTCTTCTGCTTCAGAAGAACGAAGTGCCTCAGAGACTGTAGGTTTATCAGCACTGCCCAAACCGAAAAGAGCAATCTCACTCCACTCCCCAAACCTGGATGGTGGTCGGACTTGTCTACCACTCCGGGTACATATCTCAGGTGCTGGTGAGGGTCCTTGGGCAACAGTGTCTCCGGCAGGGACATCATAAGAGGCAGGAGTCAGTTCGTCGCTGGAACTAGCAGCTGGATTTAAAGGGCCTTCGCTGGAGATGGGGGATCCTGGCGTGGTGGTAGGGAAGGTACCGGGAGGAGGAGCGAGGATGGCCGGTGGTATAGCTGATTCATATGAGGATGGCTCAGGTTGACAGGTTTGGAAAAGATTGGGTATCGGTCGCGGAGCTCGACCATAGATGCTGGACGCCATGTATCCTGTGGATCGGAAGAAGATACAAGGGGAGCATTGTTGGTTGGTGGTGAGGTATGTGGTTTGTCCGGCGAAACACTGTCAATAGAAATGACCTCTGAGACTGACGTCACTACTCGAGGCTTAAAGTCACGGGATATAACGACCCGGTTAAGAGAGGGGATCCAAAATCGATATTGATTCCTCTGTTCTCCATACCCTACCAGCACACCTTCTGTCGTTCGCGCCAACAGTTTACTTGCCGTTTTTTGTCTCTCCTCTGGGATGAACACATGTGCGGGCGACCCAAATGGTTGCAAGTGGCCAATGTCAGGCATCTCTCCAGTGATGACTTCGTGGGGTGATTGGCCACTGAGGCCGGCATGAGGCATTCGATTTTTCGTGTAAATCGCATGGGTAAGTGCTTCTCCCCACATACTAAGTGGTAACCCAGAATCAAACAGAAGAGTACGGGCTGATGCAGTTACAGTCCGATTGAATCTTTCTGCTGTCCCATTTGTCTCGTGAACATAGGCGATACTCAGCTTATGCTTCACTCCTAGCTTTACTAATCCATTCTCAAACCAATGTGAGGTAAGTTCACCAGCATTGTCGGTTTGTACTATCTTGACCCGTGCATCATACTGACGTTCAGCAAGGGTTATCATATCAAGCAGGGCCTTTGGTGCTTCATCAGGCGTTTTTAGGAAATGTATTTCTGCCCAATGGGAATACTCATCAATCGCAGAGATGAAGTATCGGCTTCCAGCTGGTGTGGAAACACTGAAAGGGCCACAGATATCACTATGAACTGTGTGATATGGAGATGGGGCTCTGGTCATTCCTGTCTTAGGAATAGTCTGAGCAAACTTCGCCTTACTACATGCATCGCAGTCAAAGGTACCCTTCAAAGGTGGGATTGGAGGAAGTCCTTTTGTATGTGTACGAAGTGTTGTGAAAGCAGACGGTGGTAAGTGGGCAAGTTTCCGATGAAGTTGCATAACACTAACATTGCCAATGACAGGTGGCATTCGAATAATTTCCAGGCCAGCATGAGGTACTGCTTCAAGTACAGGATTTCGGTTTACAAGGATTGTTGTTCCTCGTGCATCTCCTTTCTTAAAGGCACCGGCTTCTGCCATACGACGCCAGGAGATTAGGGAGAACTGGAGGGCTGGTACAACAAGGGTGTTGTGTAAGTGGATCTTGTGAGTGGTTCCATTGCCCAAGAGTGCGATGAATACTGCGGTTCCTATCGCTGTTGCCTGCAGTTGGTCGCCATTGCCAATGGTTACCATAATGTCAGTCGGCCGTGACTCAGTTATGCGAGACGGATCTGGTGTCATATGACTGCTGGCGCCACTGTCCAGGATCCACGAATTGGTAGGAAACTCAGTCTCAGCTACAGGAAAAGCATAGCCTGTACTGGAGTCTTCTATCACGGTAGCTGCGGAGGTCTTTCCTCCACTATCTCTTTTTCGGGTACGACAATCTCCTACCATGTGTCCCGTACCCCGAAACCCCTTGGACTTGCAGTAAGTGCAAACCCTTTCTTCCCTTTTTCTTCCCTTATCAACACGGCTCATACTAGTCGTAGTAAACGCGGTATTCGTTTCGGTTGGGTTTTCATGGTGATACAGGTCTAGAAGCTTCGTATATACGTCGTTGTATGTTGCTGACTTCTTGGTGGTAAGGTTGTCGACTATGTTGTCGAGTGAGGTTGGTAGCGTGGTAAGAAAGAAGGCTCCTTTCGCAATTACACCATTTGCTAATTGGAGGAGGACAGCTTCAAGAGCATCATTAGAGGGAGTCTGTACTGATGTAGACTGACTGGTGGCTTCTGATGTTCGTTCAATCAGACGTTGCCATAACTCATCATATTTTTCAATATGGGTGTAACCGGAACTGGAGTTCAGTCCGTTGGGTTCAAGGATTTGTTTTATGTTTTGTTTTACTTGTGGTTTCGAGTATCCTTTGATACTCAGTTTGTTTTACTTGCGGTTTTGAGTATCCTTTGATACTCAGTTTGTTTTACTTGCGGTTTTGAGTATCCTTTGATACTCAGTTTGTTTTATGGGTTGTCTACGAAGGATTTGGAAATCTGTCCATGCAGGACATGGACGAAGATTGTATTTAAAGACCGCTGAGTCCCTTAGAGGAACAGCAGACTTCAACAGACAGAGTATTTCTAATATACTTGGTTGAACGGTTACCTCTTCAAGTCCCTATTCTTTATATCTTTCTCTTGGAGCCTCCCTTAGCGCAGTACGCCCACCGGTTGTAGATCAACTTGTGCGCTACTCATATTGTACCCGGAAGCGTGATTAGCACCCCAGTGCGAACACATTACATTTTTTTAACCTCAGCAAGTGGTTAGAAACTTGTGTGCAAGATCACGGATCGACAGGCACAACCCAGCAAAGCTAGCACGAAGGCGGAAGAGCCCAGCAGTGGCCCGCCTACCCTACCTACACGATAGACCCTCTCACGACGCGCAGTGGGAAACAGGTCTCCAGAGAAGGGCTAACGAAGCCTAAGAGACCAGGCCAAGCGACAGGCCCGAAAGACGGATTCGCGATTGACGATCCAGGAAGACAGCTACCTCGAGATCAGGCAGCTCAGGATTTCAAGGGATCCAAGGAAGAGTTCAGCCAACAAAGCCTATCCACGCCCGGAGGCTTTCCAGTTACCCCTGGAAAGGGAAAACAACCCGGAACTAGCGGAAGTTCATCGAAACCACCCACAGAAGGCACAGGCGCAGCACCTGGCCCAGAAGACAACGGTAGTAGCAGCAGTAGCGACGGAGAAGATAGTATGGCAAGCTCAGCAAGAGACCCACCCGGAGGTCCCCCGGGACCACCAGACCCTCCAGGAGGAGGATCTGGAGTCGGCGGCATACCAGCCAATCCTCCCAAGATCAAACTCCCTCTTCCTGCGAATTTCTCAGGAAAAGGTAAGAACCTGAAGCCCGAAGCGTTCCAGCGATGGGAAACAGCAGTGCACCAGTACCTAAGATTGCATGGTGTCAATATTGAGGAGCACAACACGGGAATGTACATCGGAGCCTTCTGTGCAGGCAGGGCCCTCGATACCTACCAGCAGTGCATGGATGCATATGGCGAAGGAGCCAGAGCAACAAGGGTACTAGAAGCCCTGAAGGAACGATTCCAGTCATCCCGCAATAGCGAAGAGATATTCAAAGTCTTCAACAGCATCAGCCAGACCCACGGCGGAAAAACAGAACGAATAACCAAGATAGCAACAGACCTCCTGCTCTATGCAAAGTGCATGCCCCGTGGTGCAGTATCTGCCTACATGCAGAAGCGTCGATTCTATGATGCTATGCATCCCCTACTTCGCAGAGAAGTGGAACCGATGGAACAGGATGACGATGACATCCATGATATCATAAAGAGAGCAGAACGGAAGGATGCAATACTGCATGAAACCAGTGCCTATGGAACGAAGCCCTCGCCACCACCTCGAAGGGAACGGCAAGACAATGGGCCAGGACCATCAAGGATGAAGAAGTCCAAGTTTCAGAGAAATGCAAAGCAATCTGCCAAGGGGAAACGAAGAGAAAATGGAGAATGTTTCGAGTGTGGAAAAACCGGACATATGGCCCGGGATTGTCCAGCCAAGAAAGGGAAAGGAAGGGCGATCAAAAGGGAACCCGCAGCGAACTATATAGAACCAGATGAATACAAGGATGTGCAAATCAATACCATGAAAGCACAGTGCTTCCTGGTCCAGCCAAAACCTGGAAAGAAACCCCACCGAGCATTACAAGGAACCATCCAGATCAATGGACACCCTGCTCGAGTCCTTTTTGACACAGGAGCTATTGGTACAGACATGATCAGCAACACCTTTGCAGCTACCCATGGACTCAAAACCGAAGCCCTCCAACAACCGATCCCAGTTGCTATGGCAGTAAAAGGATCCTGCTCCACCAGCCATAAAACCGCAAATGTCTCAATCCAGCTAGGATCTGTCAAGTTCCCTGAACACAAAATGCTGCTTGGAAATGTAGCAAAATTCGATGCCCTTATCGGGATGCCATTCCTCACCCGGCACCATGCAGTCATCACATGTGGCGAGTCTATCATAGAGTTCCCAGACAAGAAAGTCCGAGTATCCTGCACCCCTACCAGTGGGGAATACCGAGCTGCAGCATGCGAATGGACAGTCCATGAACTACTGGAAGAATCTGCGGATGTTTTTCCCGACAAGATTCCGGAAAAGCTACCTCCTATACGTGCAGTGAACCACCACATCACCTTTAAAGACCCGAACAACCTCAAAAATCAACCCACCTACTCCATTCCCGACGCCTACAAAGACCAACTACGGGACTGGATTAATGAGATGATGAGAAGAGGAGTAATCTACAGAAACCAGGCACCTGGTGCAGCGCCTATGTTTGTCCAATTGAAGACGGATGGGAAGCGAATCAGGCCACTGGTAGACCTCAAGCTCCGAAATAGCAACAAGGTGATAGACAGTTCCTCAATTCCGAATCAAACCGAGATCCTAGAAGCAGTAGGCCGCGCAAAATACTGCAGCAAGATAGATTTGAGTGACGCTTATTTCCAGACAAGGGTGGATGAGGAAAGCGAATCAAAAAACTCATTCAAGACCCCATTCGGAACCTTCATCAGCAGAGTCATGCTGCAAGGAGACACTAATGCGCCCGCCACCTTCATGCGCATTATGGAAAACCTGTTTAGCGAATACCTACACCACTTTGTGTGGGTCTACATTGATGACATCCTAATCTACTCGAATACCGAGGAAGAGCATGCGCAGCACATAAGGTTGGTGTGCGAAAAATTGCGACAGGAAAAATTCTATGCGAGCGGGAAAAAGACAACCCTGTTTACGGATAGGCTCGAAATCCTAGGACATGTAATCGATGACCAAGAAATTCATGCCGCCCCTGGGAAAATAGAATCTATCGCAAACTGGACCACACCACAAACGCATAAGGAACTACAGCGGTTCCTCGGGTTAGTCAATTACATCGCACGGTTCCTCCCACACCATGCTACAATAATGGCGCCCCTCACGGATTTAACAGGAAAGGCCGAGTTCGCTTGGACACCCACACATGACCAGGCATTCAGAAATGTGAAGAAGCTAATCAGGGAAGCGGAAGTGGTCCGACCACTAGACTACTCCAAAGAGGAACCTATTTGGTTGATCACTGATGCATCAGATGTCGGAGTTGGCGCCTGGGTGGGACAGGAGTTGACACATGAAACAGCCCGACCGGCAGCACTGCACAGCAGGAAGTTCACCGATTCCCAAATGAACTATGGAACAACCGACAAGGAAGCACTTGCGATTATCGATGCGCTCAACACTTTCAACCATCTCCTGATGGGAAACCAGTTTACAATAGTAACTGACCACCAACCCCTTACCAACCTCAAGATGGAGAAGATACCAGGGCGCAGAAGGACGCGCTGGATCAGTGAAATCAGCAAATATGATGCTACAATCATCTACATACCAGGAAGAACTAACTATTTAGCTGACGCCCTCTCCCGCATTTATGAGAACCAACAAGTCGAGAACCCGCCCTACGTCTATGACCACACCAGATCTGACGACGACCTATCTGACTCCACCACATTCGAGCAAGAACTCAACACCATGGAGTCAACAAAACCTATCTCCCCTACCCCTACCCCCCCTCCGGACTCCTACACAGAGTATTATGCTGAGGGATGAGACAGCCCTGGTGATATGGTGGCTGGAAACGACTGGGGCGACACCTGCACCCTCCGACAGACCCCCTCGCCAGACCGGAAGCATGCAGCGATCCATTATTCTCAGTGTTACTGTGATCACTGTCCTTACCATCAAACCGAAATTAAGTTTGTCAACAACCACCCCAAATCTCGAAGCCAAACCAGCAAGCAGTCTGGATCCACCAACTACGGCTCTGCCTGGGACGAAGAGCAAACAAAGGAAATCCTAAACCTTACAGATGAGCTATCGCCACCCCCGGCTACCTCACTTGAACCAGAGGCGCAAGCACCTGTTGACATCCAGCATTTATAAGCAGCTGCAACCCTCTACCCTCCACCAACCGAATACCCATCAAGTCCACCCCCGGTGGCCGGACCCCTCTACAGTGACGCACTTGGCTGTTACAATACCGAAACCCTCATCTGTGTCATGCCCCCTACCCATGACGATTTCCGCCGCGACCTATACCAGTCCTTTGATGAAGAAAACTTAGGACAGGAGGAAGGTGAGGGACCTAGCCGTGGAGAACTTATAGAGGAAGAAAGGGATGTGCGGTCAGCTATGGATGACCTGAAGGGAACCTTTCGAGCCCAGATGATCAAGGCCTACCGTTGCGACCCCCTCTACCACAAAGTTCTTGACAGTGGAAGGACCGGAGACCTTAAACTCTACGAAATCTCGGATGGAATGATATATGCCCCTACCCGATATGGCAACAAAGCCCTCTACGTCCCCGATGGCCACCTAGTGAATGGAAAGACACTTCAGGAATACCTGATCAGCGAAATCCATGACAAAGGCCATGCTAGCGCTGACCGGAACCTCCATTATGCTTCAGAATACCTGTACTGGCCGGAAATGCGTAATGATTTCAGACATTATGCGAAGACCTGTGAAGAATGCCAAAGGAATAAGGAACCTACTACCCTACCGGAAGGATATGCCTGGACACTGAAGCTACCTGCTGACGTATTTGAGTCATATGCTATAGATTTCGCAGGACCCTTCAACAAATCCGGTGGATATGATACTATCCTAGTTGCGCTGGACCGTTTCTCTGGATTTACCTGGATCATAGCCACCCTTGCATCGTCAACAGCCCAAGATACTTGGGATCTACTACGGCGAAATGTCTTTACTCCTCATGGCCACCCCCTCTCAATCGTTACCGATGCAGACCCTAAGTTCACATCGAAGTTCTGGAGGCAAACCTTAACCTCGATGGGGATAGAGCACATCTTAGCTGCACCAGGCCACCACCAAATGAATGGGCAAGTGGAGCGAAAGATTAGAGAAGTCAAAACAGGCCTCCGGAACATAATCAACAAGCGACAAAACAACTGGGAACCAGCCCTTCCGGAAGCAGCAGCATACATCAACGCAATGTACTCTAGTACTATTGACACGGCCCCTTACAAAGCCATATATGGATGAAACTACCCCCTCTTACCCCGCACCTTATTCAAGGACTCTGCTGTACCAGCATCTGACAACCACCTCAATCAACATGAAGCCCTCCGGAATGATGCCTATCAGGCACTAAGAACCGCCCGATTCCGAAACACAACAAAGGCACAAAAGAAACGGAGATTACATCAGGCCATACCCCCGGGTGCCATGGTCATAGTACATGGAAACCTGTTTAGTCCTGAAACTGGCAGAAGCAAGAAACTCCAACCCCGCTGGCGAGGTCCTTTCAAAGTGCTGGAATTCGACAGCAATACCGAGAACTACACCATCAAGCTAGAAGGACGGATGTACCGGCGTGGCAAAGCAGTGGTTCATTCAACTACAGTTAAGAGATGGCACCCAAATGACGACAGCAGATTCCCGGGACGCAGCCACTCCCGACCAGCCCCACTACTTATCCACAACCAGGAGGAATGGGAAGTGGAAGAGATACTTGACCATAGAAAGTGCTATGGAACCGATCAGTTCCTGATCAAATGGAAAGGTTATCCAGACTCGGAGAATAGCTGGGAGCTAGTGGAGGGAATCGAGAATGCGATGGCCATTGTGCATGAGTGGTGGGAAGCCAACATGCCCGGAGAACGACTACCACCCACCATCAACCATATAATGATAGCTTGGTCTCCTACCTTACCCACCACACAACGAGTACGCGAAGACCCTCTTACCAGACCGGATTTCTGGGCTCCCTATGACGCAAACGAGTTTGAAAGCAGGAGTGATGAAGACCAAGCGATGGCAGATGTTATAGACACCTTTATCTAATGGCACGCTCTCTATCCGAATACCTTAAAGATGGAAAACTATGAGGAACTGAATATGAGGCTACACCATCAGCTTGTGGGACTGGTGGTGGACCGCGGTGCTATCCTACTTGAAAATTATTTTGATACCCTTTTGGTTGATTACTGCCCGAATTGCGAAGACCTACTGGTGGAAGTATGGGAAAGAGCGGCAGGTATCCGCGATTACTGTGATTTTCATTTCCTTTATTCCAATTGTTTTTTGCAATTGCGGACATGTGTGTTTTGTATTGGTGATGGGAATTGGGCGCGCGCTCATGCCGAATATGGCGAGGATTTTTATGAGGATTTTGATTTTCGAGATTATTGATCTATTTAAGTAAACAGATGTTTTGTTTTGGGGAATGTAACCGGAACTGGAGTTCAGTCCGTTCGGTTCAAGGATTTGTTTTATGTTTTGTTTTACTTGTGGTTTCGAGTATCCTTTGATACTCAGTTTGTTTTACTTGCGGTTTCGAGTATCCTTTGATACTCAGTTTGTTTTACTTGCGGTTTCGAGTATCCTTTGATACTC
>LN891018.1:69746-81400 GCA_900010015.1 Tuber aestivum | reverse complement strand
AAGTAGACATGCTAGCTAATAATTTGTATAACTTCTTAGTATTAATCATCTCTTTTCATAATGTGTTTAGTCTTCTTTTAGTTTATTTGAATACCAAGGGCTTTATATTTCATGTTCAACTAATTATAGTTAAAAAGAATTTAAAAAATAAGAGCAGCATAGATCTCTATAGGAATAACTTCACAGTTGTAGGATCTTCACTATCACTGGTGGATATCCTCATTGTTGCAGGTAGGTAGCTTTATTGTTGTAGGTAGGTAGTTGTTGAACTGTGATTTTGGCGAGGCAGCTTACTAATACAGCACCTTTCACGAACACTTCTGACGAGTGGCTGTAACTTGGAGGAGTGGACTAGCGCTTTGACTTTTCTCCGTTTGTTGATTGTTTTCTTCTTCTTCTGTTTGTGCTCTCTAGTTGGGCAAGATACTTGACATTTGTATTGTTTTTCTTGTCTTAGTTGGATGGCTTTCTATGGGTGTTCTCCGTGTGTTCTTTTGTCACTTTCGCCCGCTCGAATGAAGCCTCAATGTTAGCAGTTAAAATGTCCCACTCCTCAATAACAAAACCTCTCGTACAAGTCGGGCTACCCTCTTGTTCTATTCAGCCAATTCGCCTTCCGACAGGCCCGCGCTACCTAAAATTACTAGACAAGAGATACTAACTAGGCCTCACCCGGATTCCGCTTGCTCTTAAAATAACAGGGGTCTATAAAGTTGATGCCCCCTAAACCTTCCTGCGACTCCACTGGTGCTTGCCCTCGGGCGTCCTCTTCCCATCATAAAGCATTTTGGCCAACTGCTTCTGTAAAACGCTCCCGGCCGGATTATAAACAATGTTATGATCCGAGTCAGTGAACCATTGCACTCGCATCTTCTCAGGACCCACGCCCTCGTAAACCACTGTGTCGACAAGAACAGCTGAGTACTGGAAATGCACATTGCCGTCAGCGGTCTCGTGATGGATGCGGAAACCTCCCGCAACATTCTTGAACCCCGATGTCTTGGTTATTGCAGAGGCATTGTAGCCCACCCTGTTGGTGGTTGGGGATTTAATGTAGCGTTCAGTGTAGATGCTATCATAGAAATGCCAGTCTGTTAGTGGAGCAGTCACCTATTCTGCTTTAGCGGCTAGGTCGGGAGCGCGTGGAGTAGAGGAATGGGTAAAGGATATACAATGCCTAAAGAGAATGCTCCGGAATCCAATTCGAGAACTTTACCAGTGAGGTATCCGGCGTAACTCGACCCCTAAATAGAAATCTTCTCTACATCAACATAGTCTCGTTTTCCGCACTCCCTAGCGGCCTAGACTTGATCTTCCGCCTCCAACTTTCCCAGCTGACCGGAGACCACGGTACGGAATATCCGCCCCTTATACCCGTTCCGCGATTGTCCATGGTGACAGCGATGTACTCCAACTCGGGATCCGATCCTAAGTACGCATTACAGTCAACCGTCCGGCGGAAGGTTCCCTCGGTGAGCTGCGAGCCTGGGCCACCATATATATCAAATAGTACAGCATATTTTTTTCCACTTACGAAAATTTGGCGGTAGGCGCTCCAAAAAGTTGAGCTCATATCCATCTGGGTGCTTGAGCATCGGCCGAGAGATTTTGGGCGGAGAATATGCGGAGAGGTTGCCCTTGAGGGAGGCCTTGTCGTTTATCACCCGGACGGGCGTATCGGAGCCTAAGCTACGAAGTACTTGCCATGGTAGGTTTGGTCCATTATAGCTCAGTATATAGTACCCTCCTCCGGGGGATAATCTGGCACTGTGGTGCCCTTCCTTGGGGATATCTACGAGAGGACTTTTGGCCATGCCATCTCGACTCACAGTAGAGATGTGGTGTGTAGTGGAATCACGATCGGTAGATTGGTAACTGGCTAGACCGCGCGTGATGTCGATTGAGCAAATCGCAGTGACTTCCCAGTTGCCAGATGTCAATCCAACCGGTTCACCACCAGACAATGGGTAAGGGTAAATGTATTGCCAGCCCAAATGATTCCAGATATCCACATAGGAGGGAGTAGCAAGTCCCGAGATATTAACCAAGAGAATCACCAGCCCCTCCGCCAACACTGGAGACCCGCGAAGGGAAAACTCGCAAGCGATCGCAAGATAACTCTCAATCACCCATCTGTACCTTCCCTCTCCCTCCCAACCTATACATTCCCGCTCTCAATATCAACCAAGACCAAATGTTCCGTATCCTGTACCCTGTTCCGCGTGCAGAAGCTGACACGCTCATGATTCTCCCTCACCCGTGCAGCTTCAGAGATGATCAAATTATCCGGAGAATATGCCTGAAAGGCAATCCTCCTCGGGACAGACGGGAATGTTGAACTCAAGTGGATGGAAGGTAGCCGTGGAGATTTTCTCCCCCGCTTTAGAATACTCTATACGGGGCTCTACAGCGTTGGGTTGGTCAACCTGTTGTCCGTCCATGTAGTACGGCGCTGCATATGTTAGTACCTACATTTACCTAGTTTAGTACTATTCATGCACACTGGTTCAATAGAAAATATGAGTGAAAGGCATTCTTCCCAGTCATCAGATCTCAGGAGCGCAAGGTACTCCCCAGCCGGTGAGAGCCACAATGTATACATCTTCCCAGAGTAGGGTTTTCAAAAATACGTATATTATTATAAAAATTTAATACGGTATTTTTGATAATAAATTTTATACCATACATACAATACATACATGCCCTAAAGTTTTTTTTACCTAAATCTTAAGCCCTAAGCCCTAACCCAATGACAATTAGTTGTAAAATCAGTTTTTGCCCTAAGAGTGTGGCAGTCATTGACAACTTAGAGAGAGATGGAGATGGGGAAGAGACTGGGCTTGAAATCAACCAAGAAGAAGAACCCACTGGTGACAATCCTTTTCAAAATTATGACAATGGCCAATCACTTGACATTCAGGCTAGAGGATCAAAGCGGCCAAGGTATACTACCAATATGGATTAATACTAGCTATGATAGCAACAAGCTCATATTTGTAACCTTGTACCTATTTTGAAACATTGAATAAAATACGTCTCTAATAATAAAATACGGTTTTTATACCGTATTATACGGTATTATACAAAATGGTATAAATACAATCTCAAACGCTATCCCAGAGACTTCTAAATCTCACTAAAAAAAAAAAAGAAGCGCAAACCGTTAATTCCATCCTCCCGCAAGAATAATTTAGGGGGAAGGATTACAAACCCCCGTCATAAACCTAATTCGGCAGGCTATTTAATACCCCCTCCCCTCCTCCTATAATTGGTAACCCTAGCACTCACCCCTTCCAAATAAACAAATAATTCCCCCGGGCATAGCAACCACATTACCATGAGGACTCCACGCCGCATACTGCACGTTTCTTGCCTGTCCTTCGGCAAGGGGAACTAAGGTCTTACCCTCCATGCTCCAAACTTAGTAATCACGAGTGACGGTATTGCTTTGTGTAGTCGGCGCTAAACATGATGTGCTTTCCGGAAGGTTGGATGGGGCAGTCGTGGTATTCAATCTCCAACACGGCGGCATTGACGAACATGCTACTAGAATTTGTGACTGCATCCTATAGCATTAAGGTTAGCGCCGAGAGGTCCCGCACCACGTCTGTCCCGTGGGAGGAATTGCCCGAGAAATCGATTCCACGCTGCTTTGGGTGTGCCTAAAATTTCTGGAGAGGGCGTCGGCGAGTGTTGCTACTGTAGTTTTTCGATACTTGAGTCGGGAGGGCCTCCTCCGTCCTCTCTTTGTGGGTTTGGCGCTGCGTGGGAGATGTATGATAGGCTTAGAAGGGGAAACAAGAATGTCGTGGAGAACCTCATCATCGCACCAATTGATAGATGAGAGGCTCAAGAATTGATCCTGAACCCCTTATATATCGCCCCAGCACAACCACCAATAGTCAAATCTCCCAAGATAGGTCCTATTCCCCAGTGATTTACTTTGTGCGAGTACTCTATTAAATAGCTAGGTGATGCACTGTGTTCTCCCGACCAACCCACCATCGCCAACCAGTAGATACTAAAGTAAGTTAATCTCCATGTACTCGGGGGGTGCAGTTAGTCGGGCAAACCCATACACGGCAACCACCATACGGGCCCATACAAACCAGTTTTTTTGTATGTGGGAAAAAAGTTGGGCGACACCCAGAATAGGCAATAAACTGAGACATTTAGGTACAACGTCGCCTCACTTACCCTTACACCCGAGTACAGAGGGATCCAGTAATGAGGCGAGGGTGATCGTGGAGTACCGGCAACCGGGGAAGCAGGGATAGATAGGGAGATGCGGGGTGCCAAATGCTTGCAGGGATAATGAAAACCCTAACTGCTACCCACGAGAATCGGTAGGCGTAAGGATAGTGGCCCTTCTTGTATGGAACGGCAGGTTGTACGCGAGACCTGAGCTGTGGTGGGCGAGGCAGCCACCGGAGGACTATTCCAGCAGGCATTCCTTCACATCCCGAAAGTTTCGGGCGGTTCACGCCAATGTCCGCAGCCACGCGCATGATGTTCCTCATTTAGATTGCCGGTATGTTTCACCGCCACACCTGCCACAGCCCCGGTCCTGGCTTGGCCGTTGTTTACTTCTTGGCATTGGCTACAAGGATAACCGGTATCCACTACGGGTATCGTGACTGTTCGGGGATGGTATTATGGCCCGGGCCTCAAAGCCTTTCGAAACAAAGGTATGACTGCATTGAAATGTCTTGGTGGTAACAAAAACGCCGCCAGGAAATATTACCATAAACTCGAGTAAGTGAGATATAAATTTTATACCTAATAACAATACCCCTATTTCTGATTACTACGTGGAGATCTACTACCGTATGAGAGATATGAGTGAATTTTTCTGCTAAACTTCAAGTTGAATGGTAAGTCTGTCTCTCCGCATTGTCTGTGAGTAATCTGGGCCGCAAATATCTTCCACTGCCTTGTCTGGAAATGTACGAGTACAGTCGCACCCCGCTATCCCGGATCCCGCTGAACTGGATAGAATCTTCGCCTCCCCTAATACCTCATGGAAATTACCCCGTTGAACCGGAAAAAGGGGTTTCAGATTCGTATTAGATTTTGGGAAACCATATCCCCCGTTCCTATAGAAAATTAGCCTGCTGAACTCTCAGGTTCTCCCCCCCCATTGTTCCGGACAAGATCTGTGAAATCTCACCATCCGGGATAGCGGGGTGCGACTGTACTATCGCCTTTGTATTGCAAACTTAATATGGCTTGGGGGAGGTAGACCGGCCTCTACCGATTAAGATGCTGTCACCGAATACGATACCGGCTGTAACCTACCACCTTCGTGCGGCAAATAACTTACATCGAAGGGTAATATAGACTAATGGCATAAGCATGCAAGGGGAGTCCTATAATTGAGACACGACCGGGAAATGACCATATACAAACCGCAATACCGCAAAATCTCTTGCAATCCACGGTATCTAGTAGCCCATATGGACACTATATAGTTCTAGCTTGGCAGGTTTGCAGGATTTGCTGATACACGAGTACTGGTTAATGAGATCCAACACACTTGGTGGGCTTATCATATGCGGTACTATACCTGGAAAATGTTAATCCTTCTCGGGACCTGATGGAGATAGTGGATTTTGCGGGTGTACTGTCATGTCTCCTCTCCACCCGGTGTCCTCTGGTGGGTTATGGCAAAGGGCAAATATTCCGGTTATGGTTGATACTAAAGAGCCGGGGAAAGTACCGCAAAGCAGAATGCGAAGAACTTTACCAACAATGGTAATCTCGATGACAATACAGAAAGTGAATAGAAGGAGAAAATCTTGTTCCATAATGAGTCTGTTTCCCTAAACTATTCATCTATGAAAACGATTGCTCTGCAAGACAAGATGGGAGAAGAGAGAGAGAAAGGAAATTTCCGGTGATGCTCGTACCCCCCTTGGTATTACTACCCCCCCCCGTTTCTCTGCTTGACCCTTTACTAGCCGCGTTTTCACCATCGTCATCTGTAGAAAAGAATAGAAACTTTCAACAAATAAACAGGAAGCTAGATGACAACTATTGTTGTCATCTCCGACTTAAGTCCCAGTCTCCCCTAACAGTACCCTAGCGTCTAGTGGTCGTAGGACAGGAGACGGAGCTTTCTATATTTCACTCTAGCTCAAGCGAGAAGGTGCAGAGGATGAATAAGAAGGGGAATAATGGTGACAGGACAGGAAACCGATGACGCAAATTGATATGAGGTAATATGATAACTGCGCCAAGGTTTCCGCCACTTTGTAGGATGCTAAGACATCGTGGCAACTGAGGGGAGAGTACTGTAGGTATTCTGTGTTCATAAACTAAAAAATAATTTGCGGGAAACAAGAATGGCGGACAAAAATGAGAGAAGGCAACCTTCATAAAATCCATATAAGCCACAATAACCTTGACCAATAGCCACTTGAGCTACATTTAACAACAACCTCACGAAATGATAGGGATACCGATATCGTAAAAGAATACTGCAGATTAGAGTTGAGATGGGACGGAGCGAATTGTTGAATGACAAGAAGCGCCAACAAGGCTGAGATGAACACGGAAGGGATCGGGAGAAAAGAAATGTTCGTAGTTAAATTTTTTCCCCCACCGTGGTTTCTTCAATGGGCACTCACAGTCGGCATGTAGGATCAGTTGAGGTTGAAAGCTATACCACTAATAAACACCGGTATACCCTTTATGATACCTTAGTTTGTGCTTCGGGTTCCGGTGTTCTGTGTTGAATTATGATCAAGGTTCCGTCTTGTGGGGTGCCCACAGACCTCAAGGAGGGCAGAAAACAGTGCCTCGGATGAATTGTGCACCACCACTGTATCTCGGAGATTGGTACTCGAGCGACCATGCTGCCGCCTATCAAAAAACCTATCCTGGCAGAATGATAGGCGGTGAAACTAAAGGACACCCAATCAAACAATGCAATCAATGGCACGCAACGAATACCACGAAACAAAACAAAATGGCAAGCCCCCCTACAAGAAACGATGGCACAACTCAGGCTAGGGAGAACTCTTCACTTCGTCTACCTCTCACTATCGCGCATGCTAAACTAACGGTAAAGACAGGAGTATATATCAACCACAATACAACAAAGTCCTAACCCCCCAGGTACGTCTCCCGCGCACTAGCAAACAAGAAGAGCTAACGGAGGAAAGACAAAGTTGTGTTACCCGTGGGCTCCGGCCTTCCTTACTGCCTTTCTTGTTTCCTTCCACCGGCAGCCTTCCTGCCTCCCTTCCGGTGGATACACTCCTCCAACTTGAAGACCCCCGAACACTCCTGTGGCCGAAGTGTTTCCTGAAAAAGCTAAACTACCCGGACTGAGGCTAAAGTGCGCCTGAAGCCATAGCTCGCCCGAAACCAAAGCGCGTTCCTAGAGACTATGTGAACAAACAAAAAAACTATCGTGAGTATGTCGAGCAGCACCTCGTAATTTCCAAAACATCTGCTAGGAAATGAGTGTGGGGTAGTCTATCACGCCTCGAGAAAAACTGTCAAACTTAGCGCAGTTTTCTTCATTTATGTTTACCGCTTGTACTACTCCTAGTGGAAACTTGTTTGTTGCTGAAACACAATGCAATTCACTTATTTGACGATTCTTGACTGGCTCTGTTTTCACTATTAGCCTGTTCACTAAGGGTGGTGATCGCCATGTAGGAAAGGGTTTCGGAATTGTGTTATTGAAATTTTACTGCCTGATATTTCATCATTTCCCGCCAGTGCCGGTAGTGGACGGAAGTTCGGTAAAAGCATAGGAAGGGAAGAATTACACCTAGTTGATTAGTGCTTGCCGCATTGCATATATCTGAGAGCCCACATATATGTAGCCGCAAGACCAGAGGCAGCTGGTGAATATGAGCTGGTGCTAGATATGACGTACATTAGAAGATGAGAAAGAAGCGTCCAGACAGTGTCACTCCCCGAAAGTCAGCACCCCATAGGAAAGTTGTGGTATGGAACGGACGAAAGGGGAAGCGAAGCGGACACTGTGCTTTTCGGAAAGTAGTTCCCCTATTGCTGCAAACATATACGGGGACCGTAAACAGGGGCTACACGGTAGGCGGACTAGGGTTCTAAAAGCCAAGGAGGGGTCACCCACAATTCGGGCCCCCGTAACTGGCATGCCCACCGCAAGCAGTTAAACTCCTGGCAGATACCTGGCCTCAAATAGACTGTGAGACCCATTTGCCGGGGACTTACCAGAAGGTTTGAGGATAAAAAACTTGCCCCCGAAGGGTTACCTCAGGATTGCTTTTGGGATCGTAAATTTATCGGTAGCAGAAGGAGGCTGGGACGGTTTCAGGCTCTCTGGTTCAGCTCTCGTGAGGGGATTGTTTTGTTGGAAGGGTACCGCAGCTTCCTGTATTCCAAGTGGGAGACATTACGCGCGTTCCATTCCACAGGGCCCATTAGTATGCGAAATGTCGCAATATCAGATTTGGAGGGATCGGTAGACCCATCCTCGGGAATTTCCTGTATTTTAGCTTTGTGAAAGGGTCATGGTTTGCATCGGTGTGGGCTGATCTTGCGTAGCAGGTGCTTGGGAGGGTCTGGCATCCGATGCCGCCCCCGCATTCCCATTGTCCCAACATACGAAGCCGACCTCTCCGGTACCTCAGCAGGAGTTCCACCGCACAGGCTGATAAAGGACCCAAAAAGACGCTAATGAAGACAGGTCAGTCATGATTTGGAAAGGACTGCAGATCGGAAGTCCCTTTTGGAGAGATTTTTCTTGAGGTTTAGTTTCTCAACTAGCGATAGGAGGTGCCAATCATGGTATTTTACTGTAATCCCCATTGTGGTAGTGGGAAATCAGCAAGATAGAAAAAGCAACAATTACTAGCTTTTTGATAAAATTTGGCGGAATGTAAACTCAATTACTGATTCCCATGAGACATACCGGCTCCTAGTATCTCTAAGTTATATCCCATAAGTTAGTGGTCAAATGATAGCATTCTTGAACAGCAACACTACCATATTCTTACCTTCCCACCCGCCTTGCATACTGCCGTGAAACAATTCTACTCAGAACTGCAACTGCTCAGCTGCTAGGTATTTGGTAGGGAAAAGTACTACGCTGCAAAGATGAGAACACAGGTAAACAAAGTAATCACTAAGACTATAGAGAGGGGAGGAAATCCGTAGCACTAGCTTTTCGCGGTACAATGGAATGGCACTCTATATAGCTCACTATCCGCTAATAAAGATAAATTACCTTCTACCAAAGCCTCCGGCACCAACTGCGAGGGGGAAACTGCGTGATGCCAGACACAATTCACTCAACAGTGCTGTTGGGATGTATGTCTCATATTAGTCAGGCTCCCTATCCAAATGATTGGATATTCATTGTCGCACAAGCCAGATCTCCCCTCTTTCCCTCTTTCTCCCGCTACCCCGACATCCCAAATCATTGTGGATATCCGTACTGAACTCCCACAAACTCCTGCGATAACCCTATAGACTGCTATACCATTTCTACATTGGAGCTACATTTTAGACGGAACATCATGGCCCAGACCACACAGAACAACTTTGGTGACGGCAATGCCTACTGCGGCAACATAACAACAATAGCAAATCACACCAACATTTACAACTCCGACGAGGATGCGCAGATTATGCGCTGGCTCTCTCCACTAGAGCCAGACAGAAGACATCAGGATGTGTGCACTGATCGATTCGAGGGTGTTGGGGAGTGGCTTCTGGAGACAAGCGAGTTCCGGAAGTGGCGTAGTAGTGAGGGTGGAGCAGATGAGGCTGTCCTGTTTTGCAGCGGGAATCCGGGAGTGGGAAAAACTTATCTGAGGTAAGTATCCAGATTCTTTAAAAGAGACGGGTGTAACTGACGGCGAGAAAAATTAGCTCCCTGGCTATCGACCGGCTATGCGAGCAACGAGATATCATAGTTGTAGGCTTGTACTGCGACTACCTTTCCCAACAAGAACAGACCATCGCCAATATGATAGGCGCTATTCTGAAGCAGCTGGTAGGGAGAGTTGGCATTCAGGATTATGTGCGCGATGCGTTTCATGAAGCGAAAACGAAGTTTGGTGGCAGCGGGCCGCGACTCCACGATCTGATTAGAATGTTGAAGATCGCTATTTCTTCCGTACCGCAAGTTTCTGTCTGCCTCGACGCACTCGATGAATGCTTGCCGAAGCATCTTCCACAGCTTCTAGAGTCCCTGAGAGATATTTTTCGGGAGTGCCCAAGGACAAGAATATTCTTCACCGGGAGGCCCCATGTCAAGGAAGATATCCAAAGGCATTTTTCCAGGGCGGTTGTTTTACCTATTAGTCCAAACGCGCACGATATCACGAGTTACGTAGAAATGAGGTTAGCTAGGGATGCGGAGCCAGAGGCGATGAACGAGAAATTACGGTCGGATATTGTTAGAACTATCTCAGAAAAGATATCTGATATGTGCGTAGTAGCACTTTATGATTTCTCCCCTATGAATAATGTATGCTTACAAGCGACTATGTGCAGATTCCTGCTCGTCTCTCTAAACATGGACGCCATTCTAGGACAGATGACAATTCGGCAGAGAAGGAGGAAGCTGGAAGAAATGGCACAGGGCAATGGACTGCGTGATGCCTACACTGCAACTCTCAGTCGACTGAAGGCGCAGAAGGGGGAAAAAGGCTTACTCGGAATGAAGGTTCTGATGTGGGTGGTGTACTCGGAACGGCCATTACAGGCCAAGGAGCTCCGTCACGCATTAGGAGTGGAGCCAGGATCGGAAGATCAAGATGTAGAAAATGTTCCTGCGTTACGCACACTTGTAGCATCTTCCCTGGGCCTAGTCACAGTCGAGGCATCTTCGTCCACTGTCCGACTTGTACACTTCACCCTGCAAGAGCACCTCTTGAGCGATCCTACGCTATTCCCTAGTCCCCACTCAACAATCGCGGAGGTTTGCTTGACATACCTCAACTTCGGAACTGTCCGCTGTCTATCGCCAACCCGTCACTCTGCCCCGTCGACAACACCCCTTCTAGAATATGCCTCTTGTTACTGGGGAAGTCACACAAAAAGGGGAATGACAGAAAACGTGAGAACACTGGCGCTGAGGCTTCTTGACAGATTTGATGAGCATATATCAGCGCAACTATTACTATTGCACTCTAACGAAGATAGGGGATATTCCCCACATTTTATGGGAACGGAAGGACCTGTGGGGTTTACCGGACTACACGGAGTAGCGTTTCTAGGGATTGTGAAGATAATTCCTTCCGTGTTGGAGATGAAGGAGTGGGATGTTAATGCAACTGATGGCATGGGTATCACAGCTCTCATGTGGGCGGCCGGCAACGGGCATGAGGGGGTAGTAAAGATGCTTTTGCAACGAGAGGGAGTGAATCCCGACCAGGCAGACGCCGAATATGGCCGAACGCCACTCTCGTGGGCGGCTGAGAACGGGTATCAGGGGGTAGTGAAGATGCTTTTGCAACGAGAGGGAGTCAATCCCGACCAGGCAGACACCTTTTATGGCCGAACGCCACTCTCGTGGGCGGCCATGAACGGGCATGAAGAGGTAGGAAAGATGCTTTTGCAACGAGAGGGAGTCAATCCCCACCAGGCAGACAAATATGGCAGAACGCCACTCTCGTGGGCGGCTTCGAACGGGAATGAGGGGGTAG
>LN891018.1:29556-49965 GCA_900010015.1 Tuber aestivum | reverse complement strand
GAGGCTCGGAGGTCAGGGGTTCAGGGTCAGGGTTCAGAGATTCAGGAGGACGCGAAGTAACAGAGAGTGTAATTCCTAGGTACAGGTGTCCGAATTCAATCTAATTTTATATTTATACTCGCGCGTGCCTTACGGGCTTATGCTACGAGCGATCATCTCTCATACACCTACCATAAGGGCAGGCGGGCCTCCGGCGGACCACAAGCGGACCGGAACTGCCTCGCAAGTCACAGCCTGGGGCCGGGGTCCCCACAATACACCGGTGCACTCCTCCAAACAACTACCATACAAAGCGTACAAGCCTCCAAGTCCCAACCATCAACACCTCCGTGAGCGAGCAAACACGAAAGCTAAGTACAGAACCCATCACCGACCCTCGCCTCCCCCGTACCAACTGACAAACCCACACCCAACCCAACAGGAACAGAGAGACCGAGGTCCTTGGTCCTGCCAGGCGAGGGGAAGGTACTTACGGCCCGCGACCATCCCAAAAATAAAATAAATCAAAAAATATCAAATCCGGTCTTAATACCGTCCCGCAAAACCCATATCCTCCTCCACAGTAGAATCCCACCCGTCACCCCCTACCGACTCCCCAACAGGATACCCCAGCTCCGCCATCTGCTCCGGGGTAAACTCCTGAAGAGCGGCAAACGTACCATCCAGTTTAGCCCTCGAGACAGAAACCAAAGTCTCGCCCCACTCCCGGCCACGCCCCCTCCCCGATCGCCGTTTGCGCCGCCGACCACCAGAAGCACTAGACTCCCTACCAGCAACATGCCCAACCCCACCCCGCACTCCCTCCTCCTCCACCAGTACCTGCTTTCTAGCCTGCTGGCCCGGCAACCTCAACTCCAGGAAGTCAGACATGCTAACTCCCACACTCGGAGGCGAGCTCACCGCTCCACGCCCTACAGGCGCCGCCGAAGGGAACCGAGTCTTGCACTGCCCCACCACATACGGGTTCTCACCCTTAGGCCAATGCCCATGGGGAAAGTGCCCGGGGGGGAGGTCCAGACCCAAAGCAACATCCACCAATACTGTAACCACCGAGCCATCTGACGAGACAGACCCATCAATCGATCCTTCATTGACCGGGGACAAAGGCAGTTCCAGTCTGGCCAGGGGGGGGGAAGAACCGACGAACAAATTTGCGAACACGGGCACACCATCAGCCATCCATGACGCCTCACTGGCAGGGCCAGCCACCACCCCGGGCTCAGCCACGAATGGCTCAGGCGCCTGCATCCCCAAAGGGAAGGACGCCACCGTGGGCAGCCGCACCGTAGCCACCTCCTCTTCTTCTTCAGCCACCTTCCCGCTGGGAGGTGGTGTCATGTCCCCCGGCCCGCCGAACGTAGGGGAGGGCGAACGCCTAGCCACAACCAAGGCCGCACGCTCCCGCTCCGACAAGTGGAGTCAACGAGACAGTACCGAGACGTGGTGGCGAAGGCATGAAACCTCCTTCCGAAGAAGAGAAGCCTCATCGACCGACACCGAGAGGGAAGACAAGGCCGCAGCGACCTTGCCTGCCGAAAGGGAAGAACCTCGCTTAGACATCGAAGCGACCGACCGAAGTGAACGAACGACGGAAACGAAGAACCTAAAAGCAACGAACGTAAGGACAAAGCCTTACGAGGTTAATAACTGTAAGCGAAGGTAAAGATTCCTTCACGAACAAGGCCTGAAGCTATCGTGAGATAAAGTCAGGGATGACGTGGAGTTTAGGTGGATCCTTGGAACGTAAGAAAGGGTGTCCGAATTCAATCTAAGTTTATTTATCCTAGTCGCGCCAAAACATGGCTTATGATCTAGCTAACATCTCTCGTAACCCATAAATCATAACAAAATCACTACCACGGCAGACCGTCTCGCAACCCTCCTTCCAAACATAAATCCAAAAATCACTACTAACAGGCTCACGGGCGCTCAGACCGCAAGTGATCTCCCGGATTCACGCGTCTTCCGGTCTCGCAATCCCTATCCACCGCTCACACCACCATCAGCAATTTCAGTCTCCACATATTCAACAAAAGAAAGATACAATCTGTCCCAGCACCGTGTCGTATTCCTCCAATGACCGGAAATATCAACAAACGTGCCTTCGCAAAAACAACAGCGTGGACCCTTAACAAACTCGTACCCCCTTGCCCAAGCCAACACACGCGACACCTTCTCGCCAAACTCCATGTCACCCCACCTCTCAAAAGTCCTAACCCAGTACAAACTCGTACAGTGGTCCAGACACAGCGGGGAGTCGGCGAAGTGCCGGACGAAGGCCTCTCGTCGCGAGGGGGGCCCGGAAGCACCAGTGACCGTGTTGTCGCAACCACGGCAAACCGTACTGTCCTCGGGGATGAAAAACCACTTATTGCCCCCAATCCTTGCAGTAGGCAACCGGCAGTAACCATATTCGTAAGTTGTGGAGCATCTAACACATTCCTACCTGTTTTCTTTGACGATTAGTTGCCCGTTCCGCTCCACCAGGAGTGTCCCATCAAATGGGTTTCCGGCAACTACCCGCTCGCCATCCACCTCAAGGACACTCTTCGGAATTCCCAGTCCCAACCACCTGTGCCCCCTCCACCACTCTCGCCACCCCCTGACCTTACCGTCCTTGAATAATGTATCCGCTAAGGGTCGGTCCCGAAGGTATCGCATAGTCGTGATCCAGTGATCTCGATCGTCGCGGCTAGGGCAGTCATCATGTCCTACCAGTCCAGTGCCGCTCCGTATTCGTATCAGGACATACGCATCTAGTCTGGTAAGCCCTCTGAGGTGTCGTGGCGAGGCTGGTGCCCGCTCATAGTAACCATGGCCCTGTACCCAGTGCCACTCTCCCCATTCGTGTCGGCGTAGCTCGCGTGCCATTGCCGCGTGTCTGATGCCAAAGCTAACACCTTCCCAGTCAGTGGGTCTCAGCACATGCGATACACATTCTTTGGCTTTCAAGTCGACCAGCTCGTTCCCGGCAATGCCAATATGCCCCGGGACCCATTCGGAGTGTACCCTCCCGCACCCATTCAGCAGCGGGGCGAGCACTTCCCAGGCCTCAGCCGAATCGCCTTCAGGGAACATGTTTTCGATCAGCATCAGCGCAGGGACACAATCCAAAAAGATATGGGCGTCAGTCCAGGGGTGAACCTCCTTTAGGTATCTCAAGGCTCCCACGACCGCAAACAGCTCGCATTCCACAATGCTCCATGATGGGGGTACCGCCTGTCCCATTATACGTACGTCACCTTGATAATACACGGCCCACGCTGCACCGGCCTTGCCCGAGTGCTTGGACCCATCAGTGTATACCACCACCCCCGGTGAGTTCATAAGGCCAACGATCTTGTCGGCGTGTCTGGCAGGAATCACTTCCTTGCCTTTACCGATGACAACCATTGGTCGCTCCCGTAACTCGACGTCCAACATCTGTCATTGCGCCACCATGCCTTCCTCCTTCCATGTCAGCCTGATGTGCCCGAACCAAGGGTGGCTGGCACAATGTCGAAGGTTGATGAATTGGCTGTAGCATCGCTGCTGGAGGTACCGTCCCTGTATATGAGCAGGCGGTACACCAAACTCGGCCAACAGAATGTTGTTAGCCAGCTTAAAGGGGGTACGGAACATGGAACGCAGGCAATTGTTGACATGAACCTGAATCTGTTTCACATACGACTTACAGTCGGTTACAAACTCAAGCCCGTAGTAGACGGTCGGGAGGTAGGCTGCTTGCACCAAACGGTAAGTTTCCCACGCTCCAATACCTCCCACGCCGCCATATCTCCATCCCAATGCCGTAATTCTCCTCCTCACGTCCTAACCCCTGTCCAACCAATACCTCATGTGGGCAGAAAAATTCAGGAAAGTATTAAACCTATATCCAAGTACCCGCAGGTCCTCAGACAGTTCAACCAGCTCCCCCGTCAGTTCCAACCCATCCCAAGCCCTATCCCCAAACCCAATCCACTGGGTCTTAAGGGCACTGAAACCCATACCACGAGCCCTTGCCACCCTATTGAGGTCCGAGAACAGTTCCTCAGCATGCCCTTGAGCTGCCCTCTGACTCCCAGCAGCCACCAGGCCCACCCCATCATCCACATAGGACACCACCACATGCCGCACACCCGGTGAGTATCGCAATCTAGGTGAGAAGATATTGGCCACATATGCACCGAACAGGAACGGGGACAGGGGAGACCCTTGTCGGATACCTTTGCTCATGTGGTACCTCTTAGAAACCCGCCTGTTAAACCGCAACTGGACTGTCCTGTTAGCACACCACCGCCGTATCCAACGACATAGTGTAATGGTGCATCCTCTTGCCATCAAGAAATCGGAGAGGAGGTCAATATTAATGTTATCAAACCCTCCTTCCACATCCACCGACAGCATCATCCTGTGGTAGCCCTCATTGTACTTTAGGAACTCGAAAACAACTGCCATGGCATCGTGGACACCCCGTTTCCGTCGCGAACCAAATTGCGTGTCTCCCAATTCCAGACACTGTGCCAGCCTAATGAGAATTACCCGTTCTGCCACCTTGGCCATAACAGGTAACAGGTGGATCATCCTCCAAGCCTTGACCACATCGTACCGCGGTTTGCCAACCTTGAGGATGAGCACCACTTCGGCTTCATGCCAGTCCGGGATATCATATCTCAGCCCATGGTCCAGCATCCGCCTCATGTCCTCAGGACAACCTCTCTTCCAAAACCTCAAAAAAGGGTACCCCATGTCATCCAATCCGGGACCTGTCTTGGTGGGCGATCTTTGTAATGCCAACTCCATTTCTCGGGCAGATTCGAGAGCCACCTCAACGGGTGCCCATTCTGGTCGATCCCCCAGTTCCAATTGTGCCACAATGGCATCCGAGATGTCTCCGTGGGCTGCCGCAACCGCGCCATCAGACAGCTCCATAGCCGGCAGTGTCCTTCTGGCATCCAAACGTTGCACCATCCTAAACACAGCGGGGTCCTCGGCCTGGCTCAGTTGTTCACATATGTACTCAAACCGTGCCCGGACTACCGAAGCCCTGTATACACATCTTGCCAACCGATAGTAAGCCTTGTAATCAGGGTCCTGCCGCCCAAACCGTCTCAGTCTTCTGACATCCTGTCACATGCGCTCCAGTTCAGGTGTCCACCATCGGCATGGACTCCTACTGGGCGGAGGCCTAGGTAGTGCATCGACAATCCCCCGAGCCGCAGCCCAAAGTTCATCATCCGGTACACCTTTCGGAGCCTCCAGTTCCATGGCAACCTTTTCCCAGCAGACCTTTTTCCACGCCGGGCGTGTCCTAGTCATATCAGTGGGTGCCGTTACATCCAACTTGATCAGCTGTCCCATGTGTTCACATCCGACAATGTCACTGTACCAGTGTCGAATCGAGTTGGCATAATGTAGGTACAAGTCGATCCTCGAGATGTCGCGGAAGGTAGGTCTGGCAGGAAAGGTCATGTTGTATCCGTTGTCCTGCATCCATCCCCTCAACCATCCACCCCTGTGGTTCCGGCCGGCAGGGTCCCAGTATGGGTCTCGGGCATTCCAGTCGCCCAACAACACGTCGCACCCGACCAACTTCCCTAACTCCCCGCAAAACACCTCCTTGCCATCCTTCGGCGGGAGGTAAACACCAGCAAGCTTCCTTTCCACCCCACCATCATAACATCGCACCAAAGAAAAACATCGCTCATGCCTAACAACATCAAATAACCCACACAAAGCCGAGCGCACAAAAACCTCAACACCTGAACCCTTAACAAATGAAAACAAATCCCACCCGTTAGCTTCATGTGGCACATGTAAGCCATCCACATCAACAGGTGGTTCCAAAACAAAAAATAAATCAACATAGGAAAACAACTCAAACGCCGCCTCCCGATTCCTCACCCCCTTCCCAACGTTTAATGCAAGGGTTGTAAAATGCATTAATTGGGGGCTTCTGTGGAACCACGTGAGCTCACTGAGCCCTCACCATATTGGGTCCTATACCCCACGACCACGGGGTTATCAAGCATGCGGCTCACATCCTTGCTTTTATCAAGCCGCCCAATACGGGGCAGCCCATTCTTCTTGGTAGGAAGCGGGGGGGGACACCGGGAGGGGGGGGGGGAGGGGAGGGGGAGGGGTCAACTTCCTTGCCCTTAGATGAAGGGACCTTCTTACCCTGACTCTTCCTGTTCCTGTTCCTCTTAACCTTCTCCTCCTTGCAGTCCTTGTTCACATGCCCTTCCTCATGGTAGTTGAAGCACCTGTCTACCTTCTCTTTATTACAGCTCTTGAAAGTGTGCCCGACCTCATGGCAGTTGTTGCACCTGAGCGCCTGCTTGCACTGGTATGCCATTTGCCCAACCTTGCTGCAATTCCTGCATCTCCCAGTATACTTCCCTGATGGCACAATAGCGGCCTGGGTCTGGTTGTGGGATGCTTCCATCATCTTGCAGTATTCCTCGTCCCTTAGTTCCCCTGCAGTCTCCCTTCGATTCCTCCTCATTGTCCGATCGGAGAAGCCTTTGCGACTAGTGTCGTCAACTGTCTCAGGCGACGGGGCCAATGGCGGGAGGGTGGGCGGAGTGCCTCAGGTCTCTGTAGCTGCACAAGACAGGTGACCGGTAAAGTGGTCTGACCTGTCACACAACAAACAAAGCCTGCGGGTGTGGGAACAAGCGTTCCCTTTAACCCCTGGGCAGTTAATCATGCCACACTCATGGTCCTTAGACAAGTGCGACCCCAAACAAAAGCGACAACGGGAGGGGAAGACGCAGGTGACCTGTATGTGTCCCACCTGGAGACACTTCTGGCACACCACTGGAGGGCGATGTTCCATGAAGATCCTCACTGGCCAGGGGCGGCCCCTCAAACAAACTGTGCCCTTGGCCAGAGCTGCCAAAATGGCGTCATTCTTTTGCACCACAAACCTAATACCACACGTAGAGGCATTCATTTGTCTCATGGCCTTGGCAGATCCCAACATGGCTGGCCGTCCTGCAGTGTTAACACTTGGATTGGATCGTTCCATGTTGAGGCGGAGGCCATCATAAGCCTTATCCCCAGTCCAGGACTCCACCTTCCAGATTGATCTATATCCCGTGTCAGCAAGGGGAACCTGTCCCACATGAATGGTGATCTTGTCCATGTCGCGCTGGAATTCAAAATCCAGAATGGCCAGTTCCTTGAGAAGGATCATCCTAATCCGTTCCAACTGTCCACTGATCTGGCTGACCTCGTGCTGCGCAAGCGTCATGAAAATACAGCCAATCGGGGTCCGGAATACGGCCTCCTTGATGTACGGGACTGTTCCCGCAACCCTGCCCTTGTTGGACAGGAGAATGTTGATTCGAGACCGTATAGTCTCAGTCGTAATACCGTCTGGTAGCTCAACCGATTTCCTGTTCAGGAACCTGATGGTGAGACCACGGCTCTTGGCCTTGGGGGTGGGTGAGGAGGAAGGGGGTGCAGGTATCTTGCTGTCACCCCGGTCGAACCTAGTGTTAGCAAGATAACTCTTCTTACCCACCGCAGTCTTCCAGGCCCCAGGTACCACTGCTGCAGGTCCCTCGCGGAGGGATGGTTCCTCATTAGCCGTGGGTGTTTCGGTCACCTGGGCCTTCTTCATCTGAACCAGTTTAGGCTTGATCCTAGCCTTCGTGTCAGCTCGGGGGGTGGGGGTAACAGATACTCCACCATCACTGTCCGAACTGGAGGAGCTTGACGAGCCGCCCTCTGTTGGCAGTGGGAGGGCCACCTCTACCGTCTTCTTCTTCTCCTTCTTGGGCTTCGTGCAATCGGCCGACAAGTGTCCCCTTGCCTTGCAGTTGAAGCACTGCCTCGTCTCCTTATCGTCAGCCTCGGAAGGGGCCGAGGAGGGTGTGGCCTTGGCGGCATCAGGTGCCATGTGCCTGTTAGCCACAGTGGCCCAAGACACTTTCTTAGCAGCAGGAGCAGCCGCAGCTGACTCCCCACTCCCGGATGGAGTACTCCTAGCACGGGGAGGGGGGGGAGGGGGAGGAGGGGTAGGGGAAGCTGCCACATATTCGGTCTTACGCTTAACCGTCTCTGTCAGGTTCCTATTCTCTTCCTCCAGCTCAAACACCCTGTCCCTCAAGGACCTATACAGCATCCGAGATGTGTCCAACATCCTGAACACCTGTTCCATATCCTTGGTGACTTCCTCAAAGCTGTCGTATCCTTCCTTCCCACCAAACAGCGAACGTCGAACATCCTTACCCTGGTAGTCCGACTCGGAACTCGAATCCGAACTATCCTCGGAGGGGCTAGGGGCATCCCCAGTGCACGGGATAGCCGCCGGGGTTCCTATTTCATCGAGTACCCCAAGAATCAAGTCCCGGGATACCACCGAGTCAGAGGGTCTCGAGGGAGGGGCATACAATTCTTCATCCACCCGCCTCATTGCTTCATCCGCGCTATCCAACTGCCTCATGGCATCCTGTGCCCTCACCACTTGTGCGTCCATAGACTCTGGTTGGGTGGGGGGTTGCTCCACGATAGGCGAGCTGGACCGAACCCGGGAAGACGGTATCGCTTCGGAGTCAGCATACTTACTGTCTCCCATCCCGGTAGCCTCGGTATTCTTATTACCTCCCATGTCCATGGGGGTGTCCCTGGCAATCACCTCCGCAGAGGGAAGCACATCAGCAGTAGCCAAAGGGGGGGAACTGCTCCTATCCGATGACTCAATAGTAGACGGCGGGTATGGGACCTGCTTGAATCCCGGAGCCGTCTGTTGCCTGATTTCCCCTAGGGTTAGTCGGTCCCGGGGAACTACCTTCATTTTTCGTCCCTCCTTAGTCGGTACACCCTTAGTAGGAGTGAGAACCGAACACGAGCTACCACTGGATATGGATACCAATGTGGGGTCAGGCGAGGGGGATTGTCTACGTCGTTTTCGTTCCCCAACGGGGGGCGGCGTGAGTTCATAATCGGGGTCCGACAAAGCATTGAGGTCGGAGATGCCTTTCTTGTATACCTTCATGTGGCCCGACGACAGCGATGCCTCCAGAGAGGGGGTGGAGTGGCTCCTGCCAGCCAACGGGGCCAATGTTCCTGGCGCCATTGCTTCCACAACGGATTGCAGCATAATCTGCCTTGGGAGGGTAGATGCCCAGCTGGAGGCCTCCGTTGTGGATGGAGCACTTCCCTCAGCATGGGCCCGGGTAGCCGAGTCCGGGATCACTGCCTGTGAATCTCCGGGGGCCAGGGGAGTTGGCGACGGATCGAATTCCGAGGCCCCATCGGGGTTGTGTCGGTCGAAGAAACCAGTAGTCGCGGCAAGGTCCAGGCCACACTCAGCCAAACAATCCTTACCCACCAAGTAACCACCAACCAAACATTCCACCTCTTTCATCGTGACAAGCTTGGCATTAGCAACCGCAGTCCTCACACCATCATCAAACGCCCTATTCATAGCGTTGACGCAACCGTAATTGTGATCAAAGGAAAGGAACCCGTAGTCCCCTCCAGGTGCACGGTATGACCGTGTCTTAATCTCGACGAGAGCGCGGCGATGTTTCACAGCCTCATGTGCTGGAACCGGCACGTCGACAATAGCCGAGGGCGTACCCAAGGAGAAGGAGGAAGGCTCCGCATCCGTAAGCATGGACGAGGAAACCTCAAACGACAAGGCCGAAGCCTGAGGAGAATGGGAGGGAGACGACATGTCTGCCGGCCCGACTGCACCTGGGATTACCGGGCTAAAACCACGGATATCTCGCCCAAAGTGCCTTCGAGGCTAGGTAGCGCACACCAACTCAACCCTAAGCGAGGGGAGGGGGGAAGTATCTGCTTCAAGTGTGGTGAAACAAAATAAACAAACAAAGTGCAAGATAAGTAACCGAGCTGAAAAACTTCAAAGAGGTAAAGGAATATCCCTGGCACGTAAGAAAGGGTGTCCGAATTCAATCTAAGTTTATTTATCCTGGTCGCGCCAAAACATGGCTTATGATCTAGCTAACATCCCTCGTAACCCATAAATCATAACAAAATCACTACCATGTCAAAACATCTCGCAGCCCTCCGCCCAAACATAAATCCAAAAAAAAAAAAATACACTACCAACAGGCTCACGGGCGCTCGTGTCGCAAGCGACACCCCGGATTAACGCGTCTTCCTCTCTCGCAAAATCTATGCATCACCAACACCGCCATCAGCAATTTCAGTCTCCACATACTCAACAAAGGAAAGATACAATCTATCCCAGCACCGTGTCGTGTTCCTCCAGTGACCCGAAATATCAACAAACCTGCCACCACAAAAACAACAGCGGGGACCCTTAACATGCTCATACCCCCTTGCCCAAGCCAACACACGCGATACTTGCTCACCAAACTCCATGTCACCCCACCTCTCAGAAGCCCGAACCCAGTACAAACTCATACAGCGATCCAGACATGGCGGGGAGTCGGCGAAATGTCGAACGAAGGCTTCTCGTCGCGAGCGGGCCCCCGAAGCATTGGTGACAGTGTCATTACAACCACGGCAAACCGTATCGCCCTCAGGGATGAAAAACCACTTATTGCCCCCGATCCTCGCAGCAGGCAACCGGCAGTAGCCATATTCGTGTATCGTGGAACATCTAACACATTCCCACCCGTTCTCCCTGACGATTAGCTGCCCGTCTCGCTCTACCAGGAGCGTCCCATCAAACGGATGCCCGGCAACCACCAATTCACCATCCACCTCAATCACGGTCTTCGGGATTCCCAATCCCAACCACCGGTGCCCCCTCCACCACTCTTGCCATTCCTTGACTCTCCCGTCCTTAAACAGCGTGTTTGCCGAGGGCCGGTCCCGAAGGTAGCGCATAGTCCTGATCCAATGATCCCGATCGTCGCGGCCAGGGCAGTCATCATGCCCTACCAGACCAGTGCCACTTCGTATACGTATCAGGACATACGCGGCTAGTCTTGTAAGCCCCCTCAGGTGTCGCGGCGTGGCAGGTGCTCGTTCGTAGTAGCCGTGGCCCTGTACTCGATGCCACTCAGCCCATTTGTGTCTGCGCAGCTCGCGCGCCATTGCAGCGTGTCCGATGCCGAAGCTAACACCCTCCCAGTCAGTGGGCCTCAGCACATGTGACACACATGCCTTGGCCTTCAAGTCAACCAGTTCGTTCCCGGCGATGCCAGTATGCCCCGGGACCCACTCGCATTGCACATTCCCGCACTTGTTCAATAGCGGGGCGAATACTTCCCAGGCCTCAGCCGAATCACCTTCAGGGAACATGTTCTCGATTAACATCAGCGCAGGGACACAATCCAAGAAGACATGAGCATCAGCCCCAGGGTGGACCTCCTTCAAGTATCTCAAGGCCCCCACGACCGCAAACAGCTCACATTCCACAATGCTCCATGATGGGGGCACTGCCTGTCCCATCACATGCACACTGTCTTGATAATACACAGCCCACACAGCACCGGCCTTGCCCGAGTGATTGGACCCATCAGTGTATACCACCACCCCCGGGGATTTCATGAGGCTGTCGATCTTGTTGGTGTGTCTGGCGGTGATCACCTCCTTGCCTCTACCGATGACCACCGTTGGTCGCTGCCGCAACTCGACGTCCGACGTTTGTCGCTGCGCCACCATGCCTTCCTCCTTCCATGCCAACCTAATGTGCCCGAACCAAGGGTGGTCGGCACAATGACGAAGGTTGATGAATCGGCTGTAGCATCACCGCTGGAGGTACCGTCCCTGTACATGAGCCCGCGGTACGCCAAACTCAGCCAACAAAATATTGTTAGCCAGCTTGAAGGGGGTGTGGAACACGGAACGCAGGCAGTTTTTGACATGGACCTGAATCTGTTTCACATACGACCCATAGTCGGTTACAAATTCAAGCCCGTAGTAGACAGTCGGGAGGTAGGCTGCTTGCACCAAACGGTAAGTTTCCCACACCCCAATTCCACCCACACCACCATATCTCCGTCCCAACGCCATCACCCTCCTTCTCACATCCAAACCCCTGTTCAACCAATACCTTATATGAGCCAAAAAATTAAGGAAAACATTAAACCTATACCCAAGTACCCTCAGATCCTCAGACGGTTCAACCAGTTCTCCCTTCAGCTCCATCCCATCCCAAGCCCTATCCCCAAACCCAATCCACTGGGTCTTGAGGGCACTGAAACCCATACCACGACATCTTGCCACCCTATCGAGGTCCGAGAACAGCTCCTCTGCGTACCCTTGAGCTGCCCTCTGACTCCGGGCAGCTACCAGGACCACCCCGTCATCCACATAGGACACCACTACAGGTCGCACACCCGGTGTGTATCGCAACCTAGGTAACAAGATATCGGCCACGTATGTACCGAACAGGAACGGGGACAGGGGAGACCCCTGTGGAATACCTTTGCTCATGTGGTACCTCTTAGAAACCCGCCCATTAAATCGGAACCGAACTGTCCTGTTAGCACACCACCGCCGTATCCAACGACACAGTGTAATGGTGCATCCCCTTACCATCAGAAAATCGGAAAGGAGGTCAATATTAATGTTGTCAAACCCTCCTTCCACATCCACCGACAGCATCATCCTGTGGTAGCCTTCATTGTGCTTCAGGAACTCAAAAACAACTGCCATGGCATCGTGGACACCCCGTTTCCTTCGCGAACCGAACTGGGTGTCACCCAACTCCAGGCACTGTGCCAGCCTAATGAGAATCACCCGTTCCGCCACTTTGGCCATGACTGGTAACAGGTGGATCATCCTCCATGCTTTGACCACGTCGTACGTAGGTTTGCCAACCTTGGGGATGAGCACAACTTCGGCCTCATGCCAGTCCGGGACATCGTATCTCACTCCATGGTCCAGCATTCGCCTCATGTCCTCAGGATACTCTCTCTTCCAGAACCTCAAGAAAGGGTACCCCATGTCATCCAACCCCGGACCTGTGTTGGTGGGCGATCTTTGTAGTGCCAGTTCCATTTCTCGTGCAGATTCCATAATCACCTCTGCCGGAGCCCATTCAGGCTGAGCTCCTGGTTCTAGTTGTGCCGCGATGGCATCCGAGATGTCTTCATGGGTTGCCGCAACCGTCCCATCAGATCGCTCCATAGCCAGCAATGTCCTCCTGGCGTCCAAGCATTGTACCATTCTAAGCACAGCGGGGTCCTCAGCCTGGCTCAACTATCCACAGATGTATTCAAACCATGCCCGGACCACCGAGGCCCTATACACACACCTCGCTAACCGATAGTCAACGTTGTACTCGGGGTCCCGTCGCCCAAACCGCCTCAGCCTTCGGACATCTCGTCGCATTCATTCTAATTCAGGTGTCCACCATCGGCATGGAACCCTACTGGGCGGCGGCCTAGGTAGTGCATCGACAATCCCTCGAGCCGCAGCCCAAAGACTGTTATTCGGTACACCTTCCAGAGCCTTCAGTTCCGCGGCGACCTTCTCCCAGCAGACCTTTTTCCACGCTGGGCGCGTCCTAGTCATATCGTGGGGCGCCGTTACACTCAACTTGATCAGCTGTCCCATGTGTTCACACCCAACCATGTCGCTGTACCGGTGCCAAATCGAATTCGCATAATGTATGCACAAGTCAATCCTCGAGATGTCACGGAAGGTAGGCTCGGTCGGAAATGTCAAGTTGTATCGCTTAGCCCTCATCCATCCTTTCAGCCACCTACCCCGGTGGTTCCTGCCGTCAGGGTCCCAGCACGGGTCATGGGCATTCCAATCGCCCAATAACATGTCGCACCCGACCAACTTCTCTCGCTCCCCGCAAAACACCTCCTTACCATCCTTCGGCGGGAGATAAACGCCAGCAAGTTTCCTCTCCACCCCACCGTCATAACATCGCACCAAGGAAAAACATTGCTCATGTCCCACAACATCAAAAAGCCCGCACAAAGCCGAGCGCACAAAAACCTCAACGCCGGAACCCTTAACAAATGAAAATAAATCCCACCCGTTGGCTTCATGTGGCACATGTAAACCATCCGCATCAACCGGTGGTTCCAAAACAAAAAACAAATCAACATAGGAAAACAACTCAAACGCCGCCTCCCGATTCCTCACCCCCTTCCCAACATTTAATGCAAGTGTTGTAAAATGCATTAATTGGGGGCTTCTGCGGAACCACGCGAGCTCACCGAGCCCTCACCATGTAAAGTCGTATACCCCACAACAACGGGGTTATCAAGCATGCCGCTCACATACTTGTTTTTGTCAAGCCTTCCAATCCGTGGTAGCCCATTCTTCCTAGTAGGGGGTGGGGGGGACACTGGAGGGGGAGGGGGAGGGGAGGGGGAGGGGTCAACTTCCTTGCCCTTGGATGATGAGGCCTTCTTGGCACGTCTCTCTTCCTTGCAATCCTTCCTCAAGTGTCCTCTCTGGCGGCAGTTATAAAACTCCCTAGCCACTCTGTCATTCTCGCAGTTGTGGAACACATGTCCTACCTCATAGCAGTTGCTACATCTCAGCGCTTTCTTGCACTCAAAACCCATGTGCCCAACCTTGCCACATTTCCTGCATTTCCCGGCAAACTTCCCAGATGGCACGATAGCTGCCTGTCTCTCAGATGCCTCCAGCTCCTTGCAGTATTCCTCATCCCTCGATTCCCCTGCATCCTCTCTCCGGTTCCGTCTCATCGTTCAGTCGGAGAACCCCTTGCGGGCAGTGTCGTCAACTGTTTCCGGCGACGGGGCAGGTAAGGGGAGCGTGGGGGGGGTGCCCCTGGTCTTGGTTGCTGTACATGACAGGTGACCGGTAAAGTGATCAGACCACTCACACAGCAGACATAGCCTCCTGGTATGGGAGCAAGCATTACCCCTAACACCAGGGCAGTTAATCATGCCACACTCATGGTCCTTAGACAAGTGCGACCCCAAACAAAACCGACATCGGGAGGGGAAGGCGCAGGTAACCTGCATGTGTCCAACCTGGAGACACCTCTGACACCCCACCGGGGGGCGATGTTCCATAAAGATCCTCACCGGTCTGGGGCGACCCCTCAAGCAAACAGTGCCCTTGGTCAGTGCTTCCAAAATGGCATCATTTTTCTCAACCACAAATCTGATACCACAGGTAGTGGCATTGTTTTGTCTCAAGGCCTTGGCCGATCCCAGCAGGGCAGGGCGTCCAGCAGTGTTGACACTCGGGTTGGACTGTTCCATGTCCAGGCGCAGACCATCATAAGCCTTATCACCAGTGCAGGATTCCACCTTCCAAACAGATCCATGACCGGTGTCTGCCAGAGGCACTTGACCCACACGGATGGTGATCTTGTCCATGTCGCGTTGGAATTCGAAGTCCGGAATGGCCAGTTCCTTCAGGAGAATCATCCTTATCCTCTCCAGCTGTCCGCTAATCTGGCCGACCTCATGCTGCGCAAGCGTCATGAAGATACAGCCAATCGGGGTCCGGAATACGGCTTCCTTAATGTACAGGACTGATCCCGCCACTCTGCCCTTGTTGGACAGGAGAATATTGATGCGCGACCGAATTGTCTCAGTCGTAATGCCGTCTGGCAGCTCAACCGACTTCCTGTTCAGGAACCTGATGGTGAGCCCACGGCTCTTAGCTTTGAGGGTGGGTGAGGAGGATGGGGGTGCAGGCATCTTGCTGTCGCCCCTGTCGAACCTAGTGTTAGCAAGATAGCTCCTCTTACCCACCACAGTCTTCCAGGCCCCAGGCACCGCTGCCGCTGGTCCCTCAGGGAGGGACGGTTCATCCTCTGTCGATGGTGTCTCTGCCACTGGGGCCTTCTTCATCTGCACCAATTTGGGCTTGGTCTTGGCCTTGGTGTCAGCCTTGGGGGTGGGGGTAACGGATACTCCACCATCACTTTCCGAGCTGGAGGAGCTCGAGGAGCTGCCCTCCGCGGGTAGCGGGAGGGCCACCTCCACAGGCCTCACCTTCTCTTTCCTGGGCTTCGTGCAATCGGCCGACAGGTGTCCCCTTGCCTTGCAATTGAAGCATTGCCTCTTCTCCTTATCGTCAGCCTTGGAAGGGGCCGAGGAGGGTGTGGCTTTGGTGGCATCAGGTGCCATGTGCCTATTGGTCACAGCGGCCCACGACACTTTCTTAGCAGTAGGAGCAGCCGTGGCTGACTCCCCACTCACTGCGGGAGTGATTTTCACAGGGGGGGGAGGAGGTGGTGTGGGGCAGCTGGCAACATACTTAGTTTTCCGCTCCAAGGTAGCCTTCAGGCTCCGGTTTTCTTCCTCAAGCTCAAAGACGCTGTATCTCAGGTCCCTGTAGCAACCCTGTTGCTCCTCCAGCATTTGGAAGATAACCTTCATATCCTCGGTCACATCGCCAAAGCCATCATAGCCTTCCTTCCCCCCAAACAACAACCGCCGTACCCCCTCACCCTGGTAGTCCGACTCAGAACTTGATTCCAAGCTATCTTCCGAGGGGCTGGGGGCATCTCCGGTGCATGGGATGGCCGCCGGGGTCCCTATTTCACCAAGTACCCCAAGAATCAAGTCCCGGGATACCAGCGATTCCGAACGTCTCGAGGGGGG
The DNA here is from genome assembly GCA_900010015.1 of Tuber aestivum. Classification (NCBI taxonomy): domain Eukaryota; kingdom Fungi; phylum Ascomycota; class Pezizomycetes; order Pezizales; family Tuberaceae; genus Tuber; species Tuber aestivum. The sequence goes on along the minus strand of LN891018.1, from coordinate 33,478 downwards.
GGCATACAACTCTTCATCCACCTTCCTCATTGCTTCGTCCACAGCATCCAGCTGCCTCATCGCATCCTGCGCTCTTGCCACCCGCGTGTCCATTGATTCCGGCCGGGTGGGGGGTTGCTCCACGATAGGCGAGCTTGACCGAACCGGCGAGGAAGGGACCGCATCGGAGTCAGCATACTTGCTGTCCCCCAATCCTGTAGCCTCGGTATTTTTATCACCTCCCATGTCCATGGGGGTGTCCGTAGCAATCACCCCCGCAGAGGGAAGCATGTCAGCAGTAGCCAGAGGGGGGGAACTTTCCCTATCCGATGACTCGATCGTAGACGGCGGGTATGGAACCTGCTTGAATCCCGGAGCCGTCTGTTGTCTAATTTCTTCCAAGGTCCGTTGTTCCTTGGGAATCACCATCATCTTCCTCCCTTCCTTAGTCGGTACACCCTTAGTAGGAGTAAGAACCGATCCCGAACTACCACTGGACACAGATACCAAGGTGGGGTCGGGCGAAGGGGATCGTCCACGTCGTTTTCGTTCCGCAAATGGGGGCGGCGTGGGTCAGTAATCCGAGTCCGACAAAGCATTGAGGTCGAACGTCCCTCTCCTGTAAAGTGCCACATGTCCTGATGACAACGAAACCTCCAAGGAGGGGGTGGAGTGGCTCCTGCCAGCTAACGGGGCCAACGTCTCTGGCGCCATTGTTTCTACAACAGACCGCCGTATGATCTGTCTCGGGGGGGTAGATGCCCAACTGGAGGCCTCCATCGTGGACGGAGCGCTGTTCCCAGTATGGGCCGGGGTAGCCGAGTCCGGGATTACTGCTTGTAAATCACCGGGAGCCAAGGAAATTGGGGACGGATCGAATTCCGAGCCCCCGTCAGGGTTGTGTCGGTCGAAGAAACCGGTAGTCGAGGCAAGGTCCAGGCCACACCCAGTCACACAACCCTTACCCACCAAGTAACCCCCAACCAAACATTCCACCTCTTTCATCGTGACAAGCTTGGCATTAGCAACCATAGCCCTCACACCATCATCAAACGCCTCATTCATGGTGTTGACGTAACCGTAATTGTGATCAAATGAAAGGAACCCGTAGTCCCCTCCAGGTGCACGGTAAGACCGTGTCTTGATTTCGACGAGGCCTCAGCGGTGTTTCACAGCGTCATGTGCTGGAACCGGGACGTCGACAATAACTGAGGGCGTATCCAAGGAGAAGGAGGAAGGCTCCGCATCCGTAAGCATGGACGAGGAAACCTCAAACGACAAGGCCGAATCCTGAGGAGAATGGGAGGGAGACGACATGTCTGCCCGCCCGACTGCCCCTGGGATTACCGGGCTTAAACCACGGATATCTCGCCCAAAGTGCCTTCGAGGCTAGGTAGCGCACACCAACTCGACCCTAAGCGAGGGGAGGAGAGAGTAAAATGCTTCAAGTGTGGTGAAACAAAATAAACAAACAAAGTGCAAAATAAATAACCGAGCCGAAAAACTTCAAAGAGGTAAAGGAATATCCCTGGCACGTAAGAAAGGGTGTCCGAATTCAATCTAATTTTATTTATACTCGTCGCGCCAAATCTGGCTTATGAGCGAGTCCCCCTCTGGCCAGGAGTAAGCGCGAGCAGGCTATCAACTAAAATACAAGATACCGATACTCCGACCCCATACCGTTAACCACCCCGGTGAGCGAGCACAAACACCAAAGCTAAAGTACAGGTTCATCAACAGCCCGGCACCCACCCGCCCCACCTAGCCAGGCCGTGGGAATCCCAGCACAAATAAAAAATCCACTACCACCGGCAGCACAGCTCCGGTCTCGCACCAAAATTCCTCATAACAACATAACAAAGGAAATCCCTCCCACCCCAACCCCACCCAGCGGCCAAGAAGGCGTTCCAGCACTGTTAGACCTACAGGGGCGGTATTCCGCCAGGTCAGCTTCATCCGACACATAATGCCATCAGCAGCGTCATCCCCAAACCTTAGCCAGTTTCCCCAAAGCCAGGTCGAGGTAGGCATAGCAGCCATCCCCTTGCACCGTATTAGCCAACCCGGGGACTCCTAGGGCCGGCCACAACCGTCACCACAATTAACAAATTCGGGCACCCCACAACCCGGGGCCCCAACAAAACACACAAAGTAAATATAAAGGGGGCGACAACAGACCGTGAAGGCCAGCGGGGCCTATCTCCCACCCGTGGTATCCTACCCCCAACCAGCCACCCACATCCCAACCCAACAGCCGAACCAACGAAGCAACACGAAACCCAAAGAAACCCAGCCCAGCGACACCTCCAACCCCCTCGCCCTCCTCAAGACAGGACTCCCACTCTTTCCCACCGTCAAGGACCCGGACTCAGTTAACGAGAGCAAAACCTTCACCACCCCCTAACACAACCGACAACCATCCAACCACCATCCAGGCTCCGGGGGGTTACGGTGTACCTCACACTGACAAACAGTCGAGGGCCGGCTCCCAGTATTATTTCCCCCGCCTAGCCCAACATGGCTCCGAGCGCAATGCCTCAGGCACGCCTTCAGGTCATCTAATGCATCAGGTGCAGATCAGGTCCGCCAGACCAGGCGCCCCCAGGCACCGCACCGTAACATCGATCCAGCCACCGAGTCGCATCAAGCCGAAGCTCAACCCAGACTTCTCGGCAACTATATATATCCGATGCCATGACGGCCGGCCATCGTCTGCCAGCACCACCACAGCCCAACCGCAGCCACACATATAAGCCACGGCCCCACAGAGCCCACCGCCCGAACGACTAGCGAAGGCCACAACAACCGGCCACATTACCAAGGAAACATGGGGTGCAGGATTGTAGATGGGCGTCAAGCTCCCAAATTGGGAGGACAGCCCCACGAACACCCGGCAGACTATCACCAGGCGGGACCCGAACCAAGCCGCCTGAAGGCCAAGGAAGGGCCACTTCAGAGACCGAGGCCACTCATACACGGCAGCCAACAGCCCACCATCCACCCACCCGAGCAGGGTAGACCCAGGAAGGCAGGCATAGAATATCCGGGCCAATGGAAACAGGCCCAGAACAGCATCGTCATGACGACCAGCCTCAGAACAGTTGCGACCGTAGAGAGTAAGCACCAGTCAGGCTAAGCGAGCCGAGGAATACCACACTTGTAATGGGTGTGATCGCCAAGGCCCCCCAACACCCAACACGGCCAGTGCCAAGCCCCCACGCACGGGAGCCCAGCAGCCAATCGCCCACCACCACCACAATCCCAACCGTAGAAGTCAAGAGAGGGGGCGTAACCACCAGGGTCAAAGGCATCCCCACCCACATCAGGCAAGGAAGTAGACCCAACAACCACCCGTAGCAGCCACACGAAACGGAAAACATGGTCGGAACGGGAGGAAACAACATCGTAGGATTCTGATCGAAGAATGTAGCCGACAGCCAGGTATTCCCATCGGGGGACCTGACCGTAAAAGTGTGATGTGATCGGTACGACGAGTTAAATACAGAGCGGTCATCAATTGACTCTGTAGGCGTTAGTGCCACTGGAAACAACGCGTGAAACAACCAAAGGGTGGGCCTTAGAACTCCAACACGAAGAATGGAGGCGCCCGATCCTCTCAGCAGCAGGGTGATCCCCCCACAACAACCACTCCCAACCAACCCAACGAACGCGAAATCCTGCGGGGTAACGAGTACAGGAAAGCCGGAACATTTTACCGAAGGGAAGACCCGTCAGGCAGAAAAGAAGGTTCCCAAGCCCATGCAGCCTCACGATAGAGACGAGCAAAGAGAAGGCGAGACAGGTACCACAAACAAACGAACACCAAACAACAACTCCACCAACATCAACCTCAACGAGCAGGACTACTAGGTGAACCCAGATGACTCCCCCACAAGTATCAGAAGAAAGGCTTCATCGTCGCCGAAGGGAACGAAAGTAAGGG
>LN891018.1:7128-20855 GCA_900010015.1 Tuber aestivum | reverse complement strand
GGCGGCGGCGTAGGTTCATAGTCGGAGTCCGACCTAGCGCTAAGGTCAAACGTCCCTCGGTCGTAGATTCCCCTATGGCCGGATGACATGGAGGCCAACAGGGACGGTGTGGAGTGACTCCTACGAGCCAGTGGTGCCAATGTTTCCGGCATCATCATTTCCACCATCTGTTGAGACAGGACCTGCCTCGGGGGTGTAGAGGCCCAGCTGGATGCTTCCCTCGTATCGGGAGTACGAGTACCAGGGTGGGCGGAAACGGAGGACTCCGGGATCACCACCTGTGAATCACCAGGAGCCATGGAGTTGTGGGACGGATCGAATTCCGAGCCCCCGTCGGGGTTGTGTCGGTCGAAGAAACCGGTAGTTGAGGCAAGGTCCAGGCCACATTCAGCCAAACAACCTTTACCCACCAGGTAACCGCCAACCAAACACTCCACTTCTTTCATCGTGATAAGCTTGGCATTAGCAACCACAGCCCTCACCTCATCATCAAACGCTTTATTCATAGCGTTGACGCAACCGTAATTGTGATCAAATGAAAGGAACCCGTAGTCCCCTCCAGGTGCACGGTAAGACCGTGTCTTAATTTCGACAAGACCGCGGCGATGTTTCACAGCCTCATGTGCCGGGACCGGGACGTCGACGATAACTGAGGGCGTACCCAAGGAGAAGGAGGAAGGTTCCGCGTCCGTGAGCATGGACGAAGAAACCTCAAACGATAAGGCCGAAGCCTGAGGAGAATGGGAGGGAGACGACATGTCTGCCCGCCCGACTGCACCTGGGATTACCGGGCTTAAACCACGGATATCTCGCCCAAAGTGCCTTCGAGGCTAGGTAGCGCACACCAACTCGACCCTAAGCGAGGGGAGGAGGGAAGTATCTGCTTCAAGTGTGGTGAAACAAAATAAACAAACAAAGTGCAAAATAAATAACCGAGCCGAAAAGCTTCAAAGAGGTAAAGGAATATCCCTGGCACGTAAGAAAGGGTGTCCGAAGGAGATTACCAGATTGCGTAAAGAACATGAAATATAAGGGGGCACACCCACTTCTATAGATAGGAAATCCTCCATGATCACTAATACAAAGGAAAACCCCTAACACTGCGCGCAGCTGCGATCCTTCCATCAAGTTCCACCAGGTTCCGCTGCGCGGCAACCGATCCCAATGATGACACAAAGGAAATCCTACTAAGCAACCAAAGAAACCACAACCAATCAATGCAACCGAAACCCCAAGGTCCCGTCCCCATACCAGGCCGGGTGGCCGTGACACTAGCCCCCCTCTCCAACGCCAAAGTCCCCTGAGGCGCGTTTACTCAGGCAAGGGTCCTGGTTTCTGGGGGTAGCGCTCGTGGAAGCGTTCCAAGGCCTGGAGTCCATTGACAGAGTTTGCCGGCTCCCACGTGGCTTCAGGATATCCCTTCCAACGAATGAGGTACCTCAGGCGGTTCCTGACAAACTTGGCGTCTAGGACCTTCTCGACCTGCCATTCCTGTTCTCCGTCGACCTCTACCGGTGGCGGGGGAGGCGGTTCTTGGCCAGGGAGAGGGTCCTGGGACGCCAGGTCAAGGAGGGAGACGTGGAACACATTGTGGATTCTCATAGACACGGGGAGGTCTAACCGGTAAGCATGGGTACTGATCTGGGCGAGGACAAAGTAGGGGCCGAAACGCTTGTCGTCCAATTTCAGGGAGGGTCGTTTGGTGCTGATGTTCTTGGAGTTTAGCCAGACGCAGTCTCCCACCCTGAAGTGAGGGGCGGGGAGCCTCCCCTTATCGGCATATTCCTGTTGCCGATCCTGGACGAACGCGATCTCGGTCCTCAGGTGGTCATGGATGTCCTTGATACGTTCCACGAACGTTCCTGCGTTTGGTTCATCCGTGTCCTCAGTGGGGGCATCCAAGAAGTCCATACGGGGGTCGTAGCCATAGTTGGCGAAGAACGGAGACATGCCAGTAGACTCAGAAGTGTGGTTGTTGGATGCGAACTCGGCCATGGGGAGCCAGAGGGACCAGTCATCCTGCTGATAGTTGACAAAGGCCCTCAAGTACTGTTCCATGATAGCATTGATGCGCTCAGTCTGACCGTCTGTTTGGGGGTGGCAGGCTGTTGACATCTTTCTCTCCACTTGTAGCCTTTCACACATGGTTCTCCAGAAGTCCGCTGTGAATTGGGTGCCTCGGTCGGAGGTGATGGTCTTCGGCAGGCCGTGATGTTTCCAGATGTGGCAGAGGTATAGGTCAGCAAATGTGGGGGCATCGATAGTTGTGCGACAGGTGCTGAGGTGGCGCATTTTGGACATTCAGTCTACCACCACTAGGATAGCGTCATTCCCTTGACTCCATGGTAGGCCCGTGACAAAGTCCATTGAGATGTGTTCCCGAGGGCGATCCGGTATCGGCAGGGGTCGTAGTATGCCGAAGGGGGCGTGCCGGGAGGTGCGACTTCGTTGGCAAACATGGCACTTGGCTACAAAGCGGCCAATATCCCGTCTCATACCAGGCCAAACGTAGCGTCGGGACATGAGTTCGTGAGTCTTAGCCTGTCCTGGGTGCCCCGCCGAGGGTCTATCATGAGAGTGTTGTATCAGCCGTAGGCGTAGTTCATTATGTTGGGGGACATAAATCCGGTCACGGTAGAGTAGCCGGTCCCCATCACGTTTGCATTCATTGAGTGACAGGAGGCGGGAGTGTCAGTCGCTGTTGTCAAGGGCACGGAGAACCTGGATTGGAATCCTGTGAGCTTTATAGGCTGCTTCCCACAGTTCGTCAATGGGGGATGCTCCCATGGGGAGCGTAATGTTCGCCAACAAACTCAGAGAGTGAGACTTTAACACCACCTGGGTTCGATGGTTCCTCCGCTCTTCCACTTCTTTGGGGGTCTCATTCTTCATGCATGTCAGGGCATCAGCCTTGCCATTCAACTTTCCAGGTTGGTACTCGATCTGGTAGTTGAACTGGGACAGAAACTCGGACCACCGGGCTTGCCGGTTGTTTAATAGCCTCTTGGTAGTAAAGTGTTTGAGGTTGAGGTGGTCGGTGAGGATTGTGACCTGTCTTCCCAGGAGGTGGCAACGCCATTCTTCGAAAGCTCTAACAACAGCCATGAGTTCCTTGTCGTAAATATCGTAGTTGCATTCCGCCGGGGTGGGCTTACGAGAGTAAAATACAATAGGGTGGAGATGTCCACTGTCGTCCTTTTGGGACATGATGCCAGCAGAGACAAAGTCGGATGCGTCGGTCTCGATGATTACTTCTTTGTGGAAATCGAAGTGGACTAGGACGGGGGCCGAGGTGAAAGCTTTCTTTAACCGTTCGCAAGCTCGTTGACACGCGGGGGCCCAAATAAAGGGCTGGTTATTCTTGGTGAGAGCAGTGAGAGGGCGTGCCAGGCGGGAGAAGGCACAAATAAAACGTCGGTAAAAGTTTCCAAAACCACGAAAGGCGCAGACTTCGCGCACACCGTCGGGTACGGGCCAAGCGGTAATGGTTTCCACCTTGGCATTGTCCAATCGAATACCCTCGGGGCTGATGATGAAACCCAGGTACTCCACATTGGTAACGTGGAACTCACATTTCTGCAGCTTGGCCTCGAGGTCAGCCTCCTGTAAGGCCTTGAGCACCCAGCAGACATGTTCAACGTGTTCTTCTTCCGTCTTGCTGTAAACCAGGATGTCGTCGAGGTAAGCCGTACAGAACCGGTCTAACCTGTGGCGGAGGACCTTGTTGATAAAGTCATGGAAGGTGGCAGGTGCGTTGGTGAGGCCAAAGGGCATGACGTTGGAGTCAAACAGTCCATAGCGGGTGCAGAAGGCGGTCTTCCATCGGTCCTTAGGGTCCATGAGGATTTGGTTATTGGCCCCCCGGATGTCGATCTTGGAGTAGATTTTGGCTTCAGCAATGTTCATGAAGGTCTCGGTTAACAGGGGGAGGGGTCCAGGCTCCTTGATAGTGCCTTCATTTAGCCCTCTGTAATCCACACGGAGTCTCAGAGTGCCATCCTTTTTCTTCATAAACAGTACGGGGGAGGCCGCGGAGGAAGTGGAAGGGCTGATGAAGCCTTTGTCCAGGTTTTCGTCGATCCATCCTTTGAGAGCTGCGAGTTCTGGTGGGGACAAGTTGTAAAGGGGGCCAAAGGGAGGGGTGAACCCGGGTTTTAGAGGTATTTCGTGGTCCACACCGGGTCGACTAGGCGGCAATTGAGTCTGTTCTTTTTCCAGGAATACGGGTAGGAAGTCGTGGTACTCGGGGGGGACAATCTCCTTAACTTCTTCTTGTTCCAACACGGTGTGGTCGAGGGCATGTTGGAGGGCATAAGCTTTGAGGAAATGGGGGATTTCATATTCGATTCCTTGGATACCGGTCACGTCGGGGGTGCAGTTTTTCAGACAGTAGTCAGACTCAAAGGTAACCGTGTTGGAGGCGAAGCGTATGGTGACATCGTGCTGTTTCAGCCAGGGGATGCCAAGAGTGAGTGGGTAGCCGCTAAGCTTAGTGACAAAGGCAGGGATGGATTCCAGGTGATCATTTATTTTAAGGTCCAAGCGTGAGATATGGGTGATGGCCCCTGAGCTAATGGGCCTCCCATCTATGACAGTGAGGTGGACAGGTTCTTTAACTAGGGATAGAGGTGGGTGGTGATGGCTAGCGAAGTCTATGTCTAAGAAAGCATAACCAGTTGCTCCAGCGTCAATAAGGGCGTGGGTTCGGATTGTGCATTGGTTGTCTATAATGTCACAGGTGACTACCAAGTGGTTATCCTCAATTCCATTTTCCATTTCGTCCAGAGATAAACTAGAAATAACTAAACTAGGAGAAGACTTAACATGTCCCATGTCAGTGCCGGAGGCTGCACATGGGACCACTAGTTTTCCGACTCTTCTTGGGTAGGGAGGGGCTCCTCAGGAGCAGGAATGGTGTGTGTACTGGCCACATGCATGGGGCGGGGTTCCTTGTTGGAACAGGCGCGAGCCATGTGCCCATGTCCCCCACAGTAGAGGCAGAGGCCAGGGTTGATGCGGTCCTGCCTTTCGGCAGGGGTGAGCTTTCGACGACCTGCTGAGAGGTCCATGGGGCCGGCGGCAGTGCCCGTAGCTGTGGAAGCTGGGGGTGCAGCACCCGCAGGGGTGCGAGGAGCAGCGGGGGTGGAAGTCCTCCAGGAGGACGAAGAGGAGCCTTTCTTTTCAGCAGCGCGGGTACGAACATTGTTGTCCAGCTGCTTGAGGAGGGAGAGGTAATCATTGAAGGACTCAGGGACGGGGAAGACGTGTACCAGAGCGTCTTTCAGTTCTGTGCTGAGGCCTTGGTAAAGGGATGTACGTTTGATGGCATGGTTCCAGAGTGTGTCGACGGCAAGGCGTTGGAAGTCAGCAACATATTCCACAAAGGGACGGTTCTTTTGCTGGAGGCTCCTCAGAGCACGTTTGGCCGTCTGGACCCTGTTGGGGTCACCAAAGGTTTGCTCCAGCTCGGAGTAGAGGGCGTTTATGTTTTCGAGATTAATACGATCGGGTAAGACCAGGTGTTGGATCTGGACGAAGGCACCTCCATGGAGGAGACCGATGGCATAACCGAGGCGGTGCTGTTCACTGGTGAACCGGTGGCTGTCGCCCTGGAGTTTCATCAGCAACTGGGTAAGGAAGGGGCGAAGCTTCTCGGTGGTACCGTTGAAATGTTCCGGGTCGGGGATCGAGACTTGTTTGCTGCCACCAGCGGGGGCTGCGGCACCGGGAGTGGGCATGAGGGCAAGAGCACTGTTCAAGGACGTGATCATAGCATTGGCCTGCGTGAGGCTAGCTTCGACGATAACTAGACGGGCCTCGAGGCCTTGGCCTTCGGTACGGGCGTTGTCTCGTTCTTGGAGGAGGAGGTTGCATTGTTGCTGCAACTGTTGGTACTGGGGGGTCTGTTCTGGGGGAATGGGGGTGGCTTGGCGAGGAGGAGGAGCGGGTGCATTCAGGATTTCGCGGGCTAGGTTTCTGGCGAGGTTGAATTGGGCTAGGAGCTGAGCATGGTCAAGGCCTTGGGCATGGTCATCCCCCAGGCCCGTGAGGGTCTGGAGGGCACCATTTTGATGTGGTCGGGGAGGTGAGCGGTTGCCATGGTTTGGTGTGGGTTGGGTCCTGGTAGATGCAATCTTGTATAACGGACAGGGACGGAGGGTCAGGTAGCCCAGGGCACACCACAGCGGGGATAGGCAAGAGTTCAGAGGCAAGGTCAAGGTACATGTTAAGAATCCTACCGGGTAGGACCTAGCGACAGGTAACGATACTTCTCTGTAAGGCGATAGCTCTTAGGCTTATACCTACGCGATCTCGATAGTCTAGTCCTCTGACTACTATCGTACTCACGCCTATCTCCTTATTCTTCTTCTGAGTCCTCGCTTAGGCCTCAATCTTTTCTTTCTGAGAGGAAAGACACTTCTCGGGTTTCGTAAGATAAATCTTAAAGAGGGTAAAGGTAGGTTTTATTGATAATAACTTAAAGGTAGGAAATAAACAAGAAGAACGTGTGAAGAGCTAATACTTGGTGTCCTAGTGACCCCTTTATATAGTAGCTCTTCACCTGGCGTGACTCATACCTCGCATCACGCGAACCCTGTGACTCATAACCATGAGTCATATGAAATCCATCAGACGACTCCTATGAGTCGCTGCGCAACATGCCTAAACCAATCAAAACATAATAACCAAGTCAGGCGCGCAACTCGCATCACCTGAGTGAAACACATGACTCATAAGTATGAGTCATGTGCGAAAATCATAACACCGTGTGACTCACAACTGTGAGTCACGAACAGGTAAACATAATAACCTATAGCGCACTAGTGTGCGTCATGTGAAATCCCAACATACCTGTAACTCGGAAATCCGAGCTATGTGAAATCTGCCTTGCTTAGTCACGGTTTGTGACATTAGCTCCCCTCTCCCTCAGCCCGAGTCCCATCGGGCTTCAGTCTTCCATTCCCCATCTTCTTCCTTCAGGTAGCGGATAGTACCTATTTGCTCCCGTGTTCACCTTGACCACCCTGGCCAAAGTTCTCCTTGCTTCCTTCTCTTCTCTCCTCCGGTCGTTCTGGAGAACCTTTCTCATATTCCTTTCTCCTTGCAACGCCTTCGTCAAATTTTCGTTGCTCTACCTGGTCCTTTCCAGCTCCTTCTTGAGTTCTTCTATCTTTTCCGCCTGATACTCCAGCAACGTGCTGGTTTTAGTTTTCTTGGCTAACCACTTCCTTTTGACCTCCGCTGAGGTCTCGTGTTCCGTCTCTTCTTCCATCTCTTCTTGCCAGGAAACCTGCTTCGATTTCCTGGGTCTCGCCCATTGTTTTTGTTTTTTCGTCCCCCTCCTCTTCGATTCCGTCCTCGGAGTCGGTTCGATGTATTGGACCAGAGCCACTGGCTCCGGTGTGGGGGATCTTGTGGGCTTCGGGGATCTCATTGGTGATCCCAGGGGAGAAGTCTTGGGTGGCCATCGGTTCGATTCCCGAGGCCAGTATCCCGAGCTTTCTTTCTCGCTTTTGTGCACCTGGCACTCGTCGTCGTAGCAACCTGTCCATGACAGGTTCGCGTGCTCCCTCTGGGTAGTGGGAGTCTTGGGTATCAGTAGGTCTTTCAGACTTATCCAGTCCTCGGGCTGGTATTCCATCTCGTCTTTCGTTGGTTCGGGGCTCGGGGTGCGGTATCCAGGGCTGGTTGGAGTGATGTATTTGAACGCTTCACGCTCCGGACTGGTCTGGAGTGACCCCCCTTAACGGTATAATTTCCATTTTTATCTGAGGCTGATGCCAAGTGTAGGTGTCTGTTCTGCGTAGTGGCGGGGCCACACATTTGGATTCGGGTGCGTCTTCTACCCTTGCTTGACGGCTTGCGGGGGTATTGTTGATGGAATGGGTTGACTGCATTTTGCGTGTGATCGAAGTTCTCGGCTGAGTACCAAGTCTTATCATGTTCTGGAGAGTACCCAGTCCACTTCGCTCGGTACTGTAAGTGACCGTGGTATGATCTAGAGTCGATTATTTCTTCAAGTTCGTATTCTGATTCACTGTCTATTTCGATAGGCGGTGGTGGGGGTTTCTCTTGGTATGGTAAACGATTGTTTTGATAGAGTTCGAGGAGGCTGATATGGAAGGTGTTGTGTATTTTCATTGATGGCAGAAGGTCGAGCTTATAAGCTCGGCTTCCTATTTTTGCCAAGATCTTGAATGGTCCTATTTTCTTGTAATCCAGTTTTTTTGTGGGTCGCGTGGTTCGGATGTTGCATGGTAGTAACCAAACCATATCTCCTGTTTTTAGGTTGGGATAGGGTTTTCTATGGCGATCGTAGTTTTGCTTTTGTCGTAATTGCGCCGCGACCATTTCATTTCGTAATGTGTTGTGTAGTTGACTCATATCCTTTTTATCCGTTATTTTTCCTTGGAGCATATGACCTATGCTTTCGTATTCGGGGTGTATGCCATAATTTGCGAAGAAAGGAGTTGTTTTGATTGTTTCTTGTTTTCCATTGTTGTAGGTGAACTCGGCTAGTGGTAGCCAGTCATACCAATCATCTTGTTGGTAGTTGACGTATGCGCGGAGGTATTGTTCCAGTATGCCATTAATTCTTTCCCTCTGCCCATCCATCTGGGGATGGAAGGCTGTGCTCATTCGTCGCTCTATTCCTAATTTTTCCATTGTTTCCTTCCACACTTCGGACGTGAATAGTGATCCTCTGTCACTAATGATATCTTTGGGTAACCCGTGTAGGCGGTATATTTCTTTTAGAAATACGGTTGCAAACTGCCGTGCCGTCATATTTGTTTTGCATGGTATAAAGTGACTCATTTTGGTCAGGCGATCTACTACCACTAGTATGGCGTCATGATCATTTGACCTAGGTAATTCGGTTATGAAATCCAAGGATATAGAGTTCCATGGTTTTTTTGGTGCCTCATTGGATTTGAGTAACCCGTAAGGTGCGTGTCGTACCACTTTGGTTCTTTGGCACATGTCGCAATTCCTGACATATCGTTTGATGTCTTCTCTTATCTTGGGCCAGTAATATCTTCGGTTGATGAATTCGGTAGTTTTGGCGGTTCCTCCATGCCCGGCATATGGAGGATCATGATGGTGTCGTATGATTTCTGTGCGTAATTCTTCCTTGTTTGGTATCCAGATTTTTTCTTCGTACCACAGGTAATCGTCTTCCCATCGGCACAATCCTAAGGCTACCCCCTTGGTTTCCTTGATTCCTGGTGCTAGTTTTTCCTTAATGGCCTGTATTTCCGCATCTTGTGCACTTTCTCTCCTGATATCTTCTTCCAATGTTATTCGTGTGTTGATTTCGTTCAAGGATTCATATCCGCTGTCTTCATTCTCTGGTTGTAAATATTTTTCTTTTGGCAACAGTATTTGTTGTTTCTGTTTGATTCTCTTATCTTCCGGATCTTTCGGTTTGTCCGCTGATCTTCTTGTCAAGGCGTCTGGCTTTCCCCCTTCTTTTCCGGGGCCATATTCAATCCTGAAGGTGTAGTTGCTGAGTTTCTCCATCCACCTTATTTGTGGTCCGTTTAGTTCCTTCGTGGTCATGAAGGGTACCAAGTTTTTGTGGTCCGTGAGTATTTTAACTGGTGCCTGATTGTTTTGCGTGTATCTTCTCCATTCCTTTAATGCTTGAACTATAGCTAATAGTTCTTTGTCGTGGACGTCGTAGTTGCATTCCGCTGGGGTCATTGTTTTGGATCGGAAAGCCACTGGTCTCCATTTGCCGTCTTCGCATTTTTGAGAGAGTGTGCCTGAGCATACGTATTTCGAAGCGTCTGTTTCAATCATTGTTTCCTTTGTGTGGTCGAAATGTACGAGTATTGGTCCTTTGGTAATCTTGGTCCTTAGTTCATCGAATGCTTCTCTTTCCTTAGAGCCCCATCCCCATTTGACATCCTTTTTTGTTAGGTTGTATAATGGCTTAGCTGTTCGGCTAAAACCTTCTATGAACCTTCCATAGAAGTTGCAAAATCCCATGAAGCATTGGATATCCATTTTGTTCTTGGGGTATTCCCATTCCCATATGGCTTTGGTTTTAACTGGGTCCATCTGGACCCCTTCGCCATTAATGATGAATCCTAGGTATTCAGTTTCTTTCTTGTGGAATTCGCATTTGCTAGGTTTGTACCTCATTCCTGATTCTTTGATATCGGCCATTATGTTGCTGACGTCCTTTCGCTGTTGATCCATATCTTTGGAGTATATTAGTACATCGTCTAAGTAGACGATGCAACATATATCCAGGTACTTGTGGAGTACTTTGTTGATCCATCGTTGGAAAGAGGCGGGTGCATTAGTCAGTCCGAATGGCATAACTAAGTATTGGTAGGTCCCATATTTCGTCGCGAATGTTGTCTTCCATTCATCTCCTTTCTTGATTCTGACATTGTGATAGGCATCCCGAATGTCCAGTTTGGTGAAGTATTTGGCTGACGCCAGTCGATCCAATGCTTCTCCTATTAGAGGTAGGGGATATCTATCCTTTTTTGTTATGTGATTGAGTGCTCGGTAATCAATGCACAACCTTAGTTTTCCATCTTTCTTTTTGATAAACAGGATGGGTGACCCTCTATTGGCGTAGGATAGCTGAATCCATCCACTTTCCAGGTTCTGTTGAATGTATTTTCATAGTTCTTCGAGTTCTGTTTCTCCTAGCGGGTATATTCTCTTTTGAGGTAGCCCTTTGCTTGCTTCTTCGAAATTGATTTCCAAATCGACATCTGGCCTGTGGGGACGTAACTTGGTTGATTCCTTCTCTTGGAACAAGTCTAGATGTTGATGATATTCCTTGGGTACCAATTGGTCTAGTTTTTTGTCCTTGGTCTGTGGTCGACTTCTTATGGCTAGCTCTGTACTGATATTGATCTTTGCTAGGCTTGTTCCTGGATTTTGATAATCCCATTTGAGGATTCCCGTCATTTCTCCCTTGTGATAGAATTTCCCAAATGCTTGCGCCGATATCTTGTTGATTTCGATCCTTGGTGCTTTTTCTTGTATCTGGTCTGTACTGCCGAATCCTTTGGTTCCTCTGGTTGTTTTGGTCAGGTTCTCCACTTCTTGGAGTTCCTCCTCATACATTTTTTTGATAATCAGTTGCGCGATCATTTCGCCTCTTTTCGCCACATAGTCTTTGTTGTCCTGGTTGACCATGACCACCTTCAATTCACCGGTATAGTCGGCGTCTATTACCCCCGCATTAGTAGTGAGTCTGTGTTTGACTACGAGACCGCTGCGTGGTGCTATACGCCCATAGGTTCCTTGAGGTAACTCAATGGATATGCCCGTTGGAATAATTACCTGCCCATTGGCTGGTATCTTGACTTCTTCATTGGCATATAGGTCATGTCCTGCTGCCCTCTTGAATCCTCTTGTAGGTATCTTTGCTTCTTGGCTTACCTTCTTGACTCGGATCCTTGGATTCTTCCTTGGTTGAACTTGATTGAACCTCGCGTCTAGGTTCTCTTGGGTTGCTTCTTCTTCTGGTATTGCGTATATTACCGGCAAGCTGTTGAGACACCATGTCATATATCGTTCGCTGGTAAACGCAATCTTTCCTTCTTCCCAACTGATGGTAGGGTTGTGTTGTTGTAACCATGGCATCCCTAGGATTATCTCATGGTGTTGCAGATTTGCCACTTGGAAGGTTGCCACTTCCCTATGATTCCCAATGTTCATAGGTACTTGCGTTGTATGGGTGATTGGCCCCCTATCGCTGGGTTTTCCGTCTGCGAGGTAAATCTGCCTTTCTTTCTTCATTTTCTTGGTCCTTAACTGGTATTTCTTGCAGACTTCTTCGTCTATGAAGTCTTCTGTTGCTCCTGAATCGAGCATCGCATGTATCCTGATTGCTTGTTTTTTGTCGTTGTATATTGTGGTTTCGATCATGATATGATCATTGTCGTTATTATTTTTCTGACTTAAAAGAGTGTAGTAGTTGGCCGTCGAGATGGGTTTGTCTTTCGGAGGGTCCCGCAGGCCATCTATTGCTGGGGACCTTCGTCTTTTCCCACCGTTTCGTATTCGTCTTCAATATCAATTTCCCTGATATTGCTGCGGGGTTGGAATCTGGTGTTTGGCCTGGTGTTCTGTTAACTCCTTCCTTGATTTGGGTTGGCCGGCCGCCTGCAATCTTTTATCATGTGTCCTGCTATTCCGCATCTTAGGCACAGGTTGTTGTTTCATCTCCGAAGGTATTCGTCTCTTCCGAGATTGAGTGATGGTCTCTTCCTTGTTGCATCCAAGTCCATTGCATCTCCTCCTTGCGTAGTGGTCCTATAGGCCCCATTCTAGTTCCTGGTGGAGTTTTGGTTTTTCTGGTATGTTTGGTTAGACTGGGTTGAGGCTGGCTGGTTCTTTTGTATCCAGTCTAGTTGTCCGAATTGAATTTCTTTTCGTATGGCCCAACTAGCCATGGCTTCCGTTGTTGTGAATTTTTCTTCGCTGTATCTCCAGGCTTCTTGGTAGGTCCTCTTCAGACCTTTCATGAACCACCTCATTGCTGTTGCTTCGTCGCATTCGGCATCGTATTGGAGAAGTCTGAATTCATACCAATAATCGGTAACGTTTTTTGTCCCTTGTCTGATGTCTTCTAATTTGTTCCGCGCTGATTGGCTCAGTTCCATATTCATGAACTGGTCTTCAAATATGATTTTGAACCTGTCCCAGGTTGTCCATGGTACGGGTGTCTGACTGAGCACTATAGGAGTAACCCACTGTAAGGCCGCTCCTTCGAGTAGTGTTAAGGTATAACGTATTTTGTCGTCATCGTGTTCTTGGTTCCATCCTACTGCATTGAAGTATGTGAGGAGTTGGACCATAAATCCTCGTAGTTTGCTTCTTTCTCCATCGTATCTTGGTGGCGTTTTGACTTTTGGCTTCTGGTCTTTGTTTCTGAATTCTTCTCGTATCATCTGTTGTACTTCTTCTCGAGTGAACAGGGCTGGTCACGCTGGGGGCGGTCCAGGTGGTGGTACTGGTCCTGACATTCTTTCAGTTCTTGGTGTGTCTGGAGTTTCTTCTGGTAAAGGTGGAGTGATCGGTTCTGGGGTGACGGGACTTGTTGATCTTGCTGAGTGTTGGCTTGCTTCGCTAAGCGCTTCTTCCAATCCTCCTAGTCCTAGACTGTCGTCTTGGACGTCTATGTCTCCCTCGTGATCGCTGTTGAAAGGATCCGTGGTGTGATTGTTAAGTGTCGCGTTGTAGACACGTTCTAATGTTAAGAATCCTACCGGGTAGGACCTAGCGACAGGTAACGATACTTCTCTGTGAGGCGATAGCTCTTAGGCCTATACCTACGCGATCTTGATAGTCTAGTCCTCTGACCACTATCATACTCGTGCCTATCTCCTTATTCTTCTTCTGAGTCCTCGCTTAGGACTCAATCTTTTCTTTCTGAGAGGAAAGACACTTCTCGGATTTCTTAAGATAAATCTTAAAGAGCCTAAAGGTAGGTTTTATTGATAATAACTTAAAGGTAGGAAATAAACAAGAAGAACGTGTGAAGAGCTAATACTTGGTGTCCTAGTGACCCCTTTATATAGTAGCTCTTCACCTGGCATGACTCATACCTCGCATCACGCGAACCCTGTGACTCATAACCATGAAGCATATGAAATCCATCAGACGACTCCTATGCATCAGCAAAACAAAACTCTGCGTCTGATGCGTGGGCAGCGCATCCTGACGCCGAGTTTTTTTTTTTTGCGTCCCCC
>LN891017.1:469033-520148 GCA_900010015.1 Tuber aestivum | reverse complement strand
GCGCTGACGGGAGGGACTTGGGGTGCGGCGACGGGAGGGACTTTGGATCCGCTAATGGGAGGGACTTTGGGGACGCTGATGGGAGGGACTTTGGGGACGCTGACAGGGGGGACTTTGGACGCGCTGACGGGAGGGACATTGGGGGCACTGATGGGGGGGACTTTGGAGGCGGCGAGGGAAGGGACTTCGGGGGCGCTGATGGGAAGGCCCTTCATGTTCCTGGCAATACCATTCTTGGTGCCCACTAGACACGGCAGCCGGAATCGCACTTCGTGGCGGCATTGGCACCCGGGTAGAAACAGATGGCTGGCTGGTCGTTCTGGTTACTTGTGCCGTGGGGGCCGGGAATCCGGAGCAACGAGACACAGAATGCGGGATGGAGTTAGAATGTCCACGAGCGACAGCGGGTCAGCGCCCGGGTGCGTCAGATTTGGGAAAAGATTCACTCTCCAACATGGTTTGAGATTCTCGGGAGTGAGGTGCATGGTCCTATGCAGGTAGTTAGCTCAGAAGTTTTTGCTCAAGTTAGCTGTACACAGTATAGATTTTGAAACTTATATCATCAAGAGAAACTATCTTGCGGGCCAGGATCGCCGGACCCTCCTCTTCCTCCTCCTCCTCAAACTCTCTTTCCTCCTCTTGCATGGCCTCCCCCGGATCTCACTGCTGGACCTGGCGATTCCAAAGACTCCGGTCAAAGAAGGGATACCGGCCGCGTCCAGGCTTGGGCGTCTGCCTCTCTACCCCGTCCTCACGTGACTCCAGCACCAGCATATCCAACGAATCTTTAGCCTCCTGCGGGTTTGCAAGGAGCCACATCCGGATGTCATCATCTCTATACAAGACGATAACATCCGAGAGAGGGAGAGGTTTTGTAGGGTCCTGGCGCAAGGCGCTGGAACCGTGAGCAGTCACACCGAGAAGATACCCCGGGTAACCGATGGCCTCCTCCACTCGTTGCGCCAAAACCATCCCCAGCAGATCTCTCACGCTCAGGCCATGAGAGGATACCCCAGGCCACACCCCCGTCATGCTCGGAGGAGTATCAGGGGTAATCGCAGAATGGATGCTCCACCGGGGGAGCACCCGTCCTGTGCACGATGTGGATTCTTATTGCCCCAAGGCAATAAGGGGAGGTCCAATCGATTGTAGCCACTAGTGAAATCCGTAAGTACTATTGAAACTTAACATACATGGCGAAGATTACTTACTGATCCTTACCTCTGCGCCGCCATCCCCCCCCTGCTACTCCGCGTTGCGACGCTCAATCGTCGTCTGAAGCTTCTTGGCCGTGTCCTTGACCAAGAGCTTCAGCTGACGATCGAGCTCGACAACGTCATCAGCACGATATTCCTTTTTCAGCAACTCGACCCAAATCGAAACAGGGGGGGGGGAGCAGGCGAACGCCAGGACCGACTCGAATTGCATATCAGTAAGCTTGTTGGGGTCCCATGCAAGCGCGGTGATGTAGGCCTTCACCTGGTTGCGCCACGAGAGGTACGCTTTACTGGGGCGGTGGGGGTCTGGGAAACCGCACCAACTTTTGGCAAAAGCAATATCGCCGAAGTGACCTCTAGAAGACGGATGTATGTTAGTTCCAATCCCGCGATTCGCTCCCTGGGAGTTGACTTACTTGGAGTCCTCGACAGCTGGTGTGAATGCGCGCCACTTACTAGATGCCCGATAACGACTGCGTATAGACGAATCATTATTAGCTCGGTTCATCCTTGTTTGCGCCATCATCAAAACTGTTTGATAGGGGGGTTTACTTACGCTCTTTCAGATTCCACCGCTAGAGCTGCCACACGCGTAAGGATCTTTCGGCGCTTGTCACCAGCCGGGTCCCTGGAGTGCGATTGGAGAGCCAGATGCCTGATAGAATATTAGCTTTGGTGGCTCCACCACGGGGGGAATATCTATACTGACTTTTCCTTTGCAGATGACGACGTGGGTTTTGTCTTAGGTAGGGGCATGGCGGCCGTTTGGGGATGTCGTGGATTTAGTGAGGGTTTGAAAGAAAAAAGGACTCGACGGGGGATGATGTGCGCCGGAACCTAGCAAACTAACCGAGTGGAGTTTGTTGGAGAGTGGGGGGGAGAAGAATGACAGGGGGAAGCGAGTGGGAGAAGAAGGACAGGAGGAAGCGAGTGGGAGAAGAAGGACGGGAGGAAGCAAGTGGGAGAAAGAGGAGAGGGGTAGATCAGATGAGGGGTGGAAGGGAGTCAGCTTATATGTTGGGATTGTTCCCTGAACGAGACACCGCATTGATGGCCCCTGGTTTTTCTGCTTATCATGGCGCCAGAGACCATAAGTCACAGCGTTCCAGTATAAACTAAGGCATAAGCATACGGGAAAGAGGCGCCAGCAGATCACTTGACGTAACAGGAGAATTCCGCCAATTCAGTAGTTTATGCCTATCTAATAGCTATTGAGATAAATGACGATCCTTTACTGTGACGTGCGGAATCTACATCACTTAGGTCTAGAGTTATCATAGTAGATAGCCAGACCCAATTGCTATAGCTCCTATCCCTACGGTTGCCTGTCGGGTACGGTGCTCTTTAACGGCTGCAGACACTGCCCGATAACCCTTAACCCTGCCGACGTACAGCATGTGTGCTAGCGTTACATCATCCCGACCAACGGTTGGCTGGATGCAACATGCCCTCCTACACTCCACGGCGAAGGAAGACATGCACAAAAACCTATATAAAACAACACAATGTGCGCATACCTATCTTGGTAAGGAAAAGCCAGGGATGATAGACCTAAATGCTAACATTATATATCTAGGTGCACATGACGTCAAATGCCCATCAGCTGGCAGTCCAACCTTTCGCTTCTCCATCTGATGTGTCCCCGTCGTGGTAGCGGGGAGCTGTCGCTTCTGTCCCGAGTAGTGACTAGCACTTTCTAGAGGACACGAGGCACGGCGCTTCAAGACCTTCTCGTTGTCCTGTGGAGGTAGCATTGGATGGCACAATTGTTGACCACTCAGGAGACTCAGCAATTTAAGTTTCAGAAGTCCAGGATTTGCAAGAGACTCCTCTGGTCCTACTGCCAGGGGCTTTAAAAACTGATTCCTTGATTCCATGTCTCCCAAGTGTTCCTCAGGTTACATATCGTATACAGCTGGGCTGGAGAAGGACAGCATCGCACTCTCGTCGGGTTCATGCTATTCTAGCTATTCGAGTGGCTCATTAGTCGGCCTGCCATCACTGGCAGTAGCACATCCAGAATTCGCTGCTGATTCCTGCTCGGAGGTCTGGAATTGCGTCTGACCTACCTGTGCGGCCTGACCTCGCGCTATCCGACTCACCGCATCTTCCAACCGATATGGTTGCCCCCTCAATGCAGGTGTCTCTGGCTGCACATCTCCACGATCCCAGTAACAGTAGACTAGGGGATCCAGTGGGTCCTCATATACTGGGTTCGATAGCAGCCATGTCCGGAGAGTTTCATGTCCGGCAATGAAGATAAATTCTACTAATCATAGATGTTCACCAGGGAACTCCCAGGGCATTCTTCACCCTTCACTTGTGGCGCCAAGGATATAGCGGATACGGCGCAATGGAACCCATCTCCTAATCATAGCACATAATCCTTGCATATCACCGGTTACTAATTCACTGAATTTAACTCCATGGACATGGGGCGGACGCCAATAGAAAGAACAATAGTTTGGTGGTCCACTCACTACCTTCTTATTCTCACGGTGTAGGCCCTGTGCACGTCTTGATGGACAGACCCAAACAATACGTACTGCAGGTGGGCGCCCAAGTGGCGCGTTCCAATCTACAAAGTCGATGTTTGTAAGTAACTACTTGAATCTAGCAACTTTGGAGAACTAACTAACCTACTGACAGTGGACTCAATTGTTCTGGGGCATTTGGTGGACGCATCTAAGCGACCACTTCAGCTCAAGAATCACAACGTTGATGGGAGTTACCGCGATGAGCCTGATGTCCTGTGAGGACATCTTCTCGGGGCCGTGCTCGAGGATCCCCCTCGCCCTCGTCTGGTGGTCGCTCAGGGAGACCGTGCAGTACCCATTTCGTTCTTCTAGGGTGGTTATAGTGATTGCCGTGATCTTGGACATCAGCCCATTCTATGGGAGCCCGTGCTTGATCTTGGGCCAGTCCAGCTTCACTACCGGGACCCTGTTTACAGGTTGGACATCGAGGTACATTCTGGCGCCCTGCCTTGGGGGGTTCTGCCTTGTGCGCCAATAATCCCGGATACCAGTGAACTGGGGTACTCTCTTCTGGGACGCCCTCTTCGTGGGCATCTTCCAGTACAGGACCTTGACATGCAATCTAGCTATCTTCGCCATCCGGGGCCCTTTGCCGAGCAGGGTCTCGAGACAGACTCGGCCCTGCTTCCGCAGTTGGATCCTAGTGAGGCGCAGCTCCAGGCGGCTGCAAGGTCTCATCAACAATAACACGCCGTGGGTCAATTTGCGGCGCAGCTGGCTCCTGGTTCACATCACGTTTAGTCAAAATGGTATGTGTGAGTTTTTTTCCTGCATCCTTAATGAGTTGAATGATGGCATCGTCTATCTCCTGAATCCTTTATATGTTATTCGCAGCATCTCCTGCTACGAGTAAATCGCATGCTGGGCGCAATCTGCTCATCTCCTCCCACATCTCGTGGAAATCCGTGTTGGGCAAAGAGTTGATATCTGTACAGTTCCTTGCTGACAGTTGATCTTTGACAGCATTGCGCCATGCCTTATAGACAGGGTCATCTTGAGCGGTTCCGAAGTTAAGAGAAGTCTTATATTGATTTATACTCCGGCCGCCTGGACGCTGAGCATTAAGCTACCCAGTAAGAGAAATGGCTGGAAGTATGTAGACCCCGCTCGGCTGGCGCTCCTGTCCTAACAGACCTTTTTGCATATTTGTAGAATTTGGATTTTGGACGTACCGGAGATTGCTGTTCTTTAGCGCCATGTCGCCAGATTCTCTGCCGTGAGAAGGTCGATGTTGTAAGCGCTGTGTATGTGGAATGTGGTGTTAGTTATAGATATTTCGCTTGGTATGATCTCCCTTCGGCCCCAATCAATTCACTTTATATATCAGAGTCGGAGTCCTTATAGGAATCTTGAACCGCTCTTAAAATCATTTCCAAGATCATTTAGTAATTTAGACTTCAGACCTTAGACTCTCGAACTTTGGAGGCCCATTGTACGCGTTCAAACCACATCTTGGATCACTATCAAACAGAACTTGAGAGATTTTCTGCTGCTTTGAAAGTAGTACTCAGAGAGTACTCCTAATGCCAGGTCATGTGCGCCTGCACTAAGCCACTTCAATGTTAGCTACATCTTCGAGCGCCCAAACCCCTTACCCGGCATTTCAATACACCGTTACACGTGAACATTCCCTTTACACCATATAACATATACATTCAAGTTGGCTTCCCTCAATTCAGTACGTTACCTTGAGCTATGCCTATCAAATGTTCATTCTGCCGCCGCAAATATGCCTCCTCAGGTCCTTATGAGAAGCACCTACGAATAGCACACGGCAGCCTGGGCGCTGTTCTCACGTCCGGCCTAGTACACCAGCTTCCGCTCCGCATAGAATCTGAACAGGACGATGACGGCGGCCTTCTTGGACAGAATGATGTAATTGATTTCGATTATGAATCCGACACATGTCCAAGCGGATACCCCCCGAATCCTCCGCATGTCCCTGACGCGGAAGCACTCAATACCGACTACTGATCCCCTGATGCCATTGAAACCGCATATTATCCACTCGTTGGGCGATCTATTGAAGACATAATAAGATTTGAGGAGGAGCACAGTATTCTGATCAAGGATCCATGGGCACCATTCACAAGTGCACACGGATTCAAGCTTGCGTCTTGGTTTATTCAGAGCAAGGTGTCAAAGTCACGAATTAATGAATACTTTTCAAGTGGTCTCGGGGATTCAGCCTCAGCTGGCTATAGGTCTATGCATACGCTTGCGAACCACCTGCGATTGTTGGATCCGCACGGACAATATCTACGATGGTTCGAGGGCCAAGTTGACGACGGCAAGAGAACTTTACTATTTTACTACCAGAACATACTAGACTGTGTCAGATATCTTCTGCGGCAGGCAGCATACAGAGATGATTTGGTCTTTACGCCACGACAGGAATATGACCACAACTGAGAGAGGGTGTATGCGGAAATACATACCACAGATTGGTGGTGGGACGTCCAGGTAAATTACCCACTTCTCATCAGTCATGCGAACGCCGGTTAACTGGTGCAGGAAACGCTCCCGCCTGGTGTGACTGTTGTTCCGATTATTGGGATGTCCGATTAGACGCATCTTAGCAACTTCTCTGGAGACAAGAAGCCTTGGCCTGTATATATTACTGTTGAAAATCTTCCGTTGACTAGGTGTAACAAGCCTGGATCAATGGTAGTTCTCCTTCTTGGGCTCCTGCCAGTCTCGCCCAAGTTGCCAAAGTCTTCTTCCGCAAATGAACTCCAGAGAGAAATCAATGCCGACGCACTCCAAGGAGTATTCGAACTCATTCTCGAGCCCTTACACGACGCAGCACTCCACGGCGTCTTGATTGAGTGTGCAGACGGCCAAGTTCGAAGGTACTTCTCTATCCTGGCCGCATGGATTGCAGACCATATGGAAAACATTGCCCTATATATTGTAAAATCGAACGCCTGTCCTAAATGCAAGGTCCCTGCGGATAAGTTAGGTTCAGCCGAAAAGCAACCATATCCTACCCAGGATTATGTGAAATATGATCTTCTGGAACAAGATAGTCTAGATAGCATTACGTACTCCGACTCGGAGGCAGTCCACAGCACCTTTCATGCCCTTGGCGTCAAGGTAGGGTGAAACGTTTTTCATGGACTTCCACATACTTTGGTGTCCAATCTGCAACAGCCAGATTTGCTACATACCATTTATCTTGGACTATTCAAGCACATAATAGACTGGGTTCAGGGATTTCTCAAGAAGCACTGGCGACAGCAGGCCTTTGACGACGCCTGGAGCACATTACCACCCTATCCAGGATTCTTCATCCCCCAAAAGGCCTACAGTGAGGTTACGCAGTGGCAAGGAAAAGAAATGAGGAAACTAGAACGTTGCCTCTTAGGGGTCCTCGCTGCGGCTCTCAGACAGCCTGACAGTACGCAAGCAACGTCTTTCAAACTTGCGCTCATCTGCGTCCGGTCATTGCTCGATCTCAGTTTGATGGCTCAATACCGTAGTCATACCCCAGAGACCATAGATCATAGGGAACAATATCTTGCACGTTTTCATTCAAAGAAGAATATCTTCTTGGAGTTTCAAATATCTAAAAGGAGACGACAAAAGCTCAACAACCAACAAAGAGAGAAGGGACGTGTACGGGGGCGTGTGGATCAATCTCTCACCAGATCTAAGCAGCGTCAGATGCTGGAGGAATATCGTGGGGAGGATGACAACTTACGCCTAGAACTGATCCATGCGGAATCTCATTTTAACTTCATTAAGATGCATCTGCTCGGCCATTGTCCAGATCACATATATCAGTTCGGCAACATTCAAATGTATTGAATAGAGTTTGGCGAGCTCACACATAAGAAACAAATCAAAGACGGCTAGCGGCGTTCGAACAAAAACAACGCTGCCCGCCAGATCCTACCGAGCTACAGTCGACAATACGAGATATACATAAGACTCTTGAACCTGGACGCACTTCGACATCGAGGCGCAGATCTACCTCTGGAGGCTGTTGACATGTTGAAGGCAGAAGATACAGCATCTGGGTCTGTCACATACCACAGGATCCTAAAGGGACGACGACAGGACCTTTCAAACATCGTGGATTTGTACAAGGCAGTCGGAATGTCGACCTACAGCATTTTTGACGAATTGATCCGGTATAGCCGTCGCAGCCTGCCAAGGAAGCGCTTGCTTCCTGAAGATCCTGCAATACTTCGACTCCTTCCCACTAAAGTGATAACGCAACTTGAAATCCCCATTTCGGTGTTACAGGAAACCGAAGTTTATGATATCCGCTGGGCGCGGTGTATTGGTTCTCGGCTCTTCGGCAAGCAACAGAGTCGCAATGGTTTGGTTTGGGTGCAGGCCGGAGGGGAGGACATGTATGGTGCCCTCAGAGGATGTCTACCCGCTAGACTGAGGGCGCTGTTCAAGATGCGGGACTACAGGCACCAGGATAGGGTCTACAGACTCGCAATGGTAGAAATGACAAGTTTGGTTAATTCCGGGCGGCTATCCGATGCCCATGGTCTCGCCACAGTAGAGCAGAGGATAGAGGCACAACAGTTTCCAATAATGGACATTGGGACCATTCTGGGCCAGGAGCACCTAGTCCCAGCCAGTGACCGGTGATGGCTGGTGAATAGTAGAATCGATTTGAGGACGTTCAATGAGATCTATTGAGATTGTATCCAAGGGAACGAATGGAGGCCCTGTGGTGTATCCTGCGTTGCAAGACAGGATATACCACAGGGCCAGCAGGGAGCATCGGAATCCCTGCCATTGCGTAGTAACTCAAACTGTTGGTAGAAATAATTGCATAATAGTGGAGTAAAAATTAATGATACAAGATTCAACTTGAACCAGATTGTGTTCAGAACCAGAGAACGTGTACTAGTAAACCAAGAACAGGGTGTGATGATGTGCGACGTGGGCCTTGGTCGGACCTGGTATCAGCTTGGAGACAGGAGAAGATGTGGACATCGCGATAGGAGCCCAGGCATCAAAAATTTCATTTTGGCATCAGAATGGTGATGCTGTAGACTCGGACATGCTGACCGGGGGTAAACATGGAGGAAACAAGAACAGAGAGGTGGCCGTCAGAAATGAAGAATGCCAGGCCTGGGAATCAAATTGGTAGTTAACGGATTGCGGTAACGGTGGATGGAAACTAGCAATCAGGAAAGGAGCGAGAACAGTGCATCAGGATGGGGAGAAAGCTGGTTCTCGCAGTTGACCTCAGGTCACAGCGTCAGGACGATGACAAGATTGGATCAGAAACAGGACGCGGTCTAGACATATTGGCGGACAGCACCTGCTTGGAGATAGAGGGAATCAACAGGGTAAAAATGGGGATGCAGATGACGCAGGGGGGCGTTGCACCAGGGTAGTGGACCCACGGGACGCAGGGGACGCAGGGGACGCAAGGGAGGAGTGTGCTGCATCGCGATGTGAGATGCCTGGATCTGACACAGAATGAACTTTTGCTGATGCACCTGCGAGATCCGCTGGCTCTAGAGGCTCGGGCTCAAAGCCTCGTCGCTCTTGCTTGATATTAAAGGGGGTTTTGACAACATCAATTCAACACTACTTACTACCTTCATGAAGTCCAACTGGGTGCCACCATACATCTGCGCCTGGGTCCAGTCTTTCCTTTCTAACAGACATTGTCGTCTTTTCTTTCAGGGGTCTCCTCATGTGTTCTCTCCAGTTCAGGTGGGCGCACCTCAAGGGTCTCCTATTTCTCCTCTTTTGTTTGTCATCTATGTGTCTCCTCTTTATTTGGATATTCCCAAAGGGATTATGTTTTCCTATGTTGACGATTTTATTGTTATGGTGGCTTCTTCCTCTTACAAGCGCAATGTGCAGCGCTTGCAGCACTATTTTTTGGCATTGAAGAGAAGGGCGGGTGCGATAGGCATGTCCTTTTCCGTGCCCACGACCGAACTGTCCCACCGGAAGACCTCAAGCGACCACGGGGCTCATTGCTACACCCCAGTCACCCTGGATGGGACCTTCTTCCACCCGACCGGGCTGGTTTGCTGGCTCGGCGACTGGTTTACTCCTAGCCTGGAAACCTCTCCTTACTTCGCAAAACAGTTGGCACTTGCCCAGGGGGCTTTTGCTATCATAAGACAACTCTCTTCCCCCGGCAAAGGCTTGCCTCCTTATCTTAATAGGAGGCTCGCTGTTGGACTCATCCTTCCCATCCTCTCCTATGGGACTGATCCCCTGGTACCCAACACTTCTGCACTCCACAAGATGGAGGTCTTCTGGAACCGAGTCCTCTGATGGGTGACCAACTCTTTCCACTCTAGCCCTACCTCGATCCTCCCTTGTAAGGCCAGTATCCCCCCTCTGATAGTCCCTCTTCCCCCATAAGCGCCGAAAGGCGGCCTTGTGGATGGCCTGCTCACTGCCCGAGATGAACCCGGCCTGGGCCAGGCTCCCCCTCTCCTTTCCCTCCGCATCACCAACACGGGCCCCGGACTCCAACTGGGTCCTGTCCATCAGGCTGAAAGGTAACGCCGACCCCCTCCTCTGGAAGAGCCCCTGCCCCTCTCCCGCCATACAATCCCACCTCTCTATTGATGGCATAGCTCATTCCCTGGCTTGGATCGCCGTCAGGGGGACTCTTCCGGGCCTTAACAGGCACCTGGTCCCCGGGACAGTCAGTAATCTCTCCTCTTCACAGAAGTACTCCCTCCTGAAAGCTACCACTCGGTCCCTCCTTTCTCAGGATTGGGCACTGCAGGCCCCCCCTTCTCTATACTATCCATATGCTCCGCCGGAGGCCCCGCACTCCTTCATAGGGCTGGACCACTTCCTGGCTGGAAGAATACATCAAATGAGGGCTGGAAAGAGCTATCTAGCGGCACATACCCCTTGGAACAAGCCAGACAAACCCACTACTTGCTCTGCCTGCGGCCTTGTGCCAGAGACTATGCACCATGCTGTCCTCTCCTGTCCCTCTAAGGCCTCCTCGAGACTGCTCCATATCCCAGGAGCGGATTCTTTGGCCTGTGAGGCTCCCCTGTGAGCTGACAAGGTCCTCTTATGGGGCCTGACGCGAGACATTTCCGATACCAGAACCAATTTTCCCCCCACTATGGGCGGGGGACGAGCGTCGCCCAGTACCAACCTAGTTTCAGATTGAAGTAGCAGTTCTTTTTGTTCTCTTTCCGGGTTTTATTTGACTTTCTGTGCTTTGTACTTCCTCCGTGCGGGAGGAGGCTTGTCTTTTCTTTTGTGATCAGTCATCCTGGTGGGCGCAGTTAGTTGTATTACTCACAGGCACGGATTGTTGGTGGAGAAATATTTCGTTATTGTTTGTTGTTTTTGATATTAAGGTTTTGTTGTTGCCATAGCTAGCGCTCCATGCAGGTTCTTGTACCTTAACAAAGAATATAGGAGTTAAACAAAAAAAAAAAAAAGACATTCTTTAGCTTTCAGAACATTCTCTGTCTCCGCTACACCTCCGGTGATTGAAAACTCAATACTATAAGTTTCATCGCGAAACCATCACCACTTTCCCACCTACTCCTACCTTTGGCTTCGGCCTAGGGGAGTCTGGCTCTTCCCTCCTCTCACACCCAGGGTATTGACGTTGATCTACTGTCGCAGGGCCCTTTCTCTTCTTGGGGGTTAGTCGTTCAGAGGCCCTCCTTGGCTGCCCCGCAGGTGGTGGGATCCCTTCCACTACAGTAACGCTATCTCTCCCAGAACAAGGGACTACATGAGAGACGCGGTAAAACACCTGCTTTGCTTTGCCTAGGTGGCTGTTGATGATCTTCCTTACTCCCTCCTTCTCCTCCCTCCATGCCTGGTGGGGAGTCCTCTTCTCCTCCTGGGTTGGCCTCGCTTAGCCTTCTCATAGTCAGCAACCTCTTAACTACCATTGTCATATGGCCGGGACTACAGTTGCAGTAGGGGAGAACAGCCAACAGGCTATAGTCGATCTTGCTATTCTCTTGTTCCCCTAAGAGGCTGCCTAGTCAGACCCGAACACGATACCCATAGATGATGTTTAAGGTCTTTGGGTCTACCCCTTCAGTCTCCTCTCTCTATGGTCTGATCGGCTGGCATCCTACTGCTACACCTTCTCCTCCCCCCTGGTTATCACCCATGGCTGGCTGGTCTCCTCCTTCCCTCCATGGTATTGCACTGCCTCCTTCAAGCGGGTCTGGGGGGAGCCCCCTATCTTAGCACGCTTCGGGCGTCGCTTCCCGCTTGAATGAGTGGACTCACCCTTCAGGGCCTATGTGGCTTGCTACTAACCTTTCTTTTGTCTTTTAGGATTTCTCAGCGGGTTTTCCTGGCCCTTCCTGCTTTCTTCTTAGTTAGGATTTCCTTGTTCGTCCATCTAGGTGGGCTTGGGTTTCTTTTCTTTTAGGCGAGATGTGCGGTTGGCTCCATAGCAGAGGGGCTTAGGAGGTTGGCTTTTTCCTGTGGCGAGAGGAGGGATATGGGTTTTTTGTCGTCATAGCTAGCACTCCATACATTTTTTGTACCCTAAACAAATAATCAATGAGTCAAACAAAAAAAAAAAATACATTAGCTTTCAGAATCATCAGCGAATGGAGAAGAGATCTTATCAATATATTCGTTATACTTTGATACAGACTTTTGTTACAACCTTTCTTGACTACTCTCCGAGAAACCTTATTGGCCCCAGTTACAATTCGCCTGACTTAGAATTGGCTGCCGCCTAATAGGATACCTGTTCTAATGCGTAGATCCTCAGTAGGATGCCAAACTTGTTTATATCTCCGGAGCCTGACCATAGTGTGCCTGGAACTACCTGCTTGGACCTTGTCTGTTACGTTGCCAAGCATCATACCTCATGCCTACTATGACCGAACCTCCTACAACACCTACCAAAATGTGTCTTATAGGAGAGTGAACTAGGCTGGTCTGTAGTTGAGTACTTGCTCTCTAAGATTCTGGGGCTACAAAGTATGAAATTAAGCGAAGAACTGGTATACCATGGTCAACAATTATAAGGTGGGAAAAAGAGCCATATCACCAATGACCTCATAATCACTCTGGCCAACCCTCCCTCCTCATACTACATAATATCCATTATTTAATATATATCCTGCGACACAACTGGGAGGGTCAACGACTTTGCTGGTCCAAATTAGGGCAAGAGGGGGAATTTGCTGCTTCAGGAAGGACAATTCAGTACCCATTAGAGGTTGGAGATTACACTTGCTGCAAGGCTTGCAAGAATTCTTTTATCAATTGTAGTACCCAGAAAGTAGGGCTTTTGTCTTTAATCTATCATTCTGATAAACCAAAGATTTGGTGGCGGCACCATATCTATTCTGATAAGTCTATCTTCAATACCTCTCAGCAAGACTCAAGTTGGATTACCAGACTCTCAATTAAGTACTACCATAAAGCCTGTATTCAATTCACCTTCAATAGTGGCTGAGCCTCCATCCCTATGTGGGGTGCAATAAGCCATAATTGGAAATCAGAATTAGTCTTTCTCTGAGGCATGGGAAAGCAGGGTATCACGATAAAGAACTACCTTAAACAAACCTTATAGCCCATTGTCGCTCCTGCATTTAGTGGCTCTCTGACTGGCTTTACAGTATTTCCAGAGGCCAAGTTTGTTGAGGATCAGGCCCCATGGCATGAGACCAAACAGGGCCTAGTAGAGGCAAAAAAGGAATTGGATATTTCACTTCACAATCAACTGGCTTGTTCTCCGGATCTTAATCTGATCGAAAATGTTTGGCGGATTATGAAGTAGCGTATCAAAGTTCATAGCTGCTTTTCCAGAACCTACACTCAGATGAGCAAGGCAGTTCAGGAAGAGTAGGATCCGCTAAAGCCCTTTCATTGGAACCCCTTGATAGACAGTATGTCTAAGAGATTGAAGCAATGCAGGGAGCAGAAGGGGATGCAGACACAATGGTAATTAACTCTACTATGTATAGTATTATATTTTAAGTTATGGAATCAAAGTATTGTGTTTTGGTGTTATAATATGGTAATGGTTGCCATGACTCCAGTTCGGGGGTCCACGAATTTTGTCGCCAAGCTCGTACAAGCTCTCTGTGCAAGATGTCAGTTGTTGCTCTTTCTGGTATCCACCAACTCTCTAGCTTCATGCTAAATGCACACTAAACATGGTATGCTTGGGCTTGAGAAACAGGAACGAAGGAAGGGATTTTAAAAGCTACATGGTAACCAGACGCACCCTAACCCTCTGCTTCTGGTTTTGCTCTCCACAAACCATATTTAACCTTTATTACTAGTAGGCACTCTGAACTTCCTTCTTGCCAACTAATATTCTAACGCCCCTTGTTCTGCACAGACCTTGCACGGACAATTTATCTACACATTTTCGGATTTATTTCTCCCGGAGGCTGAAGCGGTGCCTTACGTGTTTCCTTCTGTTGTAGTCGGTTTGACAGGAAAAAATATTCGCACAGCCACTGTCGTCACACTCCATTTTGCTATAGTATGACACCAGTACTCGGGTACTTAAATCCTCCATCACATTTGCCCACTTCCTTCTTTCCTCTCTTCGCCCTTTTCCCTTTGTACCACCCCTCCTCCTCCCTCTTGTACGGTACGGTATTCCCCGTAGCCAGCAACCTCCCCAGCCCCATTGCGAGCCTCTCCCATCATTCAATCTGCTAGATCAATCTCCCCTATACCGGTATTTCATTCGTACCATACCCCCTCTCACTCCGCACCCCCCCGGGCGCGAACCTTTTGCTCGATGTCTCTTCGAAAGCAGTCAACTCCTGCTCCAGATTCTTCCACAGAGACGACACCACTTCTCTGGGCCAATCCTCAAGAGGCTCCCCCTGCTGTTAACCTTACCGAGGACTCATCACCACCTGTGGACCATGTGGGTGCCGCCCGGGACGCCGGCACGCCAAGACCAATAAGACTTGGCTTGATAGCTCTGGTACTTCTTTGTATAAGTGCTATATCTATTGGCATCCTGTTGGTGGTTTTTTTTGCTCCCGCGGCTGCTACTCGGTATGCCAAAGAAGCTGTTGTCCTCGATATCGCTCGTCTCTCCATCGACTCCTTTACCGATAAAGGGGCGAAGATTCGCATACAGGCTACAATTCAGATTGACGCTAGCCGTGTCCAAAATCGAGCTGTACGGAGCTTAGGGCTTACAGGAACTTGGATTGTCAGCAGGATATCGACAGATGCGACCCAAGTTGAAGTTTATTTACCTGACTATGATGGCGGTCTCCTTGGTACAGCAAGTGCCCCGCCAATGATAATCGCTGTTAAGAATGGCCAAATCACGAAGCTGGACTTCGTGTCCGACGTCAAACTAGGCTCTCCAGATGCTATTCGGGACCTAGCCAACGATTATCTTGTTGGGGGATTAAGGAAGATCAGGGTGCTTGGTGTAGCTGATTTAATGTTGAAGTCGGGCCTGCTTCACTTGGGGACTCAGAAAATATCCGCAGAGATGGCCTTTGAAGGTTCCATATACAAGCAATAAAATACCCCGGTCAATAGACTGACATCGTCAACCAGAACTGCCTTCTCTACCTGAGTTCCAGGTTAATCGGATGGATATTGGAGAAATAACTCTTCCAGAACAGAAAGCGCTCAGTGTCAATTTCTCTGCCGTTGTGCAGAACCCTTATCCAGTGGAATTCGATGTACCACCTCTATTTTTTGCCATCTTCTTGTCCGGGTGTAAGGCAGATGATCTAGTCAATATAGCCACTGCTGAAACTTCTCCCCTCTCTGTCGAATCTAAAACCGACATTGGTGTGGATGTGTTTGGAATTATCCGCAATATTCCAGAGGAACTCGTAACTGCGTGCCCAGGTTCCGATATATCACCGATCGACATATTCTTAGGCACCTATCTGCACGGAAAAGATACTACCGTATACATCCAAGGATCGCAACCTCCGACCTCCAATGCTCCTAGCTGGCTGCAAGAATTTCTTCAAAGCATCACCCTCCCAGTCCCCTTTCCCGGGCACAGTTTCGATAGCCTTGTGAAATCGTTCAGCTTGTCCCATGTTAAATTTCAGCTTCCCTCTCCAGATGCCCCAGCAGGAACACCGGAGGCATCACTACGACTGAGCGCGGACGTGCTTGCTACAGTTCGCCTACCTCGAAGTATGAACTTTCCATTAGACGTCAGTCGCTTAAAGGCTACCGCAGACGTATTTTATGAAGGCCAAAAATTCGGAACCCTGCATTTTCCAAAATGGATCCCAGCAAGTTCCACTGCTTCAGGTGGGTCAACGTACCTTTATGTTCGGGCCGAAGTTCGCGATTCCCTGCTGGACATCGAGGATTACGATATCTTTGATAAAATCGTTCAGAAACTTCTCTCTGGCGACGGAAAACCGATATTTCTCAGCATTGATGGATCCACTGATGTAGGAATCGAAACCGACCTTGGGAACTTCGTTGTCAGGGATATCCCAGCCTCGGGAAATATAAAGATTGATGGACTCCGGGCCACCCATATCCCATTACCAAAAATTAGCGAGCTACTCATTACCGATACAACGACCCAGTCTTTCACACTTGGAATTGATCTAAGTCTTGAAAATCCAACTCCTTGGGAGGCTGTCGTTCCTCACATGAATGTTCACATCACGCACGATGGCTTTGTATTAGGGAATGCCACTTTAGTTAATGGGCATCTGACAACGGGAACAAACTTTCTCTATATCGGTACGACCTGGGATCCTCGGGCTCATGGAGGTCACGAGGCTGAGGACGCGGGTAAACGCCTCGCTGGTGAGTACATATCTGGTATGTGCCTTAGATTTATTCTCTTGCATCCCCTCAAACTTAACAAAAATGATAGGCTACAACACCACAATTACTATCTGCCCACACGCCAATAGCATACCCTCCATGCCACTACTATCCAAGCTTCTCTCAAACTTCAATGTGACCATTCCAACCCCACGTCTCCCAATGCCCGGAAAGAGTGGGCCATCCGATTCCGCTCCAAACTTTATTGAGTCCGCAACAGTAAGCATATCTGGCCCCCAGATACCAGCACTAGCCTATCCCGGAGAAGTACTTATAAATTATTATTCTTTCCAACTCCAGATTCATTTGATATCATCGACAGCCGATTTTCTCCTCAACAATCCTCTCCGCAAAGACAAGGTTATGATAGAAGCAATCAACGGTACCGCAAAATATAAGGGCAATGAATTAGGGAAAATTGAGTCTTCAAAACCATTTGCCATCAGGCCAGCCGCGGAGGGAAGGACAACCACACCCAGGATTCCTGTGCGTTGGAAGCTTGGGGGCGTGGGGTATGAAGCAATGAGGAAAGCGTTGGGTGGAAGATTGGCTGTTCACGCCGAGGCATCATGTTTGGTGCGCGTCGGCAAGCTGCAGATGGAGGTACTCTACAATTCGACTAATCCTATAGGAGCAAACATTCATTTGAGATAATTTTGCCTTCTATGTATGATTTGCTTTCTCCCCCTTTCGCGTTCTTTATATGTGGGCCTGGTTTGTTGGCCTTTGATAGTCTTTGTCTTTACGGCTCACAAAATGAATACAACTCACAGCTTGTTTACACTCGGGGCACATCCCAAGCGGCAAACTTTTGTATACCAACATAAGGTTCTTTGTTGCGCTCAAACCTTAATCTTCCTGAAAGAGATACTAAAAGCCAGGTACCATCTATATCGAGTCCATCTGCAGTTGATATAATATACACAGGTGAATTTCGTTCGTAGATTTAGACCCCCCCAAAGAGACAAAGGTACATATTGCTTAGCCGGGAGGGAGTGTGCTAGCATCTACCACATCACCTGCATCCTTGGCCTCGATTTCTTCGGTTCTCGATTGTAGGGGAGATCGTGGCAGCGCCATTAACCCTATCCCAAAAGTTAGTGACATCATCCCCTACCCCTCCGGGTAATTCCAGCTCTAAGGGAGATGGTACCGGTTCTTGCAGACTCGAGAATACCGAATGGCCCAATAAGCTTCATAAACGCATCAATTCTAGATGGCTTTGCTGATCTTACATGTCATTCCCGACTACATGTCAGTAGAGCGGAAAAAAAAGAAAAGAAAAGAAAGGGCAAAAGAAATTGGTTTTTCATAAATATTCTTACAGCTCCACGATGCAATTGTTCTCAGAGATGTCAGACACCTTTCCACCGAACTGATGAGTTAATTGAGTGACAGCGTGAAGATGTTGGTGTTTATGCCTCAATGCTTGGGAAATTGGAAGCTTAGAGGGGTGGTAATCGCCGTCCCTGTGCGCAACCCCATGCTCACCAAGCGCCTCTGCATTTTCAGCAGTAATCTCGCGGTGGTGAGCCAGCAACTCCTCAAAATACTCCGGGCCAAGGATAGAGACTTTAGCGAGCAAAAGCTCACGCTGAATGAGAGGTGCCGCAGTGTAATCCAGAACAGCCCAAACAGGAACCAAGTCTTCCAATTGTCTCCGTGCCTGTTCAACCACCCCGTCCTGTCCACTTAGGACAATTGTCATACGAGAAAGGTCGGGAACTTCAGTATTGCAAACTACTAGCGAGTCGATGTTGAACCCCCTAGCTGCCAGGATACCCGAAACCCGTGAGAGAACACCCGGCTCGTTTTGAACGAGGCAATTTAAGATATGGCGCTTTGGAGGATTGGCCGAAGGTAGTGGAGTCTCATAAAGGATTGAGGAAACTGCAGCCGAAGCAGACCATGCTGGAGGATCAGTGGTAGGCAAAGGGTTCACGCGGCGGTGAAGAGCCTTGTAATAAATGGCAGATGTTGAGGAGGAGGATGAGGAGGACGAGCTATGGACTCTCCCAATGACACGAGACAAAGCGCTGATCGCAGGCCTACCCAGTAGGGACGAGTAGGCAGTACGAATAGCTGCCATTGAAGAAGGTGGCTATTTGTGAAGGGTGATGTTTTTGCGGAGGAGAGGGTGGGGTAGTCACAAGGGGTAATGATAGGATTTTCTCGGATACAGGGATCCTTACCTAATTTTCTGAGATATCATACCAGTACCGTATCCTTCCCCTTATCGTCACGGACCCACTGCCAAGACCCTTTTTTCACGTGCAACCAAAAAGACGAGGGTTGCTGAGTCATTAACAGGGCTTGACGTGGGAACTTTCATAATTTTTGTGCAATGCAGATCGTATCGTCCTTCGCTCCTCCTCCTCATCCTCCTCTACTCTTGGCCCTCACTGCTCCGTCCATCAACAGTCCTCCCTTCCTCAACCCCGATCCCCTTTCTCTCTCAACTCGCACCGACCCGATTCCGCGTTACCTTCCCTCCCCGACCAGCTTCCCCTAGCAAACACGATTCGCAATGACTGACGACTCGTCGGACCGTAGGAAGCGGAGCAAGTGGGATGAGCCTCAAAGAAGCACTACCCATGGCAGCCAAGATCGTGTTAGGGATTACAGAGAACGGGAGTCCGAAAGAGGGAAGTCAGCTAACAGTCGTGGCGCTTCCCGTTGGGATGACCGTCGCTCTCGCTCTCCCAATCACCATAACCTGTTCTCTTCCCGTCGAGATGATCGCCGGAGAAGCAGAAGCCCTCCGTCTATAAGCAGATCGACCGAGAGCCCTCCCGTTGAACCAGCAAAAGAGTCAAAGCCCGACCCAGCAGCCGCAGCAGGTAAACCCCATTGCTTACTCCACATTACCTGACTCTTTCCTAACTCTACGATATAACATCGAGTAGCTGCTGCAGCCGCCCGTATTAACGCTCAGATTCAAGCGAAACGTGGTATACAGCACGTAGACGTGCCGCCTATCCGTTCTGTGAGGAAACCCCATTCATGGTTAGGGTATGCATTTGCTAATTTGAATAGAGCGCGGGAAAATCTTCCAGCCCCCCAAGCACAACAGCATTCAATAGTGACATGTATATTGCAGACGGTGACTACATCAAAGATATAGAAGTTAACGACCTTCGCAACCGATACACACTGACCAAAGGCGCTACTCAGAAAATGGTAAACATCGATCCCTTCCCCGGCTATGAGCTTTATTGACTACTCTCTTCCCTTTGTATTTTACATGTGCACGGGCGAGCCTTTATACTTATGCGCAGCTGAAGTTCTAAGGAGGAGCCATTCAAGCTGAAATATGATGTGCAAATAGTTTTGCATAACCCTTTGGTGTCTTGCCGCTGACTGTCACCCGTGCTTGTTTAGATTAAAGAGGAAACTGGCGCCGGTACGACCCACTTGCCCTCATATATGATCCCATGTTTTTGCTTTAGTGTATAGAGTACTCACGCATTCTGCGCTTAAAGATGTTACCACCCGCGGCGCCTATTATCCCGACAAGTCTATGGCCACTCCTCAGGTACGAACATATGCCCCCATTACTTGCAGCGATCCTTGTCTGAGACAAGCAATAGAATCCACCACTTTACCTACATATCACTAGCACAACCAAGGAGGGGTTGGAGAAAGCTGTGTTGAAGATTGAGGAGCTCATGAAGCAGGATCTTCCCAATCTTGTAGATGAACGCCGATTCAAGAGGAGAGAGCCACCAGAGCCTGTTGAGCGGGACGAGTATGGGAGGGTGAGCTTTGTAGTGCCCGTTTGGAGAACCCAACTGACATCCCTACCAGCGCAAATGGCCTGAAGAAAAGATTCCTGTCGATCTTGAGCCTATTCCAGGCTTTAATCTTCGAGCAGCAGTTGTCGGACATGGTGGCCAGTATGTTAAACATATTCAGCAGGAGACACGTTGTAGGGTACAGATCAAAGGCCGCGGGTCTGGCTTTATGGAACACGGCCTTGGTCATGAGAGCGACGAGCCGCTCTATCTCCACGTGACGTACGAACTCCCATCCAAGCTAGGCGACGCTACACTAACTAACGCTGCGCAGTGGGCCTGATCCACGCGAAGTCCAGAGGGCAAAGGAGCTCTGTGATGATCTTCTAACCTCAGTCAAATCGCAGTACGAAGATCATAAGAAGCAACCCCAACCTATTCGTTTCCCCAGTTATGGGGGAGGTAGCAATGCCAATCTCTATACTCCGTCCATGTCAGGACAAGGCCAACCTCAAGGACAGAACCAAGGTCACAACCCCCATAGCCTAAACCATAGCCATGGACAATCTGCCTCTCCACCTCCTCCTCCACCCTCTGGGCCTCCGCCCCAACAGGCAGCAGTAGCGTCATCCGTGGCGCCTGGCGCTCCCGGTGCATCCCAACTCAATCCATATGCCGCATATTATGGAGGAGCAGACCCTTATGCTCCCTATGGCGGATACCAGGCATACATGCAATACTGTAAGCGCTCGTCCGGTGGCTTTTTTTTTCCGGACGACTGCTGACACATTGATTAGACCAAGCGTATTACGGCCAACAACAACAGTCCCAGGCCCCTGGCGCATTGCCATACTCGTCCATGCCCGCTAGTAGTCCTCCGCCACCTCCTCCCCCTGTGGGTAATCCCCCACCCCCACCCCCACCTCCCCCATCCTACAATGCCGTGAGGCCACCGGGGGTGTGAACGGATCTTAATGGTTGGGATCCGAATAAGGGTTGCAAGCTTAGCCCCGGGGCAGGATCTTTCTTTTGTCAGTGCACCAATGTGATTTCTAAAAACGATGTCTTGAATCGATTAGCCTCTCCAGTACACATCTCATGTCTCCCCATCACTATAATGAAATTCCTCAGCCTGTGTTTAAAGTACTGTACTTATCTGGCACTTTCTTGTCTGTTTTTCTTGTTTTTTTTTACAAAAAAAGGAAGAGAAAAGAAAAGAAGACAGAGCATATTCCGATGTACCGGTATCCCGATGAGAACTCGCAAAAAAAAAATTCGACCACCCCATACTCAATTTCCCTCGCACGTACTAGTATGGCAATTTAAGGCCATAACACAGTATTTCCAATGAAACACCCCTGGCGCCCGCCCGCTCACTACACCACCAACCAAATTAACTCCGGTTGGAAGATGAAGGATTCTGATTAACAAGTGCATGATCAATTGCCCTGGTACGGGGGATAGCCTCCATCCTCCCACTCGTGATCTCAACCCGCTGCCGCAACCTATTCGACGCTAGCAGTAGTGTCTCTAACGTCTTTCCCACACCATCCATACTTCTTAGCTATAATATCTTCACCTACACCTCTCCGCCCTCATGATGAAAAAAAGGGGAGGATCTCCCCCACCTTAGTCGTTGAATGGGCGATGTTCGCCGTTGTGGTCGTTGCTGTGGCACTCTTTATTACTCGCTTGGGTAGGCGGGGTTAGCAAATGATGTCTTATGCACGAGGGAAAGAACTTACATACGTCATCGGATAGTTGAATGCTTATGTGTGGCATTTGTCAGTTCTTTTTCTGTTGATACTTTTTCTTTTTGCTCCCCTTGGGTAGGATCCTGTTATGTTGGTGGGTCGGGCTTGGGGATGGGTACGTCAAGACCCCGCGCGCGAGGGCACACATGCGCGAAACACTGCCCCAGCCACAGTTGCGCGTACAAGTACCGGTAGAGCGAAGAATCTTTTCGCCAGGATATTATGCAGATGGAATACCAGTAGGCGGAGGAACGGGCGGCTACCGGTAGACCAGTCCGAATAGGAGATACAGGAGTGACGGATAAGCTGGCGGGTGGTTGCGGTCGGTTCAATCACACTATGCCAGGCACCGTGACGGGGGAGGGGGCTCTTGGTGGGGCTTTACTTGACTGTATGGTGCAAAGCGTTCTTAAGGTGTACCAAGGCTGTTGCATTGTGAGATGCTTTTAACTAGTACGGGTCTAGGGTTATAGGCCAGAATAATAGTATTTATCCTACTTAACAGCATTACAGTAACTGAGACAGTTAAAGCATTTGAGAAAAAGATGTTAAATACTATTATTCTGGCCTATAACCCTAGACCCGTACTAGTTAAAAGCATCTCACAATGCAACAGCCTTGGTACACCTTAAGAACGCTTTGCACCATAAGAGTAATTAGAAATGGGATAGACTGAAAATGGGGGGTGAGGGTTCAAAATGAGGTGCAGAGGTTATCGGAAGTTTGAGGAAGTGGATACAAGGCTCCAGGCCCTAGGGCCTAGGGCGAGTGCGAGGTCGTGATGGCGCAATTTGACTAGGCGGAGGCAGATAGGGGTTTAGCATTGGGCCATTTGAAGATATCATACTCTACCGGTAAGGGATGATACCGGTACAAGTATCCCGCAGACCTTGGAAAGGTCCGGAGGGTGAACGCTTCGCTAACCCCGCCAGGCGCACGAGTGGATTAAGAAAATTTAGAGGGAGGGTCTAACCACTACCTTTACCCTATGAAGGGCCCAGGACCACTGTTTCCTTCTATTCGCAGAGAGCGGACTGGTGACTACTGACCACACCCCCCCCCCGCGCGCACAGCAGTGAAGGACGTTTAAAAAGCAGGTGATTTAATGCACAACATAAAGCTAAGCCCAGTGACTCTAAACACATTACGAGATGGTACTCCGCCCCATTTCACTCCAACCGCAGAGAACAAGAGCAGGTGAAAAAAAGGGATTATATATATAATACGAGCAGGAGGTAGTCGTATGATACATGAACAAGTAGGGAGATAAATACCGGTACGGGTAAGGACGCACCGGAGCTTAGAAACCAGAAATTTGATCATAATAGAGAAAGCCCTAATAGGTTAGGTGAAGGCGATCCATTGTTTTTGCTAAATTGACTAGAGTGCCTGGCTCAAAGATGAACTATTCGAAAAAAATATTGGTATGACCCACCGGCCACCCCCATGGACGTTCCCAGCGGTATCTTCGATACCCTTGACACAGGAATGGGTCACCAAGCTCAGGGAGCCGGATTTTCCTGTTGAATACGTGAGCCTTTAGAGAAGGGCTTAAAAGAGAAATGTAGGCAGCATGCTTACTCGAACGATATACTTGATCTTTTTCTCATATGCAGGACGGTCCTTCCTGAACAAATTATAGGCATCCGCCTGTGCAGGTGACTCGGGGTTTGGGTCATCGAGAAGATCTTGAATCCCGAGGAGAATTTGTTTAATAGTGATGGCGGGCTTCCAGTCTTCGTCCTCGTTCAGGATGCTAAGGCAAACGGTACCAGACGGGTAGACGTTGGGGTGGAAGAGAGGTGGTACGAATTTGCCTATTGCAAGGTGGAATTGATTAGTGGATTCCAACAGTTGTGATAAATACCAGGGAACGGGTTGCGATGAAAGTACATTTCGGGGGCTTCGTCGGGTACTCTACAATCAGGCCCCATATGTTAGCGTTGATTACTTCATATGGTGACGCCAGTGGGTAATGGCTTACCCTCGGGAAATATCATATCCAACTTGAACAAGCCTCCTTCCCACATGGTTTTTTCCTTCCCAGGGATTCCACAGCTCCATTTCATCAGATCAAGGCCGCCCTGAGGAGTTTTTGCGGGCTTCGCATAGAAGCCGAAGGGGTGATCTTTGCGCCATTGCTTGCTATAGGGCACAAAGTCAGTCCCAGTTTGCATTTCAGAGTACCGAGCGCCACGGGGATAGGCGGATACCGCTCTTCTTGCAGCCGGTTAACGCAAAGCGACATTCGGAGTATTGATGGGTATCTGATTAGTTTAGGATTGCAAAGGCAAGTGTGAAGAGCCAAATAAAACAGATGGAGCAGTTGTAGAGGGTCTCTCTGTAAGAGGGATGGGATGTGGAGAGAAGGGGAAGACGCGGAGAGTGGCGGCGGAGTGGAGTGGGGTGGAGGCACAAATGTTTGTGTCGGGTGAAGAGAGCTGTTGCTTGTCAAACCCCAATGGTAGACTATGCCAGCCCTGTTGTTGGTTGACTCAGCGCCGCTTGAATCCCCGAAACGTCGTGTGTCGAGCTAAAAACAATAACAATACTATACAAGTAAAGCAAAGGATATACCGTACGGTACTACGATAGAGAATAAAATGCTGTATGGGAAGGGGTGGAGCTGAGTCTAATACACGGATATCCTGTCAGCAATTGATCTGCAAACGACGAAAGGCTCGTGCCGCACCGTACAGTACGAGCACTGTACAGTACCGGTACACAACAAGTTGAGAGTTCGATTGACAAACCGTTCGCTGCTAAACTACTGGCAGTGCTAGACTATCGTTGCCAAATGCCCCGAGAAGTTCTCGTATTTGGTGTGATATGATACCCTTTTGTGGTGGGCCCAATCGAGTCCAGTAGCTGCTGGTGCCAGGGAGCTGAACTCTTCTACTCGAGTACCGGTACTGTACGAGTACTAGTACCGGGATACGAGCCTATCACGGTGCGCCCGGCGGACCGTCCGGCACCTCGATGGCCTGACCCGGCTGTGATGCGGCACCAATTGTACGATGTATGATACGGTACGGGTACAAATACTGTACGAACCCATTTCGTGAGTCGGTGCGGCTTATAGCTAGCAGTTCTGGATGGGGATCTGGTAATTTATTCCAGCAATATGTCTTCGGACTCCTCGCCAACGAAATACCGGTGTCGAACGGGCACACTTTGATACGGTAGTTTATACCGTATCACTTCACGGGGACCGGATGTTCTGTGACCGAGGACTGAAAGGGACCTGTATTTTTCAGCATTGAGACTAGCCATGTGATTTGCGACCTCGGCCCTATGGCAGCCAATGGATGAATTTACTGAGTTAATCTACCCTGCTGTATGGTAAGTTACTCGGGTATTATATGCACCGATACCCAGCGAGTGCACCACCGGTATGATACGGCACCGTACCGGTAGACTATCGTACTCGTTTCATAATATTATGATACCTCACCCTCTGCCGCCGGCAACCGTCAAATCTGCCCAAACCATCAAGCCTGCCCCCAACCATTATATCTGCCCAATCAAGAAACGAACAAAAAAAACCCCGGCAGAAACTTGGCTTCGATATTTCCTGAAAATCGCAACGGGAGCTCAGGAACTACAACCCCTACTATGCCGCCCCCGCCAGAAGTTACTGTTGCAGAGGACTCCGATGACGACGATTTGGATGACCTTGATGGTGGGTGCATTGCTCAGTGAAACTTGTTCG
Source organism: Tuber aestivum (assembly GCA_900010015.1). Lineage (NCBI taxonomy): Eukaryota > Fungi > Ascomycota > Pezizomycetes > Pezizales > Tuberaceae > Tuber > Tuber aestivum. The sequence continues at coordinate 494,438 of LN891017.1, read as the reverse complement.
GGGGTAACTGTAGCTGATAAGTACCTATAGAGATACTAGACGAATTCCAGAGCTCACCCCAGCCGGCCAGTGAACACTCGGCGAAAGCTGGCGACACAAGCGCATCAAACGATAATGGCGGACCTTCTTTAGGGTCGCCCGATGACGACTTTGCTCGTCAGTTGCAGTTGGGAATGCAGGATTTACTAGGCGAGATGCAGGACTCGGTATGGTAAACTCTACGGGCATGGATGACGGGAGGTTGGCAGACTGATAATCAGCCACAGAAAGAACTACAAGACCAATTTGAGCACCTGGTGAAGGAACTGAACGATGCCACCGCGGCAACTGGTCCCAAGCCTTCGGCGTCGTCCAGTTCTAGACCGTCCGTCCAAGCGGCGGTCAATTTCCAAGACCGAATAAAGCAGACGATGGATCGCATGAAGTCTTCCGGAGCAGAGGTTGACGCTGCGGTGGCTGACTCCGAGACTGATGACTTTCTATCGGAAATGTTGAAACAAATGCAAGGGGCGGCCGGTGAAGGAGAAAGCGACGAGGACTTTTCTAAAATGCTTTTAAACATGATGGAGCAGCTTACGAGTAAGGAAATCCTCTACGAACCCATGAAGGAATTGAACGAGAAATATCCGGAATGGCTGAGGAACAACGAGTCCAAGCAAACCGCGGAGGACCTGCAGCGGTATCGGGAGCAGTATGGGGTGGTCAAGGAGATTGTGGCAAAGTTTGAGGAACCGGAGTACAGAGACGAATCTGATAGCGACCGAGAGTTTATTATTGACCGTATGCAGAAGGTGATTGAGCTGCCTTTGCTCTGCTCCTCGCTATTCTTTTATGCTGATTCGGGAGCCGCGATAGATGCAAGCTGCCGGTGCGCCACCAACAGAGTTAATGGGAGAAATGGGACAAGGCCTGGATATACCTCCTGACGTCGATTCGAATTGTGCGGTGCAGTAATTGACGGATATGTGGAAATTCTTGCAATAAGTTGTATATTAAAACGTGTTCAATGAAAGCATATTTGTGGTAGCAGTGGGGTTACAAATAAGATAAGAGATGCACAAACGACCAATGGAAGAAGGCCCCACCATATTTACACAAAGAGGGAACCGCGGACTTAATCTACAAGAGGTGGGATCAGAAATAGAAATGAGAGTTTTCCGGGACTCCTTGCGCCAGATAATGCCGGGGTGAAGTTAAAAGAAACGCATAAGCCGGGGGGGTTCAGCAAAGAATTCCGTATCGGAGAGGATGGACAAGAAAACTAGGCCGACATAACTTCACGGTTCGCCTCTGGCATGACTTGATCTAGTTGTAAATCAAGTTGGGAGAGAAGGTCTTCAAGCTCCTTGCCGTCACGGTCGAGCATTTCATCTAGATCGTCTGAAGGACCAGTTTCTGTACACTAAGAATTAGCAGGAGGAAGCAAGCCGGGTCACTATTATATATACCGTCTTGGTCCATAAAAAGCGATTCCTCGGTTTGGAAGTCTGGCTCCTCCTCGTTCCCGATACCAAGTTCCTCTTCTTCATAAATGGTAGGGATCGAAGCCGCGGTTCTTGCTTGCGATGCTTCCCACCGCTTTTGTTCGGAGACAAAGATTAACCGCATCATCTAAGAAATGAAAAAAAATGAAAAACCAGGTTAATAGAGCCTAGTCCACCGAAAGGAAATTGATGTCAATACCTCATCCTCTCCGCCTCTCGCTTTTATCAGCTTTTTGTCCCGGGCATCTCGAACTTTCTTCAAGAACAAATTCCGCCGGGCTTCCCGGCCTTCCTCACGAGAGCGAGATGTGGGAATTGGTTTGAAAAGACGTTTGGGAGCGAGAAACTCAGGTGGGGATGATGGCGGCGAGGGAAGCATCTTGAGGCCAAAACGGTTTTGTGGGGCGGTCTGGGTGTGAGTGGATAAAGGCGACGAACGGGACGGAGTGTAGCAATGACTGGTCGGGGGGCGGCGGGGAGTAGTTGGTGAAGCCATTTGGGGGGGCTCGCAGACGATACCGAAACCGGACATGATGTTGATATATGGGTGGTGGTATGGGTGTGGAGGAGAGGCGGGGAGGTGACTTTCTCGCACCGAGAGAAGACGCGTTGAAGCCTTTGGATGATTAGCCAACGCGAGGACTTGGACGCACCTTATCGCGTGGTTGACTAAGCAATAGAGATCACTCATGGAAACCAGCCACCACCACCCCTAGCCTCCTTCCCTACAAAACACCACACGCCTCACTTCACACGTCGCGACCGCAACTCATCTCTGCGCGTTCCAGCATGCTTTGGCGGACAAAGAAAATACCCAAATAGCACACACGACATCCCTTATACTTACTCTACACCCCTCCACCTCGGTCCTCGAATACTCGAACCCGTGAGTCCCTAAATCCCTCAGCTACCGCCACTACATACTCGCTAAGATGTCGGCGCTCTTCGCGAGTAACACTGCCTCCACAACCGCTTCTACCAATAACACGCAAGGCGACCTCAGTAAAGATGTGGAGGTCACTTCTCCGCCCGAGGACAGTGTGTCTGATCTCTCCTTCTCTTCTCAATCCGAGTATTTGGCGGTTTCTTCCTGGGATAGCAAGGTGCGGATATACGAGATATCAGAAACGGGACAATCCATCGGGAAAGCTTTATATGATCATCAGGCCCCGGTACTATCGGTTCACTGGTCCAAGGTTGGCTAATCTATCTCTCCGGTTTGAGCTCCGGGCGCGCCCTCCTATCGTTTGTACTGATGATGTTCAGGATGGCACCAAAGTTGTCTCTGGTGGTGCTGACAAAGCCGCTCGCATGTTTGACCTTCAATCCGGCCAGGCCACACAAGTAGCAGCTCATGATGAACCTGTCAGCTGCGTACGGATGTTTCAGGCCCCGAACGCCGGTGAAATGCTTGTGACGGGCTCTTGGGACAAGACGCTCAAGTATTGGGATCTCCGACAACAACAGCCGGCGGCCACTGTCCAGATTCAAGATCGTGTGTATACACTGGATGTTTCTCAAGGCTTGCTTGTAACTGGGACTGCGGAACGATATATCAATGTTATCAATCTTGCCAATCCTACCACAATCTTCAAGACCATCCAAAGTCCACTAAAGTGGCAAACTAGGGTGGTGAGTTGCTTCCCGGATGCCTCTGGGTTTGCTGTGGGTAGCATCGAGGGAAGATGTGCGATTCAATATGTCGATGACAAGAATGCAAGGTGAGTTTGAAGTATAGTTGTGGTTTTGATCGTGTTGCTAACCTGTTCTATAGTATGAACTTTTCCTTTAAATGTCACCGTGAGACCCCCTCCACTGGTGTCGCAAATGTTTATAGTGTCAACGCTATATCCTTTCATCCCACCTTTGGAACATTTTCCACTGCCGGTTCGGATGGTACATTCCATTTTTGGTATGTCGCTTGCCACGCAGTTTTTTTTTTTTCATCTTCAAATAATGAAGCTAATCAAATATATAGGGACAAAGACGCGAAACATCGTCTCAAGGGATTCCCTTCCGTCAACTGGTCTATTCCAGCGACCGCTTTTAACAGAAACGGATCGATATTTGCTTATGCAATCAGTTATGATTGGAGCAAAGGGCATCAGGCGAACAATCCTCAATATCCTATCAAAGTCATGCTTCACCCGATCAAAGAAGACGAAGCTAAGCCAAGGCCTCCTGCCAAGAAGCGGTAATCGGGAGTACTGATGATAGCTGGGAAGGCGGAGGAGGGAGTCTTTTGATGAAGCTGTTCTGGATCGCTGTTGAGGAGTTAAGGGCTTCTCATCGGTGGCTGCCTCTTTGTTTCTTTACGCCTCCAGGGGCCAGGAGGTTCTCTGGAACGTGGGAGAGAGAAAAGTTGAACGTAGGGCACGGGTAAGGAGATTGAAAATCTAATTTGCTTGTATTGGTAGGCTCAATGGAGTTTCGTTTTTCTTTTTTCACTGAAAAAAAAAGTTAGGTGATATGATGTTATACGCCTTTCATTCACTCAATTTTTTTTTCTTTGGCTTGATAGGTATTTCTTGCGGTTTTCAATGCAATACACGCAATACATGCCCAGTCCTCGTCGAAAGTTGGTGCCGTAATATGGGGAGAAGTTATGATGAGAGATTGGCCACATCTTATGGAAAGAAAAAAAAAAGGGGGGGGGCGGGATTAAAGATGTGAGGCATCACGATCTCCTGGAGCCCCCCCACAGTGAGCTTGACAAGGCATCGTACCTAATGGCAATTACCGTCATCGACGGGGGCACAACGAGAACCGGTGGGCGACAAACGAGGGTAGACCAGTTGGTAGGTAGGATAGGAAAGAGAATTCGTTAAAGTAGGGTAACGGGAAATACTTATCACTGATCCACGTCCGCCACCCGCCGGCCTCCGCCGTGCCCCCGTCGAAGGCTGCAGATCAGTCCCAAGAACGGGATGGTTTTGACGCTCAAATTTGAAGGGCTTGTTACTACGGTACTGGAGCACAGATAGATGTCATCGGCCCCATGCCAAAAGGAGGGGGCGATAGACTAGAAGGTAAGGCTAAGGGGAGAGCCCCGGAACCCCCAATACCGGTATTGCGTTGAGAATTTGTCAAGGGTCGTGCACTCCATAATTCCCACTGTTCCGCGGACACGGAAGCGGAGCACGAGGATGGCTGCGGAGAAAGACATCGAACAACTCTCTCTCGAATTCCTTACGGTTAGCGGGATAAGGTTGCTGTAATAACGGTTACAAAGGATTGAGGAAATATTACTCGATTTTCAATTCCCATCTTTTGACAATGTTATATTATGAGTACTTGGGCTAATGTGGGGGGCTCCAAGCTTACGGTAGTCTACTCGAGCACCGGTGGTCACATCACGAGCTTCAGTTATCGGAAAGAGTACGGTACTTGAGTGTGACAGCTCTGTCGAGATTTCTGAACTCCCTCGGGAACACCGTAGTCCACCGGGACAGCACAGGATGCTCATCCAAAGTACGGTAACCGAAGGTGCTGTTCATGCTTCAACTTCCCCTTCTTTTTTTTTTCTCTCCTTTCACATTTTCTTTTTCTTGGTAGGTTGCTTTTCACATTTGTTATCCTAAATGGTAAGAAGCTTTTCAGCCAGTCCAAGTGGTGACCAAGCGACGAAATGTGACAAGTTCCCCCCGATTCAAGAGATGTAAGGAGGAGAAAAAGAAATAAAAAGTCGTGGTTGCCAACATGCGTGGAGAGAAGATTTACGGTATCCTGAATTGTTCCATGATATCGCCCGCATTCTATGCATTCTTTCTTTCTTTTCTTTTATTTTCTCTCTTTTTTTTCACTTCTACTCGAGTACCATACCGGTAATGCGGTGATGATGCTTGTACTACAGCACGGTACTCGAGTATGGGGTTGTTATTTTCTTTTTTAGCTGCAGGGAGATGCAACTCGAACTGCAAGAACGATGGATGGCGGACTGATTACGGTATTGAACCCAGTTCAAGCGATGGGACCAGGGCTCGGCTCCACCGGAACCCGCCGCAGCCTCAACCAGTTTGGCGGAAAAAAAGAATTATGTGATATTATTCCATACTTTAGCTCACATGACCCAGGGCAAGGGCAAGGGTCCTTCATTACAGGTATCTCTTATCCTAAGAATCTCTAACTCCCTTTTGAAGCTAGCTTCTCGTGCTTCCAACCCCCTCCCCCACCTTCAACTTTCCTCCCACCTCGATGCACTCCCAAGCACCAACAAACATTTCCCTCCAACACCACCACCACCACCCTTTCCCCAGTTCTCGCTCTACTACAAATCCCTCGCTTTTCCCCCCTTCGCTTCCCCTCTCTCTCCCCTACAAGGCCCCCTAGCACCAACTTCAATCATGTGTGGTAGGTAGCCCCTCCTTCATCCCTCCTCCTATCACGAACCACCTTTTTTTCTTCTCTCCTCCGCTCACGGTTAGACACAGGTATATTCGCTTGCCATAAACATCCCGAAGTTCACAAGTTCAAGCCCCAGGCTTTGCAATTGGCTAAGGCGTAGGCTTCTCCAACCAACCCCTCTGGCTCCATTCGATCCCCCAATAGATAGCTAACGGTGTTTGACAGTGTCCGCCATCGCGGCCCGGATTGGAGTGAGCCCCCCTTCTCTCCCCATTCTGTTGCTCTGGGGGGAATTTTCTAACTGGATATTCCTATTTAGGTGGGAACATTATTTCCAACAACACGAGTATGTAGATTCAAGTTGTTCCCAGGGCAATCACAAGTTTATCTAACATCACCAGTCCTTACTCATGAGCGTTTGAGCATTGTCGGAATTGGTTTGTGCCCCCGCTTTATTCCTGATTTCTTTGAATGGCCTACTAAAGTAAACTAGACAGCGGAGCCCAGCCTTTGGTTAGCGACGATGGTACCATATTCTTAGCTGTCAACGGCGAAATTTACAACCATAGGATCTTGCGCAAGCAGCTCAAGCCTGAAGTGACATTCAGGACACATTCCGACTGTGAGGTTATCTTGCACCTGGTATGGGATTCCGGCCGAGTTCGGTTGTGGGACAGGCGTCTAACAAGGTCTCATAGTACCCTAACCATGGGATCAACACACCCAAGCTTCTCGATGGAATGTTCTCTTTCGTCCTCTACGATGCAAAGAACGATCGCACCATCGCAGCTCGTGATCCCATCGGAATTACCAGCTTCTACCAGGGGTGGTCCTCCAAAACTCCCGGCGCCGTTTACTTCGCCTCGGAACTTAAATGCCTTCACCCAGTTTGCGACAAGATTGTCTCGTTCCCCCCCGGTCACATTTATGACTCCGTCACCAAGAAGACGACCAGGTATTTCGAGCCTACATGGTGGGACCCCAAGATGGTTCCGTCCACCCCGGTCGATTACAAGCTTATCAGGACCACGCTTGAGAAGTCCGTTAGAAAGCGTTTGATGGCCGAGGTTCCCTATGGTGTCCTTCTCTCTGGTGGTCTTGATTCCAGTCTCATCGCCTCTATCGCTGCACGTGAAACGGCTAAGGCTAAAGCTAAGGCTGGAGTCATCAATGGCTCGGCTATCCCCCATGAACTGGTTGGAATTGATGATGAAGACGATTCCACCGTTACAGCCTTGCCGGAATTGCATTCGTTCTCCATTGGCCTCCCTGGCTCCCCCGATACAATTGCAGCAAAGAGAGTCGCGAAGTTCCTTGGGACTGTCCACCACGAGTTCAACTTTACCCTGCAGGAGGGTCTTGATGCCCTTAGAGATGTCATTTACCATCTTGAGAGCTATGATGTGACCACCATTCGCGCCTCAACCCCTATGTATCTGCTGAGCAGGAAGATCAAAGCGTTGGGTGTGAAAATGGTTCTTAGCGGTGAGGGTTCTGACGAGATCTTTGGTGGTTATCTGTATTTCGTCAATGCCCCTAGCAAGGACGAGTTCCACGACGAGACTGTCCGAAGAGTCAAGCACCTTCATCTCTCTGATTGCCTCCGGGCGAACAAATCTACTGCCGCCTGGGGGGTTGAGGCTCGTGTTCCCTTTTTGGATAAACAGGTATCCCCCATATGGCCTACTCTTTGCTCGGGGGCTCTGTCTAACAGGTAATAGTTCCTTGAAGTTTCTCTCAATGTGGATCCCGCCGAGAAGCTTATCACCAAGGAGCGCATTGAGAAATTCATCCTGAGAAAGGCCTTTGATACTAGCAACGAGCCAGATACCAAGCCTTACCTTCCCGACAACATTCTCTGGCGTCAGAAGGAGCAATTCAGCGATGGTGTTGGCTACGGATGGATTGACGCACTCAAGGTAATTAAACCCCTACTCACGCACATAATACTAGCCACTAATCTCTCTCTAAAGGACACCGCCGAAAAGATGGTCTCAGACGAGCAAATGAAGAGTCCCAAGCCCGAATGGGGAGACGATGTGCCTGATAGCAAGGAGGGGTACTGGTACAGATGCATGTTTGACGAGCAGTTCCCTGCCCAATGTGCCCCAACCGTTATGCGTTGGACCCCAAAGTGGTCCAAGGCCACTGATCCCAGTGGAAGAGCCATCTCTACCCACGTTGCCAGATACGACCAATAGTTATGGAAGGGGTCTTGTGTGGGGATTTTAGCTTTTTTTCGGATTATTTTTTAGTTGTCTTCATCTTTTTTTTTTGTCTTTTCTTTTTCTTTCCTTTTTTCTTTTTCGCCGGGGGTATAATCTTGGTTTGCCTTTAAAAGTTCTCTCTGAGTGTACACCTTGCGCATGTAGCACAATTCTTCGATAGTTCTTGCCCTCTGATAAATCCTGTCAATTTTTGTTATTTTTGGGGCGACGAAATCACCGCTGTACGTGTTAAAAAAATATAGGGAGGGACGAGGATCGGAGGCAGAATACATAATGCCTATTCCAAGAACAGACAGCACCATGCGTAGGTTACTTACCGGGGTTTAGCAGTCACAGTCAATGGTCCACCCCATGCCAGGAATACCCTCCGGACATCCTTTGTTTGCCATAAAAACTCGAATAAATGGACCACGCGCTATGTAGTCAAGACTCCTCTATCAAATGGGCGAGAAACGCACCAAAAAGTCTACTCTTCGAGACAAATAAAAAGGAGAGGAAAACACTAGACCCGTACCGGGAGGCAAGTCCAACCTCCCGGCACGTGGTCCGTTTATTCGAGCACTTATAATAAGGGCCTGTTTCGATTTCCAGAGATTGGGATTTGTGAGATTGGTAATCCATGGATTACCAAACGGTGAACAGGAGATCAGACGTTTACAGGCTTTTATTGAGTGGCCAATAAATAAAATCCAATTTTGCATTGCAACCGCCAAGAATCTCTACAATATGTGACATCCAATACAGGCCCTAACTAACATCCTCCCCGCCCCCTATTCACCTCCTGAAAGAAAACTCTTCCTATTTGGGCAGGTGAAAACTCTGCATTCTCCCCACCATGATCATTACACAAAGCCTTCTTCCTACCTCGCTTAGGCTTCAAGGCCTTTGCATCCTAAGCTTCACTTCCCGTTCTACTGAGCTTCTCTCAGCACTAACACATTTTGTGTTATACGATATCTGCTTCAAGTCCTGCACCCAGAGCACCCTCTGTGGGGCCCCAGCGTATTACCCCTAGCAGTGCTAGCCATAGGTCCCACCCTACTGGCTGCACCTCTGCTCCTCCTCCTTCTTCATAAGAAACTGCTATCAAGGCTCTCCTCTCCCAGGCCACTCATGGTCTAGGCTGGAACTCTGACATCTTCTCCTCAGTTTTTCCTCCCAACTTTGAGGAGTATAACAATACCCAAGAGGTGATCATCCCCCTTTTATTGGCCCTTATTACTATAGTAGGCCATCAAACTGAGTCCGTCTCCTCTGTCTCTACTAAGGTTAATGGCCTTCTGGTTTCCGTGCATACGCAGGACTTTGACCCAGTACTTACAGCCTCTCTTCATGATCTTTTATCCCAGGTAACCTTGCTCGCCTCTTGCCCTCTGCTGGCTTCTGCCCTGGCTCCTACCCGGCCAGCTTCTAAGCCTACCCTACTAGTACCTAGAAGGCTTGTCTGGTCCCACGCTTCTTCTTGTATAGTCCCCTCTGCTGACTTTCCCAACCAGGTAGATAGCAAGTGGTATAGTAACTCTGAGGCCTATACGAAAGCACATGAAAACTCACATGAGGCTATAGTCTACTATGCCTCCTTTCCAGACACTTCAGAGTCATCCATAATAAAGCCTGGGTTCCCACTCACTGTTGATAAGAACTTTCTCCCAGGTTCTCCACTTGGGTACATAGTCTCTCACCCCTCTACCTTCTAGAACAATAGGGCCCAGGTGGCCAAGTCAGAAAGGAGAGCACTAAAACATGTAACGGCTGCCCAAGTCACAATGGCAAGCAAGGAGGTAAACCTACAGGCCCAGCCACTGCTTCCAGCTACCCATCATCACTATTATATCCCATGTCTGACCCCTGCCCCCTATGATGACCCCATACATATGACTACTTCCCTTCCCAATGCCATGGCCTCAGTTTTTACAGAGACTAAGTGTGCTTAGCCCGTCTCATTAGCTGCCACAGTTAACCAAAACACGACTATCACGCTTACTACTGACTTACACACCCCGGCTTCTACCAACTCTTTATATTCTCAGCTCATATGATGAAGCTGAACTAGTCCTTCCCCATTGGGAACAATCACTACTTGGAATTTAGGACGGCCCCAATCCATACTGATCTTATCCACAACCTCCCAGTCTCAATGCTCCTGGGAGATCCTACAGATTTTTTCAACAAGCTTCAGGAGTCTATCAGGTATGCTGTCAGAGCTACTATTTTTAAAGCCTACTTAGTCCAACCTGGTCTGGCTCTCCACACAACCAAGCTGACCACCTCAATGGTGGTAGCTGTCTCACCCTCTAAAATTTCCCTCTTTGGTGATTGCATCTGCTTCTTTAATCAGTCCTGTAATGTTCACTCTGCTCAGCCTGCCTCTTGTGATACACAGTGCTATAACTGCTATCAGGTTGTCTAGTCTAAACTGCTATGCAAGCAGCCCTCCCCTACTTGTCCACTCTACACCTAGGCCTACTCCTAGTCCCCTCATTACTGTAACAGCTCTACCTGCCCCAGTCAGAGCAATCTTAGGCCAGAGGTTGACTGCTACCTAACAACTCCTGCTTGTTGTGCCAACTACCATGACCAGGGTACCTACACTGCCTACTCCTCCTCTTGCCTGCTCAGGGTAGAATTCCATGAAGTTGCTCATCCAAACTGGGATTAGGTTCTCCCTGATGCAGGATCTCTTCATAGCTCATCTCTCCCTTTTGCACATCCCATCCCGTATTGCTCGTCCTCTCTCTCCCCAGACTACTGTACATAGGTGACAAGCATTTGATCTCTTTCTGCCACCCTCGGCCCAGGCTCCTTTTCTGAAGAAAAATTAGGTAGAATAGAACAAGAAGAACATGTGTTTCGAGTAGTAGACAAAGAGATCAATGAGAATTGAGTAAATCACTTGCACGAAGATTATGCTTCACACACTTCTTGATTATTTCAAACCAGCTAACCATTGCCTTTATCATCATACTTTCCTCCTCCTTTGCCGTGCCTGTGTGGATGAAAATTTTCACTTCCGGCAAGGGGGGAAGAAAATTTTCTTCCCCGAAACATAAAAGAATTTTTCAACTGCAAGGAGAAAAAAGATCAAACAACTAAACAGTATAGTGAAACGAAATAGGTATGCGGGGGACAATATTCCAACATTTTCTAAGGAACTTTGGTGAACCCCCTGATGCGTCCACCCAGGTTGCTCTGTCACATACACCTCTGGCAGCCCCACTGCCTCAAAGATTGCTTTTCCCTGCTGCCCAAGCCAATTGGGCAGATGAGACTGACAACTTTTACAACCTCATTGGTTAAGGAGTTACAACCTGTGCCCTCCTTGTAAGATACTTCACCCTGCTTGTTTTTTTATTTGGCTGCTACTGTAGCAAGCTTTTACTGTATTTAACATAATTGCCTTAGCAGCGTTCATGTATTTCATACGTTGTTTTCTTTCTTTATTTTAGTTCAGAATTTTTCTTTTGTTGCCCTTTAAGATCTTTCTATGCCGAAGGACACCCTCCAATTTCTCAGTCCTCCAAGTGTTTTCTACCTCCTTTGTTGTAACAACCCTACATTATAGAGCTATGGCAACCTAAGTCTACGCCCCTACATAAGACCAAGAGGTTACCTGGTAGACTAGGCAGGCATGCTAGTGCATGTTGGAGGGGTATCCAGTGGTCGGGGTATCTCAAAGAACAGAAGGTACTGTAGGAATAGGTGTACCAAAGTAGGAGAAGTAATGGGACCATGTCGCTTCCAGCCTAAGCAAAGGTTGGAAGGCTGGATGAGTTTACCCTGTCTAGGAGAGTCACGTTACTCTACTATGGAGGCTGGTTTCATGTCACTATAGACATACTTATACTACCTTTGGGACACCATTACCCTACCTTCTGTCAGAAATGTTTTTAGAGGAATTTTGGGAAATATTAGGATTGTTTGTTATGCAATGATGATCAATAGACACTAGGTTGCACACTGATTGGAAGACTACGGGAGGAGCTAGAGTGCTCCGAATATGCTGTTACTTGGCATAACTATTCCTGGGAGGTACCTGGGGCCTAGGAATTTACCCCGGGCATCATGGGACAAAACGGGTGAAGTTGCTGTCTTACTAGTTAACTAGAGTCTATGAAGACAGGTGCATAACAATGTATACGTCACTGCCATCCATCTGGCTGGAGGCTGTTTGCAAGATATATAAGGGGCCAAGGTGAGAAGGTCAGGTAACCTCTCCAAAAGCAACCGAGTAAAATGGACCAAAACTGAGGGAGTTAGTGTGAGCTATGTGGAAGGATCCCCAGAGTAGTCCTGGGTAGTGCCTAAGACATCTGGGAAGGTTTTACACCAATCAAGCCAACATATGCTCCTTTGCCATAGACTCTTGGTGGGTTGTTTAAGGACTCTATTAGCATGATACTTATCATGGTAAGTGGTGTGCTAGGGGTAAGGCAGTATGGGTAGCGCTGATGGGTCCCACCGCCGCCACAGCTCTCTACGCGAGTGTCATAGAGGTTTCAAGTTCACAATCAAGATAGATAGAATATAACCAGAAGACAGCTGATGTCTATGGGTGCTTGCATAGGTTATGACAAATGGGAAAAGAGTCATTTAGTTAGCTTTCCTAGGTGTCCCGACATTTAGCCACTGACAAGACACTGTTGCGCAGCAGTTTTCACTGTGGCAGGTGTATTGGTAAACACCTCGCAGAAACTGATGTGCATATAGGAGATTTCTGCTAGAGTGTGCTGACACCTTAGGCCCTTCAGGGTTATGGTCATGGTACCAGGCAACCCTTACGGAGAAGGGCATACTCATGTTGGTTTGGGTAATCTGATGGGGAAGTTTTTTGGTATAAGTCTAACTACTTAAAGAATATAAGAGCACCCTCCTACCCCAACCTAATCAACCTCCTCTTGAGAGAGTTTAATTGTGATAAGCTACAGCTTAATGATAATAAGTTTTACTATTTTACTTTTATTCTTTACACTTTGCAAGAGCTGTGTTTGAGAGATTCAAAGTTTGGTGCGGTTACATCGTTAGGAACCATCTACCTGAGGGAGCCCCCATTGCAGTATATTGTTAAGCGAGCTTCTTGCTTAACTCTCCTCCTGATTTTATTTGATTAAACCAATATTAACTCATCATGGCTGCTTTAGCAGTCACGAGTGAAGAGGAAGCATTGGATTCTGAGAGCAGCTTTGGGCTTGATGACAACCCTTTAGAGGCCACCCTGTTCGGGGCCTTAGTAATAGCTGACACCCAAGGCATTAGTGGAGGAAGCGCAAAAATGCTACTTGATGCCATGCCATTCGAACTCCCTTCAGATTGTGGGAACTTAGTCCTCATAGACCTATGCTTTGCAGTGCTATCCTTGATGAACGATATCGCTTTTGCTCAAAGCATTATGGATAACCTAGACATTTCGGTGGCAGAAGACAAGGAAATTCCTGATGAATGACAGAAAGCCTCTACCACTTTGGTTGCAGATTTTGCCAACAATTATGTGAAACCATACATCTTATGCAAGGTAATTCGCAAAGTCACCAATGCAAAAAAGAAACTGTTGCAATTGAACAAGAAGACCCAGACACAATTTAGAAAACAAATTGTCGAAAGTTCAGTGGGATGGATGAAAAGAGAGCAGGAGGCCTTCCTGGCATTATTGAAAAATCAATATGCTATCAAGATTCGGATGGATGCGTTCGAAAAGACTTGGAAGAAGGGATATCAGATTGATGAAGACAATGATGTTTTAATGATAGAGGTGGCTCCTGCACTACCCCTAGTAACAGATAAGCCTGACAATTTTTTTTTTCAGCAACTGACCCTATATACTAAAGTTGAGAGTTGGTGACCATAACTAAGTCTATTGGGTCCACAGATCTTGGAAAGTCTGAAGATGAGGGAAGACAGTGAAATACCTTTGTCATTCATACTATATCAGTGTTAGGGGGTAGGTAACTCTAAAGTCAAGCGAGTATACAGTAGGCCCTGTAATCTTCGATCTTGGAGATAGTCAAGAAGGCTCGTAAAGATAGAAGTAAAGTAGAACGAATATATTGATAAGATCTCTTCTCTGGTCGCTGATGATAGACTTTAAAGCTAGGGATTGTTTTGTTTTTTGTTTTGTTTGACTCATTGATTATTTGTTTAAGGTACAAAAAACGTATGGAGCGCTAGCTATGACGACAAAAAACCTATTCCTCCCCAGACCAGGCCGAACGACGGAGCTAAAAAAACCCTCTGGGGTAGAAAAAACTACTCCCGCCCGAAATCCTTCCCGTAGACCACGAACCAATAACCCCCACCGCCAAGCGACAAAAAGAAAGCTAGCTACCCGACAGTGAACCAAGAACTCGCCAAAACCCCAAGAACAAACACCTAAAGGCAGAAACCCAAACCGAACCCCTGAGGGCCAACGATCACAACTCAAATCCATCATAGGAACCCCTAGGCCATATGACGAGGGCCAGGAGGAGGGAGCCGAAGCCCCGGACTGAAGGGTATAAGGGAAACCACCCCGAAGGCGGCGACCGAGAAGTGAGGAGAGGAGGTGTGTGGCAGGCGTGCCAGCGACCGTATGTCCTCTGGGACAATCGACGATTGAGGCAGTAAGGTGCCAGCTTGAGAGGAGGTGGTAGTAGGGTACCAGCCGATCCGACCGTGGAGAGGAGCCCTAAGCGAAGCAGGTGTTTTACCGCGTCTCTCATGTAGTCCCTTGTTCTGGGAGAGATAGCGTCACTGTAGTGGAGGGGATCCCACCACCTGCCAGCCAAAGAGGCCCCAAAGAGAAGAGGAGGGGTAGACCCACGTCCGTGAGCAACAGCTATCGGTTATCGCGTTCGTGTCCGACTAGGCAGCCTCTTAGGGAAGCAAGAGAATGGAGAGATCGACCGAAGTCTGAAGGCTGTTCTCTCCTACTGCAACTGTAGTCCCGGCCGTCTGCTGTTGGTGGAAAAGGGGCTGCCGACCATGCCAACGCCTAAGCGAGGCGGGGTAGGAAGAGGAGAAACATCACGAAGATGAAGGACCCCAACCAGGGATGGAACCGAGAGAATCAAGAAATAAATCAGGACCTCAAGGGAGAGGGGAAGCGAGCCCACCTCCTGTAGCCGAGGCTAGATGGAGGGAGATGGGGGGGGGTGGTGGTGCTAGACGATGAAAGCCACGATAGTAACCATGGTGTTGAGTTTTCAATCGCCGGAGGTGTAGCGGAGACGGAGGATGACTTTAAAGCTAGGGAGGCACCTCGATATTTATAGTCCGCGTCTGGGTGGTTGTGGCCTACATGCAATCCCTTACTGACTATGTACCTGCCATACTAACGCTTTAGTGTCTTTGGAGTATGAACTCCGTTTGACTCTGAAAACTAACTTCCCTGGTCTCTTCCTGAGTGGAGTGATCAGCTCCGTCAAAGGACTTATCAATGACTCTTCTATGTGCATAGCTTAGAGTGCATGGCGAAGATAACTAACTCGACCAGTGAGTAGTTATTAACCAATCGTAACTAGGTCTTCCAGATAACTCTAGCTTACGCGAGCTGAAGGGACATGCATATTACTTCTTGTAATTTGCATATAGACTTGCAGAGGTCGTAGCTCTATAACTAACCGACCAATCTAAACCAACTAAGTTTTATCTTATAGAGCGGAGCTCCCTCTATCTTATCCAGCGAAAGCTCGGCGGTCCCATGCCTCGTATCTGCGTGGAGTAGGCTGCATAGATGCCTTATTGTATCGTGTGATAATATAATATCGGCATGAGAACTACGGTGGGGTCCGGAGTCGAACATGTGACCTTATGCAATTAGTCACATGCCATACCGATTACGCTTCTATGTGTAACATTAGCTCCCTCCTCTTGGAGACTCGTCCTCGACTCTTTCTATGTTCTAAAGTAATCTATATATGGTACATTTTTATAGTCGTAAAGAAAATTCCCTCTAGGACTCTATTCAGATAGGGTGAAAAACCTTTGTGCGTTTACTTGTCCACGTCTAGGAAAACCTTTCCCGATAATCCTACCTCAGCCGCGGCATTTCCGGGTTATCCCTATGAAATTCCTCCACTAAGTCCGTAGCATGTTCAAGATGCTCCGGCGGCTCTCAGGTGTTTTCATCCTCTGAACACCCTTTCCATTTAACAAAATATTTGAGTTCTCGGATGCGTTTATTGCACCCAGAGACTCTTTTGTTGTAGGAGAGAATCTCGCTTTCAACGATTTTCTCAACCTCCTATTCCAGATCGCCATCTATCTCTTCCAGTGCCTGCGGCCTCTGTTCCCTCTCAGGTCGAACTGATGTTCGATAGGGTTCGAGGCGTGACACATGAAATACGGGGTGTATTTTCCTCCGTTTGGAGATGTCCAACTTAAAAGTGCGATCGCCTCTATTTTGGAGTATTCGGAAGGGTCCGTAAAGTTTTGGGCTAAACTTCTTGGATGGTGGTTTTGTCCGCATATTCTTCGCATTGAGCATTACTCGGTCTCCAACCTCAGAATCTGGTTGTTGCTTGACTTTTGGGTCGTAGTACTTGCTCATTGCTTCTCGAGTGAGTTGTAGAGTGTCCCGGGCTTGTTAGTGTATTTCCTTGATCCAATGAGCATAGGTGGTTGCTCCTGCATTCTGTACTTCTCTTTCTTTCATCCATTCCATTTGTGGATGATAACCGTAGTTCACGTAGAATGTGGATAAACCGTGTCCTTGGGTTATCGAGTTGTTGTATGCGTGTTTGGCTAATAGTAATAGAGAACACCAATCATCCTGATCATAGTTGACGAAACTTCAAAGATAACCTTCCAGCACTTGGTTGGTTCTTTCGCTTTGTCCGTCAGTTTGAGGATAATAGGCGGTTGACATTCTCCATTTGATTTCTAGGGATGCGCACAGTGATTCCCAGAATTCTCCTGCAAAGTTGGCGTACATGTCTGAAACGATTTCAGTGGGCAACCCATGAAGTTTCCAAATTTCTCGTACGAATGTGGTTGCCACATCCTTAGTACTTGTGGTTCCTGGTAATGGGATAAAGTGGGCCATTTTGGGGAATCGATTGACCACAACCATAATCTGGGTGTTGTCATTCGATGGAGGAAGTTGCGTAATGAAGTCCGTAGAAATTGAGCTCCAAGCTGTGAAAGGTATTTGTAACGGTTGTACTAGGAAACCGTACATGGTGTGTCTTGGAGTCTTACCATGTTGGCATTCATCACATGATCAAACATAGTTGTTAACCCAGTCGCTTAGCCCTTTCCAATGGAAATCTCAAGTGATCATTTCTAGGGTCTTCTCTTGTCCGAAATGTCCGGCTACTTTGGAGTCGTAACAACTTTTTCGCGATCAAGGTTTGTAGTTCCTCAGAGGCTGGTACGTACAGCCTATTCTTGAAATAGATAAGCATGTCTTTGGTTGACCAGTGCTTAGGCCATTGTGCATTATCGTTTCTTAGTCTTTCCAATTCCTTCCTTCTGGATTCTCAATCCTCGTCCTCTTCACCTGCCTTTTTTACCGATGATGTGAATCCTTCGTGGAACTTCTTGGGGTTTGCATTTAGCACTACCCTAGTTGCCATGACCACTGATTATTTATTCAGTTGGTCGTGAGTTTCTTCATCGGTTAAATCAAAATGTTGGTTGAGGTTTGAGTCCTCGTTTAGGAAGTTGATATGAGGTGGGGCCTTAGTTAATCCAGTTCCAGTGCTTCTGTATCCTTGTTCTCCTTGTTCCATGCTATCTAACTCCATCTCTTCCTGGAGTTCGCCAGTGTAAATCTTTTCCAAGATCAACTGCGCAATTTTGCTTCCAGCTAGCGCTTTATAGTCCTCCCTATGGGTGTTGTATAGCAGTGCCTTTACTTCTCCTCGGTAGTCCACATCGATGACCCCGGTGCGGATGTCAATCCCATATTTGGTAGCTAAGCCACTTTTGGGTACGATGCGTCCCTAGGTTGCTTTGAGTACTGCTATTGCTATTCCAGTCTCGAGTAGAGCTTGTCCTTTACCTGATATGATAGTATCTTTTAATGCATACAAAACATAACCAGCCGCTTCTCTTGTTCCTTTTGTTGCTAGTTTTGCTTCAGGACAGAGTCGCATTGCTCGGAACAGATGTTGTGTAGGGTTCATCAGGACTGCTTCGTCATTATCCAATCCTGGTACGGTAGAAATTCGGATAACAGTGAAGTGCGCGGGCTTTAAAATCCACTGCTCAGTTCGTTCAGCTCCTCCCTCAGGGCAGTACTCCAGCTGCCTGCTTAGTGCATTGGGTTTGCGGCTGCTCGTGCCCGGTCAGTAAATGATTTTAAAATTAAAATCGGTTAACTTCTGTGCCCAGCGTATTTGTCAGGCACTCCAGGCCTTTGTAGTGAGGAAGTACTCCAGATTCTGGTGATCGGTATACACAGTAATGGGTCGATCAGTACCCATTATGTAATGTCACTATTCTTTGAACGCCTCGACTATGGCAAGGAGTTCCTTGTCATGCATGTCGTAGTTGCGTTCGGCGGGATTTAGTTTGCGGGAGTGGTATGTGATTGGGTGTAGGCGTTTCTCCATAAACTGGGAGAGGACGCAACCCAGAGCGAAGTCGCTAGCATCCGTTTCCACTACCGTATCCCTTTCCGGTTTGAAATAGCACAATATTGGTGTGGTTATGAAATTTTCTTTCCAAAGTTTGAAGGATTCGTTCGCTTCGTCTGTCCAAAGGAAACCCCCCAGGTTTACCTTTAGTAATTCCGTAATAGGTTTGCAAATTCCCGAAAAGTTCTTTATGAATCTTCTGTAAAAATGTGCGAAACCCATAAAAATCTGTATGTCCCTTATAGACTTTGGTGGGACCCATTTCTTAATGGTCTCTACTTTCCTATCACTCCTTGACACCCCTGTCGTTGAGATGATATAACCTAGAAACTCCAATTCTTTCACATGAAAAACAGATTTCTTCAAGGAGATTGCTAAACGGTCTTTTCGAAGTTGCCATAGGACCTTTCGTATGAGTTCGATATGTGCTTTTTCGTTTTTTGAGTAAATCAAGATGTCGTCAATGTAGCAGACAACTCCTTGCCCTAAGAACTCTTGTAATACAACATTCATCATGTTCTGGAATTTTGCTGGTGCATTGAGTAAACCAAACGGCATGACCTTATATCTCCATTTTCTATATGGACATCCAAACGCGGTTTTTGCCTGAGACTTATTTTTCATTCGTAGCAAATTAAAACCCTTAGCCAAGTCAATCCAGGACATGATTTGGCATCCTTCCACTGCGTCCCGTAATTCGGACATCAGTGGTAGTGGATATTTGTTTGCTATTGTCAACTCGTTTAGCTTTCGGTAGTCAACGCAAAGTCATAAGCCTCTGCCAGGTTTTGGGGCCAAAAGGATCGGTACTCGGTACAGGGAGTCACTAGGCACTGTTTTGCCTTGTTTAGTCATTTCGTCGAGGTATTCCCACAGCACCTTCAATTCCTTTTGTGACATTGGGTAAATGGGTCCCCATGGCGGTTTAGCTCCTTCAATCAATTTAATTTCATGATGAAATTCGCTATGCTCTGGTAACCGGTCCGAGGCTTGAGTTGAGAAAACGTCATTGTAGTCATGGTAGTATTTGGACAGTCTTTCCCAAATTACTTCCCATGGTTCATCGGAGTATTCAAATGGCGCTATCATGCCTTTGGTATGCATTCGTCCAATGAATATAGCCTTTTCGTCGAATAGGAGAGACTCGTCCCATTTGACTTCACTCAGATCTTGTGCGGGCCCAACATGGTCCACACATTTCCTTTCTTTTAATGTCCATGACTTTGAGTTACCAATATTGGTGATCGGGTGCTGATCGTGCCACCAGCCAAAAGGTATAATAATGTCGTGAATGGCGGTATTTATGACGTCGCAAGATATGAGTGATGAATGTTGGTTGGTTCCTATTTCCAACCGTATCAGGTGGGTGTAGAACCAGCTATTTTCCTGAGAAGACTTTCCATCGAATCCTTCGATTTCAAGAAGATTCTCCCCTTTCTTGGTAGGTATGCCTAATCGTTGTACTAAAGTTTTGCTAACAACGAAGATATTAGAGCCCGAGTCTAATAACACGCGAATCAGTACTCGATCTTTGTTGGAACGAAGGTATGCTGGGCCTTCGGGGCACTTATGTCGTTCCGGTTCTGGTACATTGGTTTTGGTTCGTTTGGTTCCCCCGTAGGGGTCCTGGTTGGTTGTCTGTTGTTTGCTCATAGTTGTGGGGGCAGTGATCGTTACCACGCCAGCATGGTTTCAACTAGTAAAGTCTCCTCAGACAACCTTGGGATGTTTCGCTTGAATACCCTCAATGAGGATATTTACTCATACCGAACTCAGAAACCCAAACTGAGTCGGGGATCAACCTTTTAACCTGGCCTTAGGCTTTGCTTTCGGTTCCCATCATGGGGGGACCCCCTGGGGCAAGCACGCTGTCCCCAGTTTCCCTCATCCTGATAATGGACTACCCCATTGCTGTCGCCATGGATGCCCCTTCCCGTACTTGCACCAGCCTCTCCTTGCGAGATGCCCCATTTGTGACTAATGCGTGTGGAGTCTTTGGACATTGGGTTGTCTTCCCTCACTTAGAGCTGTTTTAAACTAGTACGTCTTTCTGGGACTCTTTCTATTGGTTGTACTGCCTTGCTGAGCGCTCTATCGCCAGTTTCAACTCATATGAGGCTGCGTCCAGCCAGCTTGGACTCCTGTCTAGCTGGTTTGATATGTGTATACTATCTGGTCGTACCTGCGATCTTCTTTGGCGCTTTTTACATGAAACGCCTGTGGAGGCCTCCGAAGGGTGTGCATCCCGCTCCTTAGGCACTTTGCATCCTTCGGCACTTTCTCGGAGTATGCCTTTGCGTCATTCTTGCATAATGCGTTCCAAAGAGCATCTATTCATAGGTCGGGGACAGATGTACTGCCAAATCAAGATCGGGTATTTCTTCGTCTTGCTGGCCATCCTATGTACGGTGCGCTTCCCTTGTGCAGATGCTCCACTGTTGCCCTGGACTTCATTTCTATACCCTTGTTTAATCCGAAGTCATTTCCCAAATCCAAGATGCTAGGTTTGCTCGAGTTTGGCCCACCTTTCCACCTGCAGGTTTTGGGCGGACTTCCACTTGTCAGGTTCTCGGGACTGCGCTCCTGCGTCCAGTAGTTAGGTTTACTGCGGCGGCCTTTCAACATTGTCCGCACCAATGACTAGTGGCTCCACAGCGCGTGCAGCCATTATTCTTACACCGTGAGTCGATCGTTTCCTGTGAAATTCCCTTGTGGACTGATTTCCAATCGGTATGTACTCGTTTCGTAGGTGACGGGCCTGTTGTTGTGGGTTTCCACGTTCCTTTTTCGTCTCATTTTGCTGGGGACCAAGTCTTAGCCTTTCCCTTAGGTTAGTGTTAGGGGGTAGGTAACTCTAAAGTCAAGTGAGTATACACTAGGCCCTGTAATCTTGTGTCTCGGAGATAGTCAAGAAGGCTCGTAAAGATAGAAGTAAAGTAGAACGAATATATTGATAAGATCTCTTGCCCGGTCGCTGATGATAGACTTTAAAGCTAGGGTTATTTTTTTTTTTTTTTTTTTAGTTAACTCATTGATTATTTGTTTAGGGCACAAAAAACGTATGGAGCGCTAGCTATGACGACAAAAAACCCATATCCCTCCTCTCGCCACAGGAAAAAGAGAACCCCCCCAAGCCCCTCTGGTATGGAGCCAACTGCACATCTCGCCTCAAAGAAAAGAAACCCAAGCCCAGCTAGATGGACGAACAAGGAAATGCTAACTAAGAAGAAAGCAGGAAGGGCCAGGAAAACCCGCTGAGAAATCCCGGAAAGATGAAAGAAAGGGTAGTAGCAAGCCACGTAGGCCCCGAAGAACGAGTCCACTCATTCAAGCAGGAAGCAACGCATGAAGCGCGCTAACATAGGGGGCCCCCCCCAGACCCACTCCAAGGAGACAGTGCAATACCATGGAGGGAAGGGGGAGACCAGCCGGCTGTGGGCATGAACCGGGGGGAGGGGAAGGTGTAGCAGCAGGGTGCCAGCTGATCCGACTGTAGGGAGAGGAGAGTGGTGAGGTAGACCCAAAGACATTAAATATCGTCTATCAGTAATCGCATTCGTGTCTGACTAGGCAGCCTCCTAGGGAAACAAGAGAATGGGGAGATCGACCGTAGCCTGTTGCCTGTTCTCCCCTACTGCAACTGTAGTCCCGGCCGCCTGGGCAAAGCATAGCAGGTGTTCTACCGCATCTCTCATGTAGTCCCTTGTTCTGGGAGAGATAGCGTCACTGTAGTAGAAGAAATCCTACCACCTGCTAGCGAGCCGAGGAGGGCCTCCGACCAACCAACCCCCCGGGAGAGAGAGGGCCCTGTGACGGTAGACCAAAGTCAATACCCCGGGCATGAGAGGAGAGAAGAGCCAGACTCCCCTAGGCCGAGGCCAAAGGCAGGAGTGCGCAGGAGGGTGTAGAAAGTTTTGCGACGAAACAAAAAACTCACGACAAAAACCGTGGAGTTGAGTTTTCAATCGCCGGAGGTGTAGCAGTGACGTAGGATGCTTTAAAGCTAGGGATTTTGTTTTTGCTTTTTTTTTGTTTGACTCATTTAAATTTTTGTTTATGGGACAAAAAGGCATATGGAGCGCTAGCTATGATGCCTAAAAAACTGCGCCCCCCCGGACCAGGCCGAACGACAGAGCTAAAAGAACCCTCTGGGGTAGAAAAAACTACTCCCACCCGTAATCCTTCCTGTGAACTGCTCTACCCAATAACCCCTACCGCCAAGCGACAAAAGAAAGCTAGCTACCCGACAGTGAACCAAGAACTCGGCAAAACCCCAAGAACAAACACCTAAAGACAGAAACCCAAACCGAACCCCTAAGGGCCAACAATCAGTACTCAAATCCAACACAGGAACCCCTAGGCCATATGACGAGTGCCAGGAGGAGGGACCCGAAGAGCCGGACGCGAAGGGTATAAGGGAAACCACCCCGAAGGCGGTGACCGAGAAGTGAGGAGAGGAGGTGAGTGGCAGGCGTGCCAGCGACGGTGTGTCCTCCGGGAGGTTCGATGATTGAGGCAGTAAGGTGCCAGCTTGAGAGGAGGTGGTAGTAGGGTACCAGCCGATCCGACCATGGAGAGGAGCCCTAAGCGAAGCAAGTGTTTTCCCGCGTCTCTCATGTAGTCCCTTGTTCTGGGAGAGATAGCGTCACTGTAGTGGAAGGGATCCCACCACCTGGTAGCAAAAGAGGCCCCAAAGAGTAGAGGAGGGGTAGACCCAATTCCGTGACCGACAACTATCGGTAACAGCGTTCGTGTCCAACTAGGCAGCCTCTTGTGGGGGCAAGAGAATGGAGAGATCGACCGTAGCCTATAACCTGTTCTCTCCTACTGCAACTGTAGTCCCGGCGGTCTGTTGAAGGTGGAAAAGGGGGTTGCCGACCATGCCAACGCCTAAGTGAGGCAGGGTAGGAAGAGGGGAAACATCACGAAGATGGGAGGCCTCAACCAGGGATGGAACCGAGGGAATCAAGAAACAAATCAGGACCCCAAGGGAGAGGGGAAGCGAGCCCACCTCCTGTAGCCGAGGCTAGATGGAGGGAGATGGGGGGGGGTGGTGGTGCTAGACGATGAAAGCCACGATAGAAACCATGGTGTCGAGTTTTCAATCGCCGGAGGTGTAGCGGAGACGGAGGATGCTTTACAGCTAGGGATTCTTTTTTTTTTATTTTTTTTAGTTTAATTCATATATTCTTTGTTAAGGTACAAGAACCTGCATGAAGCGCTAGCTATTGCAAAAACAAAACCTTAATATCAAAAAACAACAAACGGTAATGAAATGTCTCTCCGCCAACAATTCCCGCCTGTGAGTAATACAACCCACTGCGCCCACCAGGGCGACTAATCGCAAAAGAAAAGACAAGTCTCCTTCCGCACGAAAGAAACATAAAGCAAGGAAAGTCAAATAAAGCCAGGAAAGACATCAAAAGGAAATACCACTTCAATCTGAAACAAGGTTGGTGCCGGGCGACGCCCGGTCCCCGCCCATGGCGGGGGGGAAGTTGGTTCTGGTATCGGAGATGTATCGCGCCAGGCCCCATAGGAGGTCCTTATCGGCCCATAGGGGAGCCTCACCGCCCAAAGAATGAACTCCCGGGATATGGAGCAGTCTCGAGGCGGCCTTAGAGGGACAGGAGAGGATGGCATGATGCATGGTCTCCGGCTCTAGGCTACCGGCTGGGCAAGTAGTGGGTTTGTCCGGCTCATTCCAGGGGGTATGGGCAGCTACATAGCTTTTTCCAGCTCTCATCTGATGTATTCTTCCAGCCAGAAAGCGCTCTAGTCCCATAAAGGGGTGTGGGGCCTCCGCTGGAGGATAGGGACAGTATAGAGAAGGGGGGGCCTGTAGCGCCCAGTCCTGAGAGAG
The DNA here is from genome assembly GCA_900010015.1 of Tuber aestivum. Classification (NCBI taxonomy): domain Eukaryota; kingdom Fungi; phylum Ascomycota; class Pezizomycetes; order Pezizales; family Tuberaceae; genus Tuber; species Tuber aestivum. The sequence continues at coordinate 469,966 of LN891017.1, read as the reverse complement.
GAGAGATCGAGTAGTAGCTTTTAGGAGGGAGTACTTCTGAGATGAGGAGAGATTGCTGATCGCCCTGGGGACTAGGTGCCTGTTCAGGCCTGGGAGAGTTCCTTTGGCGGCGATTCGAGCGATGGAGTGAGCTATGCCATCAATAGGCAGGTGGGACCTTACGGCAGGAGAGGGCCTGGGGGTCTTCCAGAGCAGGGGGTAAGCGTTCCCCTTCAGCCCGGTGGACAGGGCCCGGTGTAACGACCCTACGATATAGAGCTATGGTAACCTATGTCTACGGCCATACAAAAGACCAAGAGGTTTGCTGGTAGACTAGGCGGGTATGCAGGCGCATGTCCGAGAGATATCCGATGGTCCGGAGATCTCTAAAAGAACAGTAGGTACTTAAGGTTTAGTGTACCTAGGTAGTGGTAGTAACGTGACAATGTCCGCTCTGACCTAAGGATAGGTCAGAAGGCCGGGTGAGTTTACCCTACCTAAGGAAGTCACGTTACCCTACCATGGAGACAGGCTTCGTGTCACCATGGACATACTTACCCTACCTTTGGGACACTATTACCCTACCTTGCGTCGGAAATGTTCTTGGAAGAATTCCGGGAAATGTTAGGATTGTTTGTTACGCAATGACGATCGACGGGCACTTGGTTGCACTGTGATCGGAAGGCTACGAAAGGAGCTATAGTGCTCTGAACAAGCAGTAACTCGGTAGAATTATTCCTAACAGGTACCTGCGGCCCCAGGGTTCGCCCCGGGCGTCATGGGTCAAAATGGGTGGAGTTGCCGTTATGCTAGTTAAATGGAATCTAGGAAGACATGTCCATAACACTGTATACGTCGTCGCCGTCCGTCCGACCGGAAGCTGTTCGCAGGATATATAATGGGGCCAAGGTGAGAAGGTCAGGTACCTTCTCCAAAAAGAACGGAGTAAAACGG
>LN891017.1:418253-457371 GCA_900010015.1 Tuber aestivum | reverse complement strand
GACTAGCTACGACGAATGAAGTTCTTCAGAATAGCTCTCAATTGAATGTATATAGCTCTCTTAACACTGATTCTACTGGGGATCGTGCGACGCCCCCGCTGTGGTTTTTGCATGATTACAAAATAAGCTTTTAAGCCGCAACACAAGTCGCAAAGCCATGAAACGAACGAAAAACTGTGATGAAAACCTAACCCACTCTTACTCAGCAGCTCGGGATGCCAAATCGCGCCTACTCTGCGTCCAACCGACACAACCTAAGTGAACTGACGGAAATATTGACATAGGAAACACACTGGCAGGACGAAACACTAACAATTCACTGTAACTGCTCAAACATATGCTCGAAAAGTCAGCTAACGTGGTATTCATCTAGGATCACTCTGCGGGTACACGCAACGTGAATGTTGGCTGTTTTCTCACTTTCACTTGTCGTCGTCCGACTCGTCGTCACCGTGTACCGATCCGCGGCGCGATCTCTTCTGCCTGTCTGCCGACATGTTTGCTGGATCATAATCAGCGCTGCGCTTCCGCACCTCGGAACTCCCTGGGCAAGTGGGGAACACACCAGCGCCCCAACGCTCAACCTCATCTTCCCCAAGATACTCGTGTGCCCACAATGGTGGGCTGTCAGGCCTTATGTCGTTGGACTCACGGTAGGAATAGACTAGGAGATCTAGAGGGTCATCCTGAATGGGGTTCGAGAGAAGCCACGCTCTGACGGCGTCGTTATTGTCAATAAAAACAAAGTCGAGCTGGGTTGGAGGACTCTCGGGGGACGTTCGGAGCCTCTGACGTCCGTCACAAGTGGCGCCCAGTATGTACCTGACCCTGGATACAGGTAGGCATCTCACGATCATAGCACACACCCCCTGGAAGTCATATGTATCCAACGCTGCAAACTCTACGCCTGTGATATATGGTGGACGCCAATGAAGCGGGTGGTAGTTGGGATGTGCACGTGCTAACATTTTTTGGGCGCCATGCAGCCCGAGGCCCCTGATGGACGGCTCAACCCAGATGATACGCACCGCCCGAGGGCGCCCAAGTAGTGCATTCCAATCTATATTTTCTTAGTCTGCCTGAGTCTTAATACCGTCACTGGGAGTTTTTATAAGCACTAACTTGTTAGCACGGAAAGGGATCGAGGACTGTTGTCAATGGTAGTACCTCTACCTCCTGATGCCGGATGTTGGAGTACATTGTGCGTTTGCTTTGGCACCTGAACTACCTTTTTAACTTGGGTCTGAGTCAGGCTCTGCGATTCTGGGGACACCGGAACAGCATTGCCAACTGGAGTCGGATTCCGGGATTCCGGGGGCAGCGGAGCTGTTTTGCTAACTGGAGTTTGATAAAGATTCTGGCTTCCGTCGGACGCCGGAACTGCTTTGCTAACTAGAGATTAAGACAGATTCTGTGATTCCGGGGGTACCGGAAAACCTTTTTTAACTGGACTCTGAGGCAGAATCTGAGATTCCGATTCTGCCGGAACACCTTCGGGCGCTTGGACCTGAAACAGGATTTTGCCCGCCTTGACAGGTTGGCCCACGAAGGATCCCGGCAGAGTAGGGTCCCAGTGGGCTGGGGCCCCCGGTGGAAGCAAGATTGCGTCCACGATCAAGCTCCGGGGCACTGTTACGGGGGCACCCACAGCAGCGTGACCTGGAGGACTCCTGAGAAGTGTAGTTTCGTACTTCTTACCAGCGTCCTTAACCAGTTGGACAATGGCTTCATCGATCTCCTGAATCCTGGGTAAGTTGTTTGCCGCTTGTGCAGAGACCAGGGAATCACAGGCTGGACGCAATCTCCTCATCCCCTCCACAATCTGGCTGAAATCATTATTTGGGAAACTATGGATATTGACAAAGTTCCTTGCTAGCAACTGGTTTTTGACCGTTGATCGCTACGCCATATATAGCGTCTTCCCCTGCACGCTATCCGCGAAGCCAAGAGACATCTTATACTCGCTGATTTTTCGACTAACAGGGCGCTGAGCGTTAACCTCTCCAGCAAGGGAATTCGCAGGAAGCACGTACGCTTGACCTGCGGGACTCGGATGTTTCTTCTATCCCTTACCGAAGTTGGGCCTGTGGATGTACTGGAAGTTAATGGGGGCCTGCGCCATGTCGTCTTGCTTTATTCTAATGGGTGGAATGGCTGGAGGTTTTGTGTGTTGTGGGCGTTAGGAATAAGTGTAAATAGTTGGTAGTACGGCATCATTCCCGGGTGGGCAGTTTATTTTATTAATCAGAAATCACGACAGTCAACATGAAAAGGCGCTTGTTTTTCAACAATTTGGGAATTATATTCCCACGTTCGGGACGTTCTGGCTGGCATGGGAGCAAAGTTGGATAATCAAACTATGCGATAGGTATTTATAATCAAGAGTATAAACTCAGAGGTCTACTACTAGTGCTAATGAAACTCGGTCGCTAGAAAGAACATGCACTTGCTCCTACCTGATGTCGCCATTCAGCGCGCTAGAGCGGAACCTGTACTAGCGGTATTTCCTGAAGTGACAAGCGCCTGAACTTCCCTCCGCCAGCATGCCTACGAGTAAACACCCCGTCACGCGTCTCTGGACCTATTCAAAATTCACCTCAATTGCTGGCTTCCCAATCGCCATGCCTATCAAGTGCTCTTTTTGTCGCCGCCGGTACACTCGCGCAGGCCCTTTTGAAAAACACCTCCGAATGGCGCATTCAAATTTAGACGTCATTCTCACGTCTACTGTGCGGCGCATTGCACCCACAGATCATACTCACGTCACCGGCGGCGAAGCAGACGTACCTAACCAAGACGACGTGAACGGCGAGAAAGAACAGCTCGATTCAGACTACGAATCTGAAGTAAGCTGCGGCGGATCCGATGCCGGTAGATTAAATGTTGCGTGTGAGTCCGATACGGAACCACTCGATGTTGATAGGGTTTCTTCGTCAGCCACTCGACGAGCGGATTATCCAGGCACTGGGCAATCAATTGGGGACGTGAAGGGATTTGAAGAAGAACTCGATAATCTGTCCGAGGACCCATGGACCCCACTCTCTACGCCACATGAGTTCAAACTCGCGTCCTGGTTTATTCAGTCTAAAGTCCCAAAGTCACGAATCAACGAGTACTTTTCAATGGGTCTCGGCACATCCGCCTCAGCAGGCTGTACCTCGATGTATACATTAGAGGCCCGCCTTGGGCAATTAGATCCATACGGTTCTTATCTGCAATGGTTCGAAGGCCAAGTTGACGATGGTACGAGAAGATTGCCCTTTTTCTATCGCAACGTCCTGGACTGTGTCAGGTATCTTCTGCGCCAGATCACATATACCGAAGATCTCGTATACGCGCCGCGGCGTGAATATGACGCCAACGGTCAGAGGGTATACGCCGAAATGCATACAGCGGACTGGTGGTAGGACATCCAAGTACAGTGCCACATTGTTACCCAACTACTGTTGGCGGGAGCTCAAGCTAACAGATCTCAGGACGCCCTTCCGCGTGGCGCCACAGTCGTCCCCATTATTGGGATGTCGGATCAGACGCACCTCAGCAACTTCTCTGGTGACCAGAAGGCATGGCCGGTATATATCACGGTTGGGAATCTGCCGTCGACCACGCGTAACCGACCTGGATCAATGGCAGTTCTCCTTCTCGCTCTCCTGCCTGTGGCCCCAAAACTGGCAAACTCCGCTTCCGCAAATGAACTCCAGTGACAAATCAATGTGGATACGCTACAAGGCGTATTCCAGCTAATATTTGAGCCCTTGCAAGATGCAGCACAAGCGGGCGTCCCGGTCGACTGCGCAGATGGGAGAGTCGGGAGGTGCTTCCCTATATTGGCGGCTTGGACGGCGGATCATATGGAAAATGTGGCCCTACATGGAGTAAAATCCAATGCCTGTCCGAAGTGCGAGGTGCCTCCGGATAGGTTAGGATCCTTGATACAAAATGGGTATCCCACGAGGGATTACGCGACATATGAACGACTACAACAAGGAAGCCTGGATCATGAAACAGACTCCGTGGCCGACGACATCAATAGCACCTTTGACGGTCTTGGCGTCAAGATTGGACGAAACGTCTTTCATGGGCTTCCACGTGTTTTGGCACCCGATCTATACAAACCAGATTTGCTCCATACAGTTTACCTCGGACTATTTAAGCACATGATGGACAGGGTTCAATCATTTCTCAAGAAACACGCACGAAGTTAAGCTTTCGACGATGCCTGGAAGGCTTTACCACCGTATGCGGGATTCTTTGTTCCGAAAAAAGCGTACCGCGAGGTTACGCAATGGCAAGGAAAGGAGATGAGGAACCTGGATCGCTGTCTTCTGGGAGTGCTTGCCGTGGCGCTGAGACAACCCGACAGTACACAAGTAGGGCCCTTCAAACGCGCCCTGGCGTGCGTTAGATATTTACTGGATTTCAGTTTAATGGCACAAGACCGAAGCCATACACAGGAGACTTTAGATTATATGCAAAATTATCTCAACCGGTTCCATGCGACGAAGGATGTTTTCCTCGAGTTTCGGATATCAAAACGCACACGAGCAAAAGTTCAGGAGCAACGGAGAGAACAATGCAGAGCAGCCATAGCTCAATCACCAGCCCGCGCAAAATCCAACCGGCTCCAGACGCGAGTGCAGCAATGTGAGATTGAAGACGACCAGCGTTTGGACTTGATCCATACAGAAAGTCATTTCCATTTTATCAAGATGCATCTACTTGCTCACTTTTGCGATCACGTAACCCGGTTTGGCAACATTCCAATGTATTCTACCGAGTTTGGGGAGCTGGCCCATAAGGAACAGATTAAAGACGGATGGCGATGCTCGAATAAAAATGATGCTGCGCGGCAGATACTCCACAGCTACTGCCGACAACACTCGATCCGAATGCGGCTTCTGAACTTAGATTTCCTACGACGTCGCGGGGCCCACATCCCAGCTGACGTTGTTAAACTATTGGACCTGGCGAGCCCACTATCCGTACCAGAGACCCGCCGTAGGGTCCTGAGAGGACGTCGTGCTGATGTTTCTGATGCTTCAGATTTTTGCAACGTCTTGGATATCTCGATTGAGAACCTCTGTGGGGAATTGATTCGATATAGCCGTCAAGGCCTGCCCCTTGCCTGCCGGCTTCCGGAAGATCCTGCGGTACTCCGGTATCTTCCTGTCGAGCTCCTAACACAACTTGAAATTCCTGTTCTGGCGTTTCAGGAAACAGATGTTTATGACATAGACCGGGCGCGATCCACAGGAGACGAGCCGTTCCGGAAACAGGGAAGCCGCAATGATTGGGTTTGGGTACGGACTGGTGGGGAGGAGATGTATGGTGCGCTAAGAGGATGCCTGCCGGGGAAACTTGTGGCGCTCTTCAAACTCCGAGACTGCACACAGGGCGATAGGGTTTACCGACTTGCGTGTGTCCAACTGCTGAGCGTAGTTAACTCGGGACGCCTATCTGAGTTTCATCATCTCATCACCGTACAGCTGAAGCAGGGTGCCCGAAGATTTACCATAGTAGATATTGGCACCATTACCGGCTTGGCGCACTTGATCCAGGATGCAGAACAGCGCTGGCTTGTCAATAGTCGGATCGATTTACGGACGTTCAACGAAATATATTGAACGATTTGGCAAATCGCTCAGCCAGTATTCGATCCCACGGGAAGCACGATACAGCGCAGGGCCAAAACCGGTCTTTGCATCCTGTTCTCATAGTATGGGCGTGGGGCTGGGACACCTAGGAATTGATGGCATTCAACATATGGGACTTAGGCGCTTACGGCAAGAGAAGGGCGAGAATGAGGGCTATGGCGTGGATATCACATAATGGGAAGCTCTTGGAGTTGTAACCCTCCGTAGATAGCATAATGTAGATAGATTCGGAAGTCATAAAATGGAAATAAACTTGATCGAGATATGACATTCACAGTGGGAATGGGGTGGTGGCAAATGGAAGCCTACTACACGAGATACAGAGTCCTGAAATCGGTAGGACCCAATTCTGAAAGTAGAAGTGCGGCGTCAGGAGTTCCCAGTGAGGTGCAGGCTCCCGGGGGAGATGTGAACTGAGTCCAGACGCCAGAGGATGGGACGATGTGAACCAGATGGGGGGACGCCGGGTATCAAAACACGGTATCGCCGCCCTGAGAAGAGCAGATACGCTGAATGCGTTACAACAGGATGGAGAAAGAAGGTGTGGATACGGGCATCCGGAATAGAATGAAATGTGGGAGGTGAGTGGGGACGGCGTCAGGACGGCCGGACGTGGGAGGCGTCACAGATGACGGGATAAACCCGGGGTTGAAATGGAGGACGCAGCGGACGCGGCTGGCCGTTGCAACGCAAGACCAGACGCACAGGACGCAGGGGACGCAGGGCAAAAAGACCGGGCGTCCGGACGCGGCGCCTGCGCGTCTGACGCAGGATTTATTTTCGCTGATGCATTTCTGATACCAGAACCAACTTTCCCCCCGTGATGGGTGGGGTCAGGCCTCGCCCGGTACCAACCTTATTTCAGATTGAAGTGGTATTTCCTTTTGTTGTCTCTCCTGGCTTTATTTGACTTTCATTGCTTTATGCTTCCTCCGTGCAGGAGGGGGCTTGTCTTTTCTTTTGTGATTGGTCGCCCTGGCGGGCGTAGTGGGTTATATTACTTACAGGCGGGGATTGCTGGCAGGGAAACATTTCGTTATCGTTTGTTGTTTTTGATATTAAGGTTTTGTTTTTGCCATAGCTAGCACTCCATGCAGGTTCTTGTACCGTAACAAGAATATATGAGTTAAACAAAAAAAGCAACCCTAGCTTTTAAGTCTATCATCAGCGACCAGAGCACAGATCTTATCAATGTATTCGTTCTACTTTACTTCTATCTTTACGACCCTTCTTGACTATCTCCAAGACAGAAGATTACCGGGCCTAGTGTATACTCGCTTGACTTTAGAGTTACCTACCCCCTATACTATATTGATAACCTCTGGTTACCAAGGATCTTTTAATGATACCAATAACACCACAAGCTCAAATAGTAGACTTTGAAGTATTACCTGAGACCTACATTTTTGAATGAGCGATTCATCCCGTCACATCTTTTCTTGACGCAATCGATTTCCTTCTCTAGGAAACAGATTTACCAGAAATCCCTTTACTCGACAAAGATGAACCATCTTGGTTCACCTACCCTGAGGAGTGGTTAGAACTTGACTTCTTTTACCACTACTTCAACAACCCTGATTGGGAACCTTACGAGGAACCCACCTGGGATACAACGTACCATGGTACGACTTCTATCCTCTGTGATGACGAAGGGGGCTACCCAGGATCCTTGGCTCCCTGGGCCTTGGAAATTGAGCTCTTACACCAACGAGAATTAAACGAGCAACAATATGTCAGACATACCTTGGATTACGGAGAGTGGTGAACCGCCGGACATGGAAATAGAGGAGACCACTGGATCACCCATGTCCATAGGAGGCTGGGACTCACGAACCGTCGTAGGATTATTCCCGAAATCGGGGCCCTCGCTAGGCAATGCACCCACACACTGATTCGGGTCGCTTGTGCTATTAGGCCCTACAAGAATAACAAAGGATAGATCCAATCAAGGCTCAAGGGCAGGAAGTCCAGTACCTCGCGATGCAGAAAGTTTCAATAGATTTGTGGCAATGTTAGGAAGGGTCACTAGTGCTTTAGACCATACCATCACCCAAACTCGAAACGAGCAGCAGATTGCCTATGCGGCATTGACAGAGACTGGGAAGAAGGTTGCCAACGAGGTAGCCGAAACCAAGAGAAGACTGGATGGGGGAGAAAGGTTCATGGGAGATGAACTAACGAGGTTTGAAACGTTGGCCCAAGGGCTCCAAGACTACATGGCGGCGGAACTAGAGAGCTATCATGTACGAATGGCAGAGGAGCTGCTCAGACAACAGTTCACTGCACAGGAGCAAACTCGGAGAACCGCTAGGTTGGAACGGGAAGCAGGGGAAAAAAGCATAGATTCTATGCAAAGAGACAACACACTGGCCGAGATGATTGACCAGTTAAAGGAACAGAGAGAGGCTGACCGAAGGGCTATGGTTCCAGAAAGGGAAACCGACCAAAAGGCTATCGATCAATTAAGAGTCAATGTTATTGTCGAACCCGAAAAGCTGCATGCAACTATTAAGGATCGCTTAGCGAGCTATGTCGAAAATGCGAAAACGTATAGGGATGCCCTCAATCTTGCATTGGAAAATCAGCGAACAGAAATGGCAACCCTGGCGAGCAAAATGTCTAGATGTAGAAAAGACATACATGCCGATTTCGCCAAACAAGGAATGACCACAGCAGAACTAGTGGTCAACGTCCTTGAAACTGCTTTAGAAGATCGATTCGGAAAAGGAAAGGCAAAGGTTCAGGTTGATTACGAAGAGGATGGAGTATCCTTACCCCCTCCAAGTACCCGCAGGGAAGTGGCAGGTGCAGGAATGGTTCCGCTGACGGAAACCAATAATCATAGCTTCTACGCACCACCCCTACCACCAAAAAAGGATCCAAACGGGAGATCTTGGCCACCCCGCCAACCAAGCGAAAGGCAACAAGGGGAACCATCTGGACCTCCCGGCAGAGGCAGTGGACCTCCCGGCGGAGGCAGTGGACCTCCCGGAGGAGGGGGTGGACCTCCTAGCAGAAACAGTTGACCTCAGGGTGGAGCGGCAGACCTCCTGGAGGAGGCCAAGGATCAGGAAATGTACATTTTGAGGCTGAAGAGTGGGCAGCCTTAATGACACAGGCAGTGGCTGGGGCAAGTAGAAAACCAGCAGAGCTGCCACAATACTTCAAAAGGCAGGCGTACCAGAAGGTGGAAAACTGGTTAACCTCATGTAAAGATTATTTTCGAAGGAATCCCCACCACTGGGAGGCAGATCATGATAGGATCATATGTGCCTTAGGAAGGACGAGAGGAATGGAGCTGGCACCTTTCACCGAATGGTATAGAAATGCCATGGACAGATTAAACGGCCAGGAAAGACGAGAGGAATTAAGACTATGGGAAAACTTCCAAGTGGAGATCTCGTAGCGATACTCACCTTTCAATAAGGCCCTCAAGGCACTAACAGCTATGACCAAAGAGTCCTATCAGAACAACATCGAAGCCTACATCACGAGACTCGAATTGCTCAATATTAAAGAGGAAATGAAAGGGCAAAGCTAGAGACAATTGGTAGAAAGCAAACTACCACCCTCCATCCTTCTCAGAATGTCGTACAAGGAAGCCTCCTCAGACGCAGATTGGATAAAACAGCTACGAGCTGTAGGCACTAAGGACGAGGAATTCAAAGAGCAACTCCGCTTGAAGAGCTGTAGCTCCGAGATGACAATTCCAAAAAGGAAATTTGGGGGCAGTGATCGAAGTAGCCAACCTAGAGGAAAGGCTAAGATTCGGTCCCTGCTGAAACGAGATGAGAAAGGAAAATGGGAACCCGCGACAATGAGCTCGTCACCAACAAAACGCGTACATACAGATTGGAAATCGGCACACTAAGAGATTCCACAGGAAACGATCAACTCACGACGCAAGAATAATGGCTGCATGCGCTGTGGACTCACTAATCATAAGTGGGGAGAATGTTGAAAGGCCGCCTCGGTAAACCTAACCACTGGGTGCAGGATCACAGTCCCGAGAACCCGACGAGTGGAAGTGCGCCCAAAACCTGCAGGTGGAAAGGTAGGCCGAACTTGAGCAAACCCAGCATCTCGGATTTGGGAAACGACTTTGGATTAAGCGAGGGTATAGAACCGAGGTCCAGGGCAATGGTGGAGCATCTGTACAAGGGAAGCATACCGTACATAGAATGGTCAACAAGACGAAAAAATACGCAATCTTGATTTGACAGTACATCTCTCCCCGACCTATGAATACATGCTCTTTGAAATACATTATGCAAGAATGACACAGAGGTGCACTCCGAGAAAGTCCCACAGGATGCAAAGTGCCTAAGGAGCAGGATGCACACCCTTCGGAGGCCTCTACAGGTGTTGCATGTGAAAAGTGGCAAAGAAGATCGGAGGTACAAACAGATAGTGCACACCTATCGAACCAGCTAGACAGGAGTCCAAGCTGGCTGGACGCAGCCTGAGATGAGTTGAAACTGGGGGTAGAGCGCTCAGCAAGGTTGCACAACCGATAGAAATAGTCCTAGAAAGACATATCAGTTTAAAACGACTCTACGCGAGGGAAGACAACCCGATGTCCAAAGACTTCACACGCATTAGTCATAAACAGGGCATCTCGCAAGGAGAGGCTGGTACAAGTAGGGGAAGGGGCACCTATGACAATGGCAATGAAGTAGTCCATCATCAGGATGAGGGAAACTGGGGACACCGTGCTCGCCCCACAGGGTCCGCCCATGATAGGAACTGAACGCAAACCCTAAGGCCAGGTTAAAAGGTCGATCCTCGACTCAGTTTGGGTTTCTGAGTTCGGTATAATTAAATATCGTTATTGAGGGTATTCAAGCGAAACGTCCCAAGGTTCTCTGAGGAGGCTTTAGTAGCCGAAACCATCCTGGCGTAGTAACCATCACCACCCCCACAACTATCAGCAAATGACAGACAACCAATATAGGACCCGTACCGGGCCCCAAGCGAACCAAAACCAATGTACCAGAACCGGAACGATACAAGTGCCCTGAAGGTACAGCTTACCTGTGTTCCAACGAAGATTGAGTACCGATTCGCATGTTATTAGACTGGGGCTCTAATATCTTTGTTATTAGCCAAACTTTAGTATAACGATTAGGCACACCCACCGAGAAACGAGACAAGCCTCTCCAAATCGAAGGATTCAATGGAAAGCCTTCTAAGCAAAACTGATGGTTCTACACCCACCCGATACAGTTGGAAATAGGAACTAACCAACATTCATCACTCGTCTCTTGCGACGTCATAAATACCGCTGCTCAAGACATGATTATACCTTTTGGCTGGTAGCACGATCAACACCCGATCACCAATATTGGCGACCCAAAATTATGGACATTTAAGGAAGAAAAATGTGCGGACCATCTGGGGCCTGCAGAAGAACATATCGAAGTTGAATGGGACGAGTCTCTCCTATTTGATGACAAGGCTATCTTCATCGGACGAATGCATGCCAAAGGCATGATAGCCCCATTTGAATATCCCAATGAACCCGGGGAGGTGGCTTGGGAAAGGTTGCCCAAATTTTACCAGGACTACAAAGATGTATTTTCCGCACAAGTATCTGATCGATTACCGGATCATAGTGAATTAGATCACAAAATTGAGTTAATCAAAGGACCTACACCATCTTAGGGCCCGATTTACCCAATGTCAGATAAAGAGCTTAAAGTTCTACGGAAATACCTCGATGAAATGATCAAACAAGGCAAAAGAACGCCTAGCGATTCCCCGTATCGGGTGCCCGTACTCTTTGCCCCAAAACCAGGTGGAGGTCTACGACTTTGTGTGGATTACGGAAAGCTAACCGAGCTAATGGTAGTGAAAAAATACCCCCTCCCACTCATGTCTGAATTACGAGATAGGGTCAAAGGATTAAAGATTATGTTCCAACTGGACTTAGCGAAAGGATATAATCTCGTGCGAATAGCAGAACGGAATCTGAGGAAAGGGGAACCGAAGGACAAGTACAAGAAAATGACAGTGTTTGGAACAAAGTACGGACTTATACAGTATGAGGTGATGCCTTTTGGTATGATCAATGCACCAGCAACGTTCCAAAGTATGATGAATACCGTACTACGAGAATTCTTGGATCAAGGAGTTGTTTGTTACATTGATGATATCCTGGTCTATTCCTAAAACGATGTAACAGGGGCTCCCTCAGGTAGATGGTTCCTAAGGATGCGACCGCACCAAACTTCGAATCTCTGGAACACAACTCTTGTAAAGTGTAAAGAATAAAAGTAAACGGTAAAACTTAATATCGTTAAGCTCTGGCTTATCTCAATTAAGGTCTCTCGAGAGGATGTTGATTGTGTCGGGGCAGGAGAGTTCTCGTATAAGCTTCAAGTAGTCAGACTTATACCAAAAACTCCCCCATCAGGTCGCCCCGACCAACATGAGTATACCCTTCTCCGTAAGGGTTGCCGGCACCATTACCGCATCCCCGAAGGGCTTAAGGTGTCAGCGCACTCTAGCAGAAATCTCCCGTATGCACATTGGTTTCTGCAAGGTGTTTACCAATACACCTGCCGGAGTGAAAACCTCTGCGCATCGGTGTCTCGTCAGTGGCTAACTGTCGAGACTCCTAGGAAAGCTAACTAAATGACTCTCTTCCCATGTGCTATGAACTATGCAAGCACCCGTAGACATCAGGTGTCCTCCGGTTAAGTTCTATCTTTCTTGATTGCGAACTTACGGGGTCTACGACGCTCCCACGTAGACCTGTGTTGGTGGCGGGACCCGTGGGCACTACCCATGGTCCCTTACCTTCGGCACACCACTCAGCGAGATAAGTATCATGCTATTAGAGTCTCCCAACAACCCACAAAGAGCCTACGGCAAAGGGGTACGTGTAGGCTTGATTGGCGTAAAACCTTCCCAGATGTCTCCGGCACTACCCGGGACTACTCTGGGGACCCTTCCGGATAGCTCACGCTAACTCCATCAGTTTTGGTCCGTTTTACTCCGTTCTTTTTGGAGAAGGTACTTGACCTTCTTACCTTGGCCCCCTTATATATCCTGCGAACAGCTTCCGGTCGGACGGACGGCGACGACGCATACAGTGTTATGGACATGTCTTCATAGATTTCATTTAACTAGCATAACGGCAACTCCACCCATTTTGGCCCATGACGCCCGGGGCGAACCCTGGGGCCGCAGGTACCTGTTAGGAATAATCCTGCCAAGTTACAGCATGTTCGGAGCACTCTAGCTCCTCCCGTAGTGTTCGGATCAATATACAAGCAAGTGCCCGTCGATCGTCATTGCGTAACAAACAATCCTAACATTACACGGAATCTTTCCGAGAACGTTTCCGACGGAAGGTAGGGTAATAGTGTCCCAAAGGTAGGGTAAGTATGTCCATGGTGACACGAAGCCGGTCTCCATGGCAGGGTAACGTGATTTCCCTAGACAGGGTAAACTCACCCGGCCTTCCGACCTATCCTTAGGCCGGAACCGATGTGGTCACGTCACCTCCACTACTTAGGTACACCTATTTCTTAAGTACCTTCTGTTCTTCGGGATACCCGGACCATCGGGTATCTCCTGGACATGCTCAGGCATGCCCTCCTAGTCTACCATATAGCCTCTTGGCCTTATGTATGGGCATAGACGTAGGTTGCCATAGCTCCATAACGTAGGGTCGTTACAAACGAGAAAGAGCACATCGAACTCGTACGAAAAGTCTTACGACAATTACAAGGCTATCGATTAGCTGTCTCCTTAAAGAAGTCAGTTTTTCATGTAAAAGAGTTGGAATTTTCAGGTTATATCATCTCAATGACAGGGGTGTCAATGAGTGATAGAAAGGTGGACGATATTAAGAAATGGCTTCCACCAAGGTCTATAAGGGACAAACAAATATTTATGGGTTTCGCAAATTTCTATCGAAGGTTCATACCGAACTTCTTAGCCATTTGCAAACCAATTACAGAATTACTAAAGGTAAACCCAGGGGGTTTCCTTTGGACAGACGAAGCAAACGAATGCCACGAATTTTTGAAAGAAAAGTTCGTAACCACATCAATATTGTACCATTTCAAACCTGAAAGGGATGCTGTAGTGGAAACAGATGCTAGCGATTTTGCCTTGGGTTGCGTTCTCTCCTAGTTCATTGAGAAACGCCTAGACCCAATCGCATACCACTCTCGCAAACTAAATCCCGCCGAACACAATTACGACATACACGACAAGGAACTCCTTGCCATAGTCGTAGCATTCAAGCAATGGCGACAATATTTAATGGGTACCGATCGACCTATTACTGTGTATACCAATCGCCAGAGTCTCCAGTACTTCCTCACTATGAAGGCTTTGAGTGCCTGGCAAATACGATGGGCACAGAAGTTAACTGATTTTAATTTTAAAACCATTTACCGACTAGGCACGAGCAGCGGCAAACCCGATGCACTAAGCCGGCGGCCAGAGTACCGCCCTGAGGGAGGAGCTAAATGATCTGAGCAGTCGATTTTGCAGCCGGCATACTTGGCCAGTATCCGAATTTCTATTATATTAGGATCGGAAGACGACGAAGTAGTCCCAATGAACCCTACACAAGACCTATTCCGAGCAATGTGACTTTGTCCTGAAGCAAAGTTACCAACAAAAGGCACCCGAGAAGCGACTGGCTATGATTTGTATGCATTAAAAGATACCATCATACCAGGTAACCTATTGTACCTGGTTATGGGTCAACCCCTCGTAATGCATCAGTTTCGGCCTACTTGTAAAAAGATTAAAAATTGATACCACCAACCCAACCTTTCCTCTTAGGACCTAATATTTCTCATAATAAAAGCTATATATATAGTTCTTGTACCTGTAAAGTATTATGCAAAAATATCTAAAGATAAACCTTTGACATCCTATAATCATCATATATCACTCAGG
Source organism: Tuber aestivum (assembly GCA_900010015.1). NCBI lineage: Eukaryota > Fungi > Ascomycota > Pezizomycetes > Pezizales > Tuberaceae > Tuber > Tuber aestivum. The sequence continues at coordinate 442,792 of LN891017.1, read as the reverse complement.
TAAAGATGCTTGTTATTGGAGCTCAGAGTTGGGAAGGTTCTGAGAATTAATACCAAGCAGTTAGGCTATAGGTCTCAGGTTGATCTAGGTAAAATATCAGGTCAAAACAGTAAGTATTCAAGGCAGGCTATTCTGTTCTATCTTCCTTATTTTGCTTGAAGATTTGAGTTACCATACCACACTTCTATATCATACAAACCTTCAACAACATGTTATCCAAATTCATTCTTTCATGGCTCCCAAGAAAGCTGATAAGGAGAGCGTCATTCGAGCTACTTTGCAGCATAGAATTGACCATCCTGAGCTCTCAGTATGCAAAGTTGCCACACTCTTTAGTCTTTCCAACACGACTTTGCAAAACCGCCTTCGACACAAGACAACACCTGCCCCAAAGGCTCATGAGCCTCAGCAACTGCTTACCAAGGTTGAAGAGAGTGTTATTGTTGAGAGGATCAAGGACTGTGATGATAGAGGGATTCCTCTTCGCCAGAGACATGTTTTAGATATGGTACACCAGTTGCAAAAGATGAAAGGGAAAACAGGAGAAATTGGGAAGCATTGGGTGGATCGGTTCGTTACAAGACATCCCGAGATTCAATCCAAGGTTGGGAAGACCTTGGATAAGCAGCGATCCCTTGCTACTGATCCAGAAATCTTCAATGAACACCTCAATCGCTACTACAATATGCACTGCAAATATCATATTAAGCCAGAAAACACTTGGAATACTGATGAGAAGGGATTTGCAATGGGTCTGAGAGGTGGCGGGACTACATTATGCCATACTGGTAGGAAGAATCCAAGGATTATGCAGGATGGAAAGCAGTCTTGGGTTACAGTTGTGGAAGCTGTTTCTGGCCATGGAAAGTCGATTCCGCCGCTTATTATTCACGCCTCGAATGCCCACCTCATGGGGCATCATAGTAACATCAACTATGAGAAGAGTACAGATGCCTATTTCACACACTCAAAGGCAGGTTACACAATGATGGAGATTACATTGGACTAGTTGGTAAACATCTTCGAACCAAAAACAAGGCCAGAAAACGGACTCAAGGATCATCGAATGCTGGTTTTAGATGGACATAGCTCTCATGTGAACAATATCAAGTTCATTGCGTACTGTATTAAGATGAACATCCACCTGATATGTCTTCCTGCTCATGCAACCCATGTTCTTCAACCCTTGGACACTGAAATCTTCTCCCCTATGGGAACTAGTTATCAAAAGGAGTTGGAAGACTTTCTCCGCGATCATGGACCCAATTGGGCAATGCATAAAGGGGACTTTTATCCAATGTACCACAAGGCAAGAGCAAAGGCCATGAGTGAGAGGAATATTCTGTCAGCTTGGAGGGCCAGTGGCATGATCCCATTCAATCGGCAGAGCGTTTTGAGCCAGTCTGGGCTTCAATTGAGTACTCCACTGTCCAGACCTATGAATAAACACCGTTCTGGTCTTCGTTCCCTCCACACCGGTGCAGAGACATCCTCTGAACTCGACAAGATCAGGGAGGAAGCCAAGCAACTCGAATTCAATGATACCAGTAGTAATCTATTCAACAAAGCTTTGGACTTGTGTAGCAAGGCAAATGCCCAGTCTGTTCTCGATGCTGCAACTATTACCAGGCTCCAAGCTGTCAAGCCCTGTACTACAGACCACCGCCAGATTAAGGGTGGCCTTATTCTTCATACCTCAGTTCTTTCTAGACTGTATAAAAAGCGTGAGAGTGATGATATACGCAAAAAGGATTTGGCTGCAAAGAAGAGGGTCTCACGGCAGCAACAGAAGCCCAAATCGCAAGTGGTCACTTCTAGAAGGAAGGCTAGGTCCCAGCCAAGGGCTGTTGAAAATCTGGAGATGATTGATGCAGAGGAGGATGAGATGGACAGTGATGAGTCCACTGAATCAGTAAGTAGATATTCACCTATTTTATCATATTTTGAAATTAATAGCTCACATTTTCTAGGAGGAAAATCCGATTTCTAACAATATGGCTCCAAGCACCATCCGCCCCCAGCACTCCTCATGCAAAAAGGTTAACTATCGAATCATTTGAAGCTCTGATTCTGAGGACAATAGTGATTAAATTGTGAACTATCACTTTGCGGTCTCAATCCTTCAATTTGTATTATTACAAAACAATCTTTCTTGTACATCATATAACAATTGAAAGCAGTTATATTACAAAGTTTAAGGCCTGGAGAGTAAATATTGAATTAGTGGTTTCAATCTTTAATGTTTTTACAAGTAGGCTAAAACTGACCCATTACTAGGGGTTGACCCATAACTAGGTACAATACGTTAGCTGCTCTTGTGTTGCAAGGTAAGAGACTAGCAAGAATGAGTACTTCGAGACAAAGCAAGAAGGCAAGGCACTGAAGTCCTCCCAAAAATAGCAAATCAATTCACCTACGAGTGACATTGGTTTAGCCAATAGGGTGTAGACAAGTAAGTGCCGAAGCGCTATTACTATTAGATAGTGGAGCTACTAGCCCTGTACTAAGTAGTCAATGGGTTAAGAGCACCCAAGCTCCTTGAGTACGAAGAAGGATTCATCCTCCAATAAAGGATGCCAGTGGTAACCACATACCAGGATCAGGTCTTCAATATACTAAGTCTTTGGATTTGAAGATAGGCGATCACATGAATGGTACGCGCTTTGAAGTAGCCAACATTGCCGACACTAGGGTCGATGGCTATCTTCCTATTTCATGGTTGAAGGATCATAATCCAGACATAGATGGGAAACTAGGGTCACTGACCTGGCGCTCAGATTTCTGGAAGGCTAATTGCCTGGCAGAGCAAAGACGGTTAGTATACATGACCGATGAAGAACTGTTGGCCGAAGATCCCCAAAATGTATATTTTCTGGGGACAGTACAGTTCTTGGATGAGAACGGTGAAGATGTAACGGTGCAACTCTTACCAGAGTATAAGGATTTTGGAGACATCTTCAGTCAAGAGAGGATAGAACCACTACTGGAACATACAAAGAGTGATCATAGAATTGATTTAATTCTTGGAAGCACACCTCCCTTCAGGCCCATCTATCCGATATTGGTGAAGGAGTGACAAGCTCTTAAGTAGTTTATAAATAAAATGTTAAGCACAGGGAAGACAGAAAGATCTACTTCCTCGTCCTCCACTCCTATACTTTTCGTATCAAAACCAAATGGTACCTTGAGATTAGTGTTAGATTACAGAGGACTAAATAAGATCATGGTGACGAATAGGTATCCTCTCCTGCTGATGAATGAATTGTGGGGCAGGCTCACCAAGGCTATGGTGTATAGCTTAATAGACCTGAAGAACGGGTATTGGGGAATGTAAATGGCTAAAAAGGCTAAAGGAGATACTCACTCGCATAAGGAACTCACACCCTTTCGTAACGAGTTGGAATTATATCAGTTTGAGGTTATGCCCTTCGGACTATATAATGCAGCTGCCACCGTCCAGACCATGACAAATGACATATTTAGAGATATGCTAGGAGAAGGAGTCATTGCCTATATGGACGATATCCTGATCTATTCCAAAACTATAGAGGAACATGTCTCTTTAGTCAGGTGGGTGATGGAAAGACTAAGGAAGCACGGACTATATGCAAACATAAAAAAGTCGTTCTTCTATAAGTGTGAGATTGAGTTCCTGGGTTATAGGATATCCGAAAAGGGGATATCTATGACTACCAAGAAAGTGGATTCTATCCTAGAATAGAAACCACTGACTAGCGTCATCAGAGTCCAAAGTTTTATGGGCTTCACCAACCTCTATAGAAGGATTATAGAAGCTTTTAGCAAGATAGCAAAACCTCTAACGGATCTCACTGAGAAGGATGTGAAATTTGATTAGACCCCTATTTGTGAAAAGGCTTTCACTGAATTGAAGGACACCTTTACCTCGGGACCAATCCTAGTGAACTTCGATCCTGTCTGGGAGACTATGCTGGAGAGAGATGCTAGTGACTTTGGGTTAGGTGCCGTACTATCTCAGTTCTGTGAAGACGAGAAGTGGCACCCAGTGGCCTTTCATGGTAGGAATTTCCACCCAGCTGAGATAAATTATAATGTCCATTACAAAGAAATGACTGGCATAGTGGGCACTTTCAAAGAATAGAAACATATGTTTAGGTCGGTAGAGGAATAGATTTCGGTTTACACCGATGACAAGAATTTGGTGTACTTTAATCGTACTAAAACCCTCATCCGCCAGCAACATCGCTGGGCAGAATTCCTGCAGCTGTTCAACTTCAAGGTAGTTTATGTTGAATTTTCTAATTCGTTTCATTTATATATTCTCCTTGATAATATCGTATATTCCTCTACTTAGTATTATTTCTAGTTCACGGACATTACTACAGCGGAGTATGTATTACGTATATTTCATTGATATTTCTTGATATGATTAGGGGATTATGGCGTGCTTTTCTTATCTGGTGTTCCGATTTATTTCTTACATTTTATGCATCATCATGCACGGTCATCGGTCATTTGATTTACAATTATGTTTTAATTATCTGATCATACCATCTTAGATTTACGCATGTTTTATGGGATTTCCTTGGCAGTTCTTTAGGGTCAAACACGTTCGCATTTATGTTTTTCCTACTTATGTTATGGTCAAACACGTCGACACTTATGTTTTCCCTTATATTTCCTCTTAGTTATGCGAAGGATGCGCACCTGTATAAATAGGGGTTACCACCCATCTCGCTTAAGAGAATTAAGGAAAAGAACTACTACCAATCTACCTTCATACAAAACTCCTCCTCGCTTAGCGCACCCACAGTATACTCCTCCTACTGTGTCGTATTTTCGTACAAAGTTATTAAGATAGTGCCGTACCATACACATTTGAACAGTTTACAGTGAAGGGAGGCTGAATACAAAGGCCAATGCACTGTTGAGGCGTGGAGACCATCACCCTGAAGGGGGGAGTAATTCTCTGTCAGAAACACAAAAGCCGTTTTTTCACAGTGGGCAATGGATTGTGGGCCAAGAGCGAGACCTCTTAAGGCCCCACACATTGGCAGTGTGTCAAGGCTACCGGTTGCAATCAACGTTTTTAAATGCATTACGTGTTGCTGCAAAACAGGATCCTGTCTATATGAAGGACTTAAAGGTTGTGCTAACGCAAGACAAAGGAGTTGACCGAAGCATGACAATAGAATGAGATCTCCTTCTGTATACGAACAGGTAGTATATTCCTGACTCAAAGGATCTGAAGGATAAGATCATGGAAGCCGAGCATGACTCCCGTATTGCAGGACACTTTGGGACATACAAGACGGTAGGCAGGGTTAGGGCTAATTTCTTTTGGCCAAAGATGGATGAGAGCATTACAGACTATGTTCGTACATGTGATGTCTGTCAACGGAACAAGTCCGTTAAACATAAGAAGTTTGGCTTGTTAGAACCTGTCGGAGTACCTTTGAGGCTGTAGATGGATGTCTCAATGGACTTCATAGTAGCGCTGCCTGAATCAGAGTAGTATACCAAAATTTGGGTAATCGTAGATGGATTCTCAAAGATGGTACACTTTATACCTTGGGCCACTGAAATCCCGAGAAAGGATCTGGCCTTGATATTCCTGGAGGAAGTTTGGTGACTCTATGGGCTCCCTGAATCTATTATTTCTGACCAAGATAGCCAATTCACATCCAAGTTTTGTATCAGCCTAATGCAACAATTACAACTGAAACTACGGTTATCGACCGCTTTCTACCCAGAGACTGATGGGCAGACTGAGCAGGTGAACCAGACCTTGGAATAATATTTAAGAAATTATTGTTCATACCAACAGGATGATTGGGTATCGCTACTACCCTTGGTGGAGTATGCGTACAATACGTCTACCTCTGAGTCCAGCAAGTTATCTCTGTTTGAGATCAACTTTGACTTTAACCCACAGACCAACTTGTCGGGTACGGTCTCACAACATCAAGGTGTTTACCCCAGTAGCGAGCTATTGGTAAGAAATTGGGAAGGAGTCTGGGAAGAAGTCTGAGATATACTTAAGCGAGCTCAAGAGAGACAGCTGAAATGGCATGACCAGAGACGGTTGCCATCGCCGGAGTATGTTACAGTGGAAGATGTAACAAATGGCAGGGCAAAGAAAGCTGACCACGTAATTCTAAATCGAAAAATCATAGGTACTAAGCGACCTATGGAGAAGCTGGACCACCAAATGTTTGGGCCCTTTGTGGTCAAGTGCAAGGTTGGAAACCGAGCTTACGAATGCCTATTGCCTGCCCGTTAGTCAATCCACACTATATTCAATGTTCGACTCTTAGAACCCTATCGTGAGGACCTAAGTGGTAAAAGGACTAAGGAAGTCCCAGTCCCCGAGATAGTAGATAATGAGCCCAGCTATGTTATCGAGGCTGTCATAGATAGTCAATGGTATGACAACATGCAAGTGAAGTTTCCTAATCGCTTTGTACAATACCTAGTTTCATGGGAAGGCTATGGCGCAGAGGAAATTTCTTGGGAGCCATATGAGATGCTAGAAGGTATTGGCATAGAAGCCATGAAAGATTTCCACCATGAGTATCCCCGTAAACCCAGAGACCAGAGGGTTGAGGGCGAACCGAACCAGGGAAATAAGAGATGACGTAAGCAAACCTGGCCAGTCCTTAGAAAAGAGGGGAGTAATGTAACAACCTCATATTATAGAGCTATGGTAACCTGAGTCTACGCCCATACATAAGACCATAAGGTCGGATGGTAGACTAGGCGGGCATGTTGGTGCAGGTCCGAGGGATATCTGATGGTCCAGATATCCCAAAGAACAGAAGGTAGTAAAGGAATAGGTGTACCTAAGTAGTGGAAGTAATGTGACTATGTCTGTTTCGACCTAAGGATAGGTCGGAAGGCTGACTGAGTTTAGACGGTCTAGTAGAGTCACGTTACCTTACTATGGAGACTGGTTTCATGTTACCATAGACACACCTACCCTACTGTTGCGACACTATTACCCTACCATTTGGCGGAAATGTTCTTGGAGAAATTCCGAGATAAGTAAGGATTGTTTGTTACAAAATGACAAGCGATAGGCACTTGTTTTGCCCATTGATCGGAAGGTGACGGGAGGAGCTATAGTGCTCCGAACAAGCTGTAACTTCGCAGAATAATTTCTAACAGGTACCTGTGGCCCCAGGTTTCGCCCAGGGCATCATGGGCCAAGAAGGTTGAAGTTGCCATCATACTAGTTAAATGGAGTCTATGAAGACAAGTGTATAACACTATATACGTCGCTGTTATCCATCCGACCAGAAGCTGTTAGCAGGATACAAAGAGAGGCCAAGGCGAGAAGGTCAGGTACCTTCTCTAGAAAGAACAGAGCCAAACGGGCCAAAACTGACGGAGTTTGCGTGAGTTATCTGGAAGGGTCCCTAGAGTAGTCTTGGGTAGTACCGGAGACATCTGGAAAGGTTTTACGCCAATCAAGCCTGCACATCCCGCTTTGCCATAGGCTCTTTGTAGATTGTTTGAAGAGTCTAATAGCATGATACTTATCACAGTGAGTGGTGTGTTAGGGGTAAGGGACCATGGGTAGCGCCCACAGGGCCCGCCGCTACCACAGCTCCCTGCGGTAGCATCGTAGACCTTCTAAGTATGCAGTCAAGATAGATAGAACTTAACCGGAAGACAGCTGATGTCTACGAGTGCTTGCATAGGTCATAGCACATGGGCCGAGAGTTATTTAGTTAGCTTGCCTAGGCGTCTCGACAGTTAGCAACTAGCACAGTACTGATGCACAGAGGTTTTCACTCCAGCAGGTGGATTGATGAACACCTCGCAGGAACTAATGTGTATATAGAAGATTTCTGCTAGAGTGAGCTGACACCTAAGACCCTTTGGGGACAAGGTAGTGGTGCCGGCAACCCTTACGGAGAAGGGTATGCTCGTCTTGGTCAGGGTAACCTCATCGGGGAGTTTCTGGTATAAGTCTGACTACTTATAGATTATAATTATGAGAACTCTCCTATCCCAACACAATCAAGACCCTTTCAAGAGACTTTAACTGAGTTAAGCCTGAGCTTAACAATATTAAGTTTTACTATGTGCTTTCATTCGTTATACTTTGCAAGAGCTGTGTCCGAGCGACTCGAAGTTTGGTGCAGTCGCTGTTCAAATGTGTGGGTACAGCACTATTTTAATAAATTTGTACAAAAGTACGACACAGTAGTAAGAGTATCCTGCGGGCACGCTAAGCGAGGCGGAATTTTGTATGAAGGTAGATTGGTAGTAGTTCTTGTTCTTAATTCTCTTAAGTGAGATGGGTGGTAACCCCTATTTATACAGGTGCGCATCCTTCGCGTAACTAAGAGGAAATGTCACAGAAAACATAAGTGTCGACGTGTTTGACCGTAACATAAGTAGGAAAAACATAAGTGCGAACGTGTTTGACCCTAAAGAACTGCCAAGGAGATCCCATAAAACATGCGTAAATCTAAGATGGTGTGAACAGATAATTAAAACATAATTGTAAATCAAATGACTGATGGCCGTACATGATAATGCATAAAATGTAAGAAATAAACCCGAACACCAGATAAGAAAAGCACGCCATAATCCCCTAATCGTATCAAGAAATATCAATGAAATATATGTAATACATACTCCGCTGTAGTAATGTCTGTGAAATAGAAATAATACTAAGTAGAGGAATATACGATATTATCAAGGAGAATATACATATGAAACGAATTAGAAAATTCAACAGTCGCATCCATAGGAACCATCTACCTGAGGGAGCCCCCTTTACAGTGTGATGCTAAATCAAAAGAACATCCATACTAAGCACCCTATGGAGAAGCTGCACCACCCAATGTTTGGGTCCATTGTGGTCAACCGCAAGGTAGGTAATCGAGCTTATGACCTCTAATTGCCTGACCACTGGTTAATCTACCTGATATTTAATGTAGGACTTTTAGAACCCTATCGTATAGACCCAAGTGATAAAAGGAATAAGGAAGTCCCAGTCTCAGAGATAGTTGACAATGAGCCTAGCTATGATATCAAGACAGTTGTAGATAGTCAATAGTATGGTAACACGAAAGCGAAATTTCCTAATCGCTTTGTTCAATACCTAGTTTCATGGGAAGGCTATAGTACAGAGGAGAACTCTTGAGAGCCATATGAGATGCTAGAGGAGACATGCTCAGGCTTACAAGCTATAAAGGATTTCCACTATCAGTATCCCCATAAACCCAGAGACCATAGGCTTGAGGGCGAATGGAACCGGGAAAATAAAAGGCGACATTAGCAGACAGGATTGGTCCTTAGAGAACAGAGGAGTGATGTAACGACCCTATGTTATAGAGCTATGGCAACCTAAGTCTACGCCCATATATAAGACCAAAAGGTTACTTGGTAGACTAGGTGGGCATACTAGCACATATTCAAGGGGTATCCGATGGTCCAGATATCTCAAAGAACAGAAGGTACTGTCGGAATAGTTGTACCAAAGTAGGGGAAGTACTGTGACTATGTCTGTTCTGGCCTAAGCAAAGGTTGGAAGGCTGCGTGGGTTTACACTGCGTCGCAGTCACATTACTCTACCTTGTAGGCCAGTTTTGTGTCCCCATAGACACAGTTACCCTGCCTTTGGGACACTATTACACTACCTTGCATCAGAAATGTTCTCAGAGGAATTTTGAGAAATGTTAGGAGTGTTTGTTATGCAAGGGCAATCGACAGGCACTGGGGTGTACAGAGATCGGAAGACTACAGGAGAAGCTATTGTACTCTGAACGTGCTGTAACCTGGCAGCACTATGTAATGGGAGCTCCCTCAGGTAGATGGTTGATAAGGATGCGACCGCACCAAACTTCGAATCTCTGGAACATAGCTCTTGCAAAAGTGTAAGAAATGAAAGTAAATAGTAAAACTTAATATCGTTAAGCTCAGGCTTATCTCAATTAAAGTCTCTCGAGAGGATGTTGATTCTATCGTGGTAGGAAAGTTCTTGTATAATCTTTAAGTACTTAGACTTATACCACAAAGTCCCCCATCAGGTTAGCCTGACCAACACGAGTATGCCCTTCTCTGTAAGGGTTGCCCCGGCACCATTACCATGCCCCCGAAGGGTCTAAGGTGTCAGCTCACTCTAGTAGAAATCTCCTACATGCACATCAGTTTCTGCGAAGTGTTTACCAATACACCTGCCAGAGTGAAAACCTCCAGGCATCAGTGTCTCGTCAGTGGCTAACTGTCGAGACGTGTGGGAAAGCTAACTAAATGACTTTCTTCCCATGTGCTGTGACCTATGCAAGCTTCCGTAGACATCAGCTGTCTCCCAGCTAAGTTCTATCTTTCTTGATTGCGAACTTAGAGGGTCTACGACGCTCTCGCAGAGAGCTGTGTCGGTGGCGGGACCCATGGGCGCTACCCATGGTCCCTTACCCCCGACAAGCCACTCACTGTGATAAGTATCATGCTATTTGAGTCCTCAAGCAACCCACAAAGAGCCTACGGCAAAGGGGCACATGTAGGCTTGATTGGTGTAAAACCTTCCCAGATGTCCCTGGCACTACCCGGGACTACTCTGGGGACCCTTCCAGATAGCTCATGCTAACTCCATCGGTTTTGGTCCATTTTACTCTGTTCTTTTTGGAGAAGGTACCAGACCTTCTCACCTTCACCCCCTTATATCTCCTGCAAAGAGCCTCCAGTCAGACGGACGGCAGCGATGCATACAGTGTTATGTACATGTCTTCATTGACTCCATTTAACTAGTATGATGGCAACTTCAACCAATTTGGCCCCTGACGCCCGGAGCAAACCCTGGAGCGGCAAGTACCTGTTAGAAATAATTCTGCCAAGTTACAGCTCATTCGGAGCACTATAGCTCCTTCCGTAGTCTTCCGATCAAAGGGCAAACAAGTGTCCGGCGATGGTCATTACGTAACAAACCATCCTGACATTTCCCGGAATTCGTCAGATAACATTTCCAATGCAAGGTAGGGTAATAGTGTCCTTAAGGTAGGGTCAGTATGCCCATGGTGACACGAAACTGGTCTACAGGGTATGGTAACGTGACTCTCCTAGGCAGGGTAAACTCATCCGGCCTTCTGTCCCAACCTTAGGCTGCAGCGGACCTAGTCACTTTACTTGCACTACTTAGCTACACCTATTTCTTAAGCACCTTCTGTTCTTGAGGATATCCGGACCATCGGATATCCCTTGGACATGCGCCCGCATGCCCACCTAGTCTACCATATTTCCTCTTGGTCTTATGTATGGGTGTAGACTTAGGTGGCCATAGCTCTATAATGTAGCGTCGTTACATACTATTCCTACCAGGTACCTGCGGCCCCAGGGTCTACCACGGGCATTATGGGGCAAAAAGGGTAGAGTTGCCGTCTTACTAGTTAAATGGAGACTATGAAGACAGGTTCATAATACTGTGTACGTCACTGCCGTCCGTCCAACCAGAAGCTATTCGCAGAATATACAAGGGGGCCAAGGTTAGAAGGTCAGGTACCTTCTCCAAAAAGAATAGAGTATAATGGACCAAAATGGACACTGTTAGGATGAGCTATCCAGAAGGGTCCCCAGAGCAGTCCCGGGTAGTGCTGAAGACATCTGGGAAAGTTTTATGCCGATCAAGCCTAAATGTGCCCATTTGCCATAAGCTCTTTGTAGGTTGTTTGTAGACTCTATTAGCATGATACTTATCACAGTGAGTGGTGTGCCAGGGGTATGGGACCATGCCAGTGGGTAGTGCCCATGGGTCATGCCGCTGCCAAAGCTGTCCGCAGGAGTGTCATAGACCTTGTAAGTTCGCAATCAAGATAGATAGAACTTAACCGGAAGACAGCTGATCTCTATGGGTGCTTGGATAGGTCATGACAAATGGGAAGAGAGTCATTTAGTTAGCTTTCCTAGGCGTCACGACAGTTAGCCACTGACGAGACACTGATGCCCCGAGGTTTTCACTCTGACAGGCATATTGGTAAACATCTCGCAGGAACTGTTGTACATATAGGAGATTTCTGCTAGAGTGCGCTGATACCTTAGCCCCTTCCAGGACACGGTAAGGGTGCCAGGCAACCCTTATGGAGAAGGGCATACTCATGTTGGTCGGGGTAACCTGATAGGGAAGTTTTTACTATAAGTCTGACTACTTTAAGATTATACAAAAACTCTCCTACCCCAACACAATCAACCTCCTCTTGAGAGACCTAAATTGTGATAAGCCTGGGCTTAATGATACTAAGTTTTACCCTCTTACTTTTATTTTTTACACTTTGCAAGTGCTGTGTTTCGTGAGTTTTGAAGTTTGGTCCAGTCGTATCCTTAGGAACCATCTACCTGAGGAAGCCCCAGTTACATCTATATACCTTCAATTGAGAGCTATTCAGAAGAAGTTTATTCATTATAGCTAGTGAGCAGCTTGTTGAGTTGTAGCGATAAATGCTGCAATGGTAAATAGCTCCTGATAGATTTTGTGTATTATTATATTTGTCCATATAACCAAGAAATACAGTAGGGTGTTGCATGATCTCTATTAGAATCAGTATTAAGAGATCTACATACATTAAATTGAGTGGTATTCTGAAGAACTTTATTGTTTCTAGCTAGTGAATAGCTTGTTCAGCTATACTGATAAATGCTGTAATGTCAATCAGCTCCTGATAGATGTTGTCTATTTGTATATAAATATGCACAACTCACAGCAGTCATGTATTATGACCCCCTACAGAATTAGTATTAAGAGATCTATGTACCTTCAATTGAGAGTTATTCTGAAGAACCTTATTTGTTGTTGCTAGTGAGTAGCTTGTTGAGCTATACTGATAAACACTGTGATATCAAACAGCTCCTGATGGCCGTCAAGTATTTGTATGTAAACATGTACAACTTGCAGTGGGGGGGTCGCATGACCCCCCATAGAATCACTGTTAAAAGGTCTCTATGCATTCTATTGAGAGCTATTCTAAAGAAGTTTATTTGTCCTACATAGTAACAAGCTAGTTGAACAATAGTAAGAAATACTGCAATGTCAAACAGCTCTTGATGCACATCGCATATTGGTATGTACACATAAGTAAAAACCCAGCGGGGTGCTGCATGATTCCTGGTAGAACCATGTCAAGAGATCTATATACATTCAATTGAAAACTAATCTGATAGTACATCTCACAGCAACATCTTGCTCCTACTCCTACTGTCACAAACTGTGACTAAGCAAGGCAGATTTCACATAGCTCGTATTTCCGAGTTATAGGTATGTTGGGATTTCACATGACGCACCCTAGTGCGCCATAGGTTATTATGTTTATCTGTTCGTGACTCACAGTTGTGAGTCATACGATGTTATGATTTTCGCACATGACTCACATTTATGAGTCATGGGTTTCACTCAGGTGACGCGAGTTGCGCACTTGACTTGGTTATTACGGTTTTGATTGGCTTAGGCATGTTGCGCAGCGACTCATAGGAGTCGGCTGATGGATTTCGCATGACTCATAGTTATGAGTCACAAAGTTCGCGTGACGCATAAGTATGAGTCACGCCAGGTGAAGAGCTACTATATAAAGGGTCACTAGGACCCCTAGTATTAGCTCTTCACACGTTCTTCTTGTTTATTTCCTACCTTTAAGTTATTATCAATAAAACCTACCTTACGCTCTTTAAGATTTATCTTAAGAAACCCGAGAAGTGTCTTTCCTCTCAGGAGAAGAGATTAAGTCCTAAGCGAGGACTAAGGGGAAGAATATAAAGATAGGCGCGGATACGATAGTAGTCAAAGGACTGGACTATCGGAATCGCGTAGGCATTATCTTAAGAAACCGGAGAAGTGTCTTTCCTCTCAGGAGAAGAGATTAAGTCCTAAGCGAGGACTAAGAGGAAGAATATAAAGATAGGCGCGGATACGATAGTAGTCAACGGACTGGACTATTGGAATCGCGTAGGCATAGGCCTGAGAGCTATCATCGTTCAAGAGAAGTATCGTTACCTGTCGCTAGATCCTACCCGGTAGGATTCTTAACACCTACACCCATATCCCCTAGCCCTACCACTGGTATTAGAAGCACCTCCTCATCATCCCATACATTTTTAACAAAAAAACAAACCCCCCAGTAAATTGTCTGACATCAGGGACAGGAACGCCCCCCTCCTCCACCATAGAATCTTTTAAGAGAAAAAACTGCCCTGCATACCCTTGCCTCACATGGATGATAAGGGCGTTAAGACCACCCTTCCTCTCTCTCAACCCAGGCCCTCTGGGGCATAACAGCAGGCTCCTCACCCCTTGTTCCTTTCTCTTTCCTCCCATCCTCCTCCCACACACCACATCCTTCCCTCCTACCTGGCACCCCTCATACCTGGGACCCCTGATGTCTAAACCACCCCCCCCTCCTACCTTCCAACCTTTTTCTCTTAAACCTTTTTCTTCTCTCAAACTCCCAGGATCCTGGACGTCCAGTGACCCCATTAGCAAAAAATGATGCTTACGTCCTATGCATTAGATGCACAGGATGCACAGGACTTAAACTATTATTCAGGACAAGACGCCATGGCACCCTGGCACCCAAACTCTACTCTTTCTCATTACCGTGCCCTGCTCTGCTCGCATCTGGATGTCACTCTGGATACCGACTATGTCCAGAATATCTATGCTACACCCTCTTATCATCTCAATCCCCTAGCACCTAAGTACATCATGCTGTAACTACCTAACTCCTCCCTTCTCTATCCTGATCCTGCTACTGAATCCTCCCCTCTCCTAACTCAGTTAACCATGTGCCTTACCATCTGGACTGGATGCTCTATCTACTTGATAACTCTGGGTGGTCCTGGAATGTTCGTCGTCCCATCGGGACATCCAGTTGGTACTCTTAGTTAATCCGGATATTATGATATCTGATTCCAAAATCCTGGTACCCAGTGAATATTTTGTCTGTGATCTGAACTATGCCCAGCCCCCATTTCTGTCTGGTGTCGTGTTCTCCATGCACATGTCATGATAGATACACTTTTCTCATAATTTCTACCATTGGGGTTGGTTCTGCTTTCTTTGCCTTTGGCTTTTTTACAGTGCACGATTGCCTCGTAAACTTCAAGTTTTGTACAAGTAGCTACATGAGGTCTATTGAGTTCAGTATCGCGTCATATCTTTGCAATTTATTCCCTCATTACATGTATTCCTCCCCCTTGGCAATTCTCCTAAACTATCTTCTCCTCCTTGTTAATTCTCCTGAAGTACGCGCGCCCGCCCCCTTTCAACATTCCCACCCTTCCCTGTCCTGCCCAATGCTGCACTATTGCAACTGCCTGACCATACTACGGCCACCTCTTTCATGCCTTATGAATCCCCTAAACTGAACAAGAGTTGTAACATTTGACATGATCTGTCAATGCTGTAATAGACAGGGTCTGAGGATCAGGTAGCCAAGGAACACCACAATCAGGGCAGGCAGGATTCTGGAGACAAGGTCTAGGTGCGGGGGTACATCAGAAGCAAGTTGTACAAGGTTCGGGGTTCAGGGGTTCAGGGTTAGGGTTCAGGGGTTCTAGAGGATGCCAGATAATAGAGGGTGTAATTCCTAGGTACAGGTGTCCGAAGAAGATTACCAGATTGCGTAAAGAAAGTAAAATATAAAGGGGCACACCTCTTTATATATTAAGGAAATCCTCCATGATCACTAATATGAAAGAAAGTCCTTGGCATCACATGCAGCTGCGATCCTTCCATCAGGTTCCGCCATCTTCCATTAGAGAGCAAGGCATCCCATTCGCTTATACAAAGGAAATCCAACTATGCAACCAAGAAAACCACAACCAATATATGCAATCAAAAATCTATGCATGTTCCGTCTCCATAGCCGGGTGGCCGTGACACTAGTCGCCCTCTCCGACGCCGAAGTCCCTTGAGGTGAGTTATTCAGGCAAAGGTCCAGGTTTATGGGGGTAGCATTGATGGAACCGATCCAGAGCTTGGAGACCGTTGACGGAGTCGGCAGGTTCCCAGGTAGCCTCCGCATATCCTTTCCAACAGATCAAGTAACGTAGGCAATTACAAATGAATTTAGCGTCTAAGACCTCCTCCACCTGCCATTCCTGTTCGCCATCGACCTCTACGTGTGGTGGTGGTAGCATCTCTTGGCCTTAGAGGGGGTCATGTGAGGCAGGGTCAAGGAGGGAGACATGAAACACGTTGTAAATTTTCATGGTAGGCGGGAGGTCTAATCGGTAGGCATGGGTCCCTAGCTGGGGGAGGATAGGATGAAGGCCAAAACCTTGTCGTCCAGCTTTAGTGAGGGTCATTTGGTTCAGATGTTCTTGGCATTTAGCCAGACATGGTCCCCAATCCTGAAGTGAGGGGCCAGGACCCTCCCCTTATCAATATGTTCTTGTTGCCAATCCAGGGCGAAGGAGATCTCGGTTCTCAGGTGGTCGTGGATATCCTTGATGTGCGTCACAAAGGTACCTGCTTGGGGCTCATCAGAGGTTTCATTGGGGGTGTCCAGGAAGTCCCTACGGGGGTCATAGCTGTAGTTGGCGAAGAAGGGTGACAAACCAGGAGACTCGGAGGTATGGTTGTTGGCTGCAAACTCCGCGTGTAATGACCCTACATTATAGACCTATGGGAACCTAAGTCTACACCCATACGTAAGACCAGGGGTAATATGGTAGACTAAGCGGGCATGGGGACGCATGTCCAAGAGATATCCAATAGTCCAGATATCCTAAAGAACAGAAGGTACTTAAGGAATAGGTGTACCAAAGTAGTGGAAGTTAAGTGACCATGTCCACTCCGGCCTAAGGTTAGGACGGAAGGCCGGGTGCGTTTATCCTGCCTAGGAGAGTTACATTACCCTACCCTAGAGACCAGTTTCTTGTCACTATAGGCTTACCTACACTACTTTAGGGACACTATTACCCTACCTTCTGTCGGAAATGTTCTCAGAGGAAGTCCGGGAAATATTAGGAATGTTTGTTACGCCATGACAATCGATGGGCACTTGGTTGCATTTTGATCAGAAGACTACTGGAGGAGCTATAGTGCTCCAAGCAAGCTGTAACTTCGTAGAATTATTCTTAACAGGTCCCTGCGGCCCCAGGGTTCGCCCTGGGCGTCATGGGCCAAAATGGTTGAAGTTGCCGTCATACTAGTTGAATGGAATTAATGAAGACATGTCTACAACACTGTATGCGTCACTGCCATCCGTCTTACTGTAGGCTGTTCGCCGGATATATAAGGGGATGAAGGCGAGAAGGTCAAGTACATTCTCCAAAAAGAATAGAGTAAAACGGAACAAAACTGACGAAGTTAGTGTGAACTATCCGGAAGGGTCCCCAGAGTAGTCCCGGGTAGTGCCGGATGTTGAATTTTCTAATTCGTTTCATATGTATATTCTTCTTGATAATATCGTAGATTCCTCTACTTAGTATTATTTCTAGTTCACGGACTGTAACGGGGGCTCCCTCAGGTAGATGGCTCCTAAGAATGCGACCGCACCAAACTTCGAATCTCTCAAACACAGCTCTTGCAAAAGTGTAAAGAATAAAAGTAAACGGTAGAACTTAATATCATTAAGCTCAGGCTTATCTCAATTAAAGTCTCTCGAGAGGATGTTGATTGTGTCGGGGTAGGAGAGTTCTCATATAATCTTTAAGTAGTCAGACTTATACCAAAAACTCCCCCATCAGGTTACCCCGACCAAGGTGAGTGTGCCCTTCTCCGTAAGGATTGCGCCGGCACCATTACCGTGTCCCCGAAGGGCTAAGGTGTCAGCGCACTCTAGGAGAATTCTCCTGTATGCACATCAGTTCCTGCAAGGTGTTTACCAATACACCTGCCGGAGTGAAAACCTCTGCGCATCGGTGTCTCGCCAGTGGCTAACTGTCGAGACCCTTAAGAAAGCTAACTAAATGACTCTCTCCCCATGTGCTATGACCTATGCAAGCACTTGTAGACATCAGCTGTCTTCCGGCTAAGTTCTGTCTTTCTTGATTGCGAACTTAGGGGGTCTACGACGCTCCCGCAAAAAGCTGTGTCGGCGGCGGGACCCATAGGCGCTACCTATGGTCCCTTACCCTCGGCACACCACTCACCATGATAAGTATCATGCTATTAGAGTCTTCAAACAACCCACAAAGAGCCTACGGCAAAGGGGCACGTGTAGGCTTGATTGGCGTAAAACCTTCCCAGATGTCTCCGGCACTACCCGGGACTACTCTGGGGACCCTTCCAGATAGCGCACGCTAACTCCGTCAGTTTTGGTCCGTTTTGCTCCGTTCTTTTTGGAGAAGGTACCTGACCTTCTCACCTTGGCCCCCTTCTATATCCTGCGAACAGCATCTGGTCGGACGGACGGCGACGATGCATACAGTGTTATGGACATGTCTTCATAGATTCCATTTAACTAGCATGACGGCAACTCCACCCATTTTGGCCCATGACGCCCGGGGCGAACCCTGGGGCCGCAGGTACCTGTTAGGAATAATTCTACCAAGTTACAGCTTGTTCGGAGCACTATAGCTCCTTCCGTAGTCTTCCGATCAAAGTGCAATCAAGTGCCCGTTGATCGTCATTGCGTAACAAACAATCCTAACATTTCCCGGAATTTCTCCGAGAACATTTCCGACGGAAGGTAGGGTAATAGTGTCCCAAAGGTAGGGTAAGTATATTCATGGTGACACGAAACCAGTCTCCATGGTAGGGTAACATGACTTCCTTAGGTAGGGTAAACTTACCAGGCCTTCTGACCTAACCTTTAGGCCAGAGCGAATATAGTCACTTTACTACCACTACTTAGGTACACCAAATACCATAAGTACCTTCTGTTCTTAGAGATTTCCGCACCATCAGATATCTCTCGAATATGCGCCTGCATATCCGCCTTGTCTACCATCTGATTTCTTGGTCTTATGTATGGGCGTAGACATAGGTTACCATAGCTCTATATTGTAGGATCGTTACACGGACATTACTACAGCGGAGTATGTATTACGTATATTTCATTGATATTTCATGATACGATTAGGGGATTATGGTGTGCTTTTCTTATCTGGTGTTCGGGTTTATTTCTTACATTTTATACATCATCATGCACGGTCATCGGTCATTTGATTTACAATTATGTTCTAATTATCCATTCACACCACCGCAGATTTACGCATGTTTTATGGGATTTCCTTGGCAGTTCTTTAGGGTCAAACACGTTCGCACTTATGTTTTTCCTACTTATGTTACGGTCAAACACGTCGATACTTATGTTTTCTCTTACATTTCCTCTTAGTTACGCGAAGGATGCGCACCTGTATAAATAGGGGTTACCACCCATCTCGCTTAAGAGAATTAAGGACAAGAACTACTACCAATCTACCTTCATACAAAACTCCTCCTCGCTTAGCGTGCCCGCAGTATACTCTTACTACTGTGTCGTACTTTCGTACAAAGTTATTAAGATAGTGCCGTACCCACACATTTGAACACCAGAGACATCTGGAAAGGTTTTATGCCAATCAAGCCTACACGTGCCCCTTTACCGTAGGCTCTTTGTGGGTTGTTTGAGGACTCTAATAGCATAATACTTATCATAGTAAGTGGTGTGTCGGGGGTGAGGGACCATGGGTAGCCCCCACGGGTCCCGCCACCGACAAAGCTCTCTGCGAGAGCGTTGTAGAACCTCTAAGTTCGCAATCAAGAAAGATAGAACTTAGCCGAGAGACAGCTGATGTCTACAGGAGCTTGCATAGGTCATAGCATATGGGAAGAGAGTCATTTAGTTAGCTTTCCCTGGAATCTCGACAGTTAGCCACTGATGAGACACCGATGCGCACAGGATTTCACTCCGGCAGATGTATTGGTAAACACCTCGCAGGAACTGATGTTCATATAGGAGATTTCTACTAGAGTGCGCTGACACCTTAGGCCCTTCGGGGGCACGGTAATGGTGCCGGGGCAACCCTTACGGAGAAGGACATACTTGTATTGGTTGGGGTAACCTGTTGGAGAAGTTTTTGGTCTAAGTCTAACTACTTAAAGATTATACGAGAACTCTCCTAGCCCGATACAATCAACATCCTCTCGAGAGACTTTAATTGAGATAAGCCTAATCTTAACAATATTAAGTTTTACCCTTTACTTTTATTCTCTACACTTTTGCAAGAGCTGTGTTCGAGAGATTCGAAGTTTAGTGCAGTCGCATCCATAGGAACCATCTACCTGAGGGAGCCCCCGTTACACCGCCATAGGAAGCCTGAGAGACCAGTCGTCCTGTTGGTAGTTGACGAAAGCACGGAGGTACTGTTCCATGATGGCATTGACACATTCTGTTTGGCCATCTGTTTGGCGGTGAAAGGCCGTGGACATCTTTCGTTCGACCTGCAGTCTGTCACATATGGTTCTCCAGAAATCTGCGGTGAATTGAGTACCTTGGTCAGAGGTAATGGTCTTTGGGAGGCCATGGTGTTTCCAGATATGGCGAAGGTACAGGTCGGCGAGGGCAGGGGCCTCGATAGTGGTACAACAGGTGACCAGGTGGCCCATTTCAGATAGTCAGTCCACCAGTACCAGGATAGCATCATTCCCCTGGCTCCAAGGTAGCCCGGTGACAAAGTCCATAGATATATGTTCCCAGGAGCGATCAGGTATTGGCAGTAGGCGCTGGATACCAAAGGAGGCGTGCCGCAAGGTGCAACTTCCCTGACAAACATGGCAATTGGCCATGAAGCACCCAATATCCCATCTCATGCCAGGCCAACATAACATCGGGACATAAGCTCATGGGTATTGGCGCGTCTGGGGTATCCTGCGGAGGGCTGGTTGTGTGAGTCTTGTATCAGTCGGAGGCACAACTCGTCATGTCAGGGAACGTAAATCTGATCACCGTGGGGCAGGTGAACTCCCTCGCGTTTGCATTTGTTCAGCAATAGGAGGCGGGAGTGTCAGTCACCCTGGTCAAGAGTACAGAGGACCTGAGTTGGAATTGTGTCAGCTTCATAGGCCTCTTTCTAAAGATCTTCGATAGGGGACGCTCGAGTAGGGAGTGTAATGTTCGCTAACAAACTCAGAGGCTGAGACTTTGACACCACTTGGGTCCAGTGGCTTTTCCGTTCCTCCACCTCCTCTAGTATCTCGTTATTCATCCGGGTCAAGGCGTTGGCCTTGCCATTTAGCTTTCCAGGCTGGTACTCGATCTGGTAGTTGAACTGGGACAGGAACTCGGACCAACAGGCCTGTCAGTTATTCAATAGTCTCTTGGTGGTGAAGTGTTTGAGGTTGAGGTGGTCTCTCAGAATCGTTACCTGTCTTCCGAGAAGGTAACATCGCTATTCGTTGAAGGCTCTGACCATGTCCATGAGTTTCTTGTCGTAAATGTCATAGTCGCATTCAGCAGGACTATGCTTGCGAGAATAGAAAGCAACATGGTGGAGGGGCCCACTGTCATCCCTTTGCGACATGACACCAGCAGAGACGAAGTTGGAGGTATCGGTTTCAATTATCACTTCTTTGTGGAAATCCAAGTGGGCCAGGACAGGGGCTGTGGTGAAGGCTTTCTTTAACTGATCAAAGGCATGTTGACATTCAGGAGTCCATACAAAGGGGCGGTTCTTTTTGGTGAGGGCAGTGAGGGGGCGTGCCTGCCGCCAAAAGGTGTGAATGAACCGTCGGTAGAAGTTGCCAAATCCTAGGAATGCGGGGACTTCGCGTACATGATCGGGCACAGGCCAGGTGGTAACAGTTTCCACCTTGGCGTTGTCCATCCAGATGCCCTCAGGGCTAATAATGAAACCAAGATATTCCAGATGGGTGACATAGATCTCGCATTTCTGTGGTTTGGCTTCTACAACGGCATCCTGTAAGGCCTGTAGCACCTAGCGTACATGCTTGACGTGTTCTTCTTCATTCTTGCTGTACATGAGAATATCATCAAGGTAGGCTTTGCAGAATCTGTCCAGTCCTTGGCATAGAACCATGTTGATAAAGGCCTGAAAGGTGGCGGGAGCATTGGTAAGGCCGAATGGCATGACATTTGAATCAAAGAGCCCATATCAAGTATGGAAGGCCATCTTCCATCGGTGCTTCTTGCTCATAAGGACTTCGTTGTAGGCCCGACAAATGTTGATCTTTGAATAGATTTTAGCCTCAGCAATGGTCATGAAGGTTTCTGTCAACAGGGGGAGGGGTCCACGATCTTCAATAGTTCCTTCATTCAACCCTCGATAGTCCATGCAGAGTCTTAACGTGCCATCTGTTTTTTTGATAAACAGGACCGCCGATGCAGCTGAGGAGGTGGAAGGGCTAATAAAGCCCTTGTCCAGATTCTTGTCAATCCATCCTTTCAGGGCAGCAAGCTCTGGCAGGGATAGATTGTAGAGAGGGCCAAAAGGAGGGGTAAACCCAGGCTTCAGGGGTATCTCGTGGTCTACCCCGGGTCGGCTAGGGGGCAGCTGGGTTTGTTCTTTTTCTAGGAACACCGGTAGGAAGTCATGGTATTCGGGAGGGCCAATCTCTTTGACTTTCTGTTGTTCTAGCACCGTGTGGTCTAGTGCACGTTGAAGGGTGTAAGCTTTGAGGAAGTGGGGGATGTCATATTCAATTCCCTGGATGCCTGTTACATCTGCGGTACAGTGCATGAGGCAATAGTCAGACTCGAAGGTAACAGTGTTGGAGGCGAAGCGGATGGTGACGTCGTGTTGTTTCAGCCAAGGGATACCAAGCGTAAGGGGGTAACCACCAAGTTTGGTGACGAAAGGCGGGGACGGATTCAAGGTAGTCATTTATCTTGAGGTCAAAGCGGGGGATATGGGTTATTGCCCCAGAGCTGATAGGTCTTCCGGGGCCCATCGATGACAGAGAAGTGTACAGGTTCTTTGAGCTGGGATAGGGGTAGGTGGTGTCGGCTAGCAAAGTCTATATCCATGAAAGCATAACCAGTTGCTCCTGAATCGATAAGGGCGTGGGCTCAGATTACGTATTAGTTGTCCATGATATCACTAGCAACTACCAAGTGGTTATCCTCAATTCCATTTTCCATTTTGTCCAGAGATAAACTAGAAATAAGTAAATAAGGAGAAGACTTAACATGTCCGATGTCAGTGCTGGAGGCTGCAAATAGGACTACTAGTTTTCCGACTCTTCTTGGGTAGGGAGGGGCTTCTCAGGAGCGGCAATGGTGTGGATGATAGCACCATGCATGGGGCAGGATCCCTTGTTGAGATAAGCGTAGGCCATATGTCCATGTCCTCCACAGTAGAGGCAGAGGCCACAGGCAATTCGATCTTGCCTTTCGGTAGGGGAAAGCTTTCAGCGTACTACGGAGAGGTCCATTGGGCCAGAGGCAGTACCAGTCACTGTGGAGGCTAGTGGCGGGGCGGGAGCAGGTGTGCAGGGAGCGGCAGGAGTGGAGGTCCTCCAAGAGGAAGAGGAGCAGCCTATCTTTTCGGCAGGGCGGGCGCAGACATTGTTGTCAAGTTGCTTGAGGAGGAGAGGTAGTCATTCCAAGATTCCGGGTTGGGGAAGACATGTACCAGGGCATCCTTCAGCTCAGTGCTAAGGCCCTGATAAAGGCAGGTGCATTTGGCGGCATCATTCCAGAGGGTGTCAACAGCTAGGCGTTGGAAGTCAGCTAGGTATTCCACAAAAGGCCTGTTCTTTTATTGAAGGCTTCACAGAGCCCGTTCCGCCGTTTGGGCCCTATTGGGGTTGCCAAAGGCTTGTTCCAGTTCAGCGTAGAATGCTTCCATGTTTTCGAAATTGATGCGGTCGCCCAGGACTTTGTGTTGGATCTGGACAAAGGCGCGTCCACATAGGAGACCAACGGCGTAGCTGAGCTGGTATTGATCACACCTGAAACGGTGGGTATCGCCCTGGAGTTTGATTCGTAGCTGGGTAAGGAAGGGGCAAAGCTTGTCAGTGGTACCATTAAACTATTCCGGATCGGGGATCTAAACTTGTTTGTTGCCGCCAGCAGGGGCTGCGGCACTAGGGGCAGGCATAAGGGCAAGGGCAGTGTTCAGGGATGAGATGGCACTGTTGGCCTATGTGAGTCTGGCCTCGACAAGACCAAGACGGGTCTCAAGACCTTGGAACTCGGTACGGACATCCTCTCGTTCTTGGATCAGGAGGTTGCACTGTTGTTGCAGGTATTGGTACTGGGGGGTCTGTTCTGGAGGAACGGGGGTAGCTTGTCAGGGAGGAGGAGCCGGGGCGTTCATGATTTGGCAAGCCAGGTCCCTGGCAAGGGTGAACTGGTTTTGGATCTGGGCGTGGGACAGGCCTTGAATCCCTTCATCCCCCATAGCCCCAAGGGCCTGGAGTTGGCCATTGATATCCTCCCAGAGAAAGGAAGTGGCCATGGTTGGGTGTGGGTTGGGTCCTGGTGGACGCAATCTTGTGTAACAAACAGGGTCTGAGGGTCGAGTAGCCCAAGGCACACCATGATCAGGGTAGGCAGGATTCTGGAGACGAGGTCTAGGTGCGGGGGTACAACCAAAGCAAGTTGTACGAGGTTTGGGGTTCCGGGGTTCAGGGTTAGGGTTCAGGGGTTCAAGAGGACACCAGATAATAG
>LN891017.1:395360-417895 GCA_900010015.1 Tuber aestivum | reverse complement strand
AGGGTAGGCAGGATTCTGGAGACGAGGTCTAGGTGCGGGGGTACAACCAAAGCAAGTTGTACGAGGTTTGGGGTTCCGGGGTTCAGGGTTAGGGTTCAGGGGTTCAAGAGGACACCAGATAATAGAAGGTGTAATTCGTAGGTACAGGTGTCTGAAGGTGATTACCAGATTGCGTAAAGAAAGTAAAATATAAAGGGGCACACCCCTTTATATATTAAGGAAATCCTCCATGATCACTGATACGAAAGAAAGTCCTTGGCGTCACGTGCAGCCGCGATCATTCCGTCAGGTTCTACCATCTTCCATTGCGCAGCAACGCCTCCCATTCGCTTATACAAAGGAAATCCAACTATGCAACCAAGAAAACCACAACCAATATATGCAACCAAAAATCCATGCATGTTCCATCTCCATAGCCGGGTGGCCATGACAAATGCCAGACTCTAGGGGATCATCCTGGCTGCTTTGCCCACAATATCAGAATGCTAGCACTGGGATCCCCGATGTCTCGCCAAAATCAAATGGCATATCTGTATCCTATGATAGATTCTGACTATGTCGGCATACCAGTTGTGATATCATGGTGCATTCAGGTGTGGTATTGATTTACTGGCGGACCTGCCAGTAGGATTGCCTGGATTTCTGGTTCTCCAGTTCTACTACAACAACATCCTACTCATCATGGTGGCCTTTCCATCATGGTTCCTGGACGCCATATTGTTGCTTAACCTTTTGAGTAATAGTCCACCAGATTCCTACAAGAATCCTGTCCTGTACCCACGCTGCACATTTCCACCATGTTTGAATCTGCCTCATAAAGAAGTCTTGCATGGGAGTGACATGTTAGTAGGATCGGTGTTAAATGCTGCATGAAAAGTTTCTTGAGCATCTTACCTCCTGCTACATCAGGCTTGAAGTCCCTCGTTTTCATGTATGCCCCCATCTGCAATGCCCTAAGTCTATGGCACATTATAGCACAAGTCAAACAGACCTTAGTGCTGTTGATCTGTGTTATAAAGTCGGGTTCTAGAATACCTCGCATTTTCTTTCCTCCAAAGTACTTGCCATAGATAGCATCAGAGATCTGAGGTGCAAGCAATCTGAAACTGAGATTCTGTGTACAGTTTAGTCTGAATTAGCCAGAATCCAAGGTCTACCAATTCGGCTGCTAGTAACCAACCTTGTACCTGACTTGCTCACACATAAACCCATCCCCTTCTAAGAGATATTCAACCCTGCGCTCGACAGCTGCAGGGTCCTGTGGCAGTTCATATAACTACACAGTATTATACTTCAGATAGTAGATGTATGGTGACCTCTAGTAGATGGTTCCTAACGATGCGACCGCACCAAACTTCGAATCTCTTGAATACAGCTCTTGCAAGGTCTATAGAATAAAAGTAAATGGTAAAACTTAATATCATTAAGCTCTGGCTTATCTCAATTAAAGTCACTCAAGAGGATGTTGATTGTGTCGGGGTAGGAGAGTTCTCGTATAATCTTTGAGTAGTCAGACTTATACCAAAAACTTCTCCATTAGGTTACCCCAACGAGTATGAGCATGCCCTTCTCCGTAAGGGTTGCCAGCACCACTACCGTATCCCCAAAGGGCCTTAGGTGTCAGCGCACTCTAGTAGAAATTTCCTATATGCATATCAGTTCATGTGAGGTATTTACCAACACACCTGCCAGAGTGAAAACTTCTGCGCATCGGTGTCTCGCTAGTGGCTAACTGTCAAGCCACCTAGGAAAGCTAACTAAATGACTCTCTTCCCATGTGCTATGACCTATGCAAGCACTCGCAGACATCAGCTCTCTTCTGATTAAGTTCTATCTATCTTGACTGTGAACTTAGAAGGTCTACAATGCTCCCATAAAGAGCAGTCGTAGCGGTGGGACCCGTTGGCGCTACCCATGGTCCCTTACCCCCAGCACACCACTCACCATAATAAGTATCATGCTATTAGAGTCCTCAAGCAACCTACAAAGAGCCTATGGCAAAAGGGCACGTGTAGGCTTGATTGGCGTAAAACCTTCCAAGATGTCTCCAGCACTACCCAGAACTACTCTGGGGACCCTTTCGGATAGCTCACACTAACTCCTTCAGTTTTGGTCCGTTTTACTCCGTTCTTTTTGAAGAAGGTCCCTGACCTTCTCACCTTAGCCCCCTTATATATCCTGTGAACAGCTTCTGGTCGGACGGACAGCAGCAACATATACAGTGTTATGGACATGTCTTCATAGACTCCATTTAACTAGTATGACAGCAACTTCAACCATTTTGCCCCATGATGCCCGGGGTGAACCCTAGGGCTGCAGGTACCTGTTAGGAATACTTCTGCCAAGTTACAGCTTGTTCAGAGCACTATAGCTCCTCCCGTAGCCTTTCGATCAATTTGCAAGCAAGTGCCCCTTGATCCTCATCGTATAACAAATAATCCTAACATTTCTCGGAATTCCTCCAAGAACATTTCTGACTGAAGGTAGGGTAATAGTGTCCCAAAGGTAGGGTAAGTATTTCCATGGTGACACGAAACTAGTCTCTATGGTAGGGTAACCTGACTCTCCTAGACAGGGTAAACTCACCCAGCCTTCTGACTTATCCTTAGGTCAGAGCGGATATAGTCACATTACTTCCACTACTTAGGTACACCTATCCCATAAGTACCTTCTGTTCTTTGGAATATCTGGACCATCAGATATCCCTTGGACATGCACCCACATGCCTGCCTAGTCTACCATCTGACATCAAGCTCTTATGTATTAGTGTAGACTTAGGTTGCCATAGCTCTATTACTTAGGATCGTTACAGCAGTACCTCTAGGTACTTCCATCTCTCCTCCTCAGACCGCTTCAGCGCCCACATCCTTCTTGGGGGGGAAGGATTCCAGGTTGTCAGTCTTTAGTGCTCCGGCATCATGGGACGGGGGCGCATGGGAGGGTCTAGCAGCTGGGGAAAACATGGACTACGGTAGGAGTAGGGGGGGAGTATACTCACTCCCAGATTCCAGGAAGGTGCTATGTCCATCCTATATATAATTAGCGATTGACTCTCTAGTAAATGAAAGAAGCTAGGTGCGGAACTTACCTTCTGGTGATCATCCTCGATGACAATTGTTCTCCCTGCTCGGGGCGCAACAACTACAGCATCCTCTCACGCTTCATCCTCATCCTCCTCCTCCTGCTCCTCCTCCTGCTCCTCCTCCTGCTCCTCCTCCAGGACCTCCACCTGCGCCTAGTGGTTCCAGACATTCCCGAGGAAAAAGGGATGTCTGCCATAGGCAGACTCCGGTGTCTGGTCATGCTCGTCTTCCTTGTCCTGACGCGACTCCAGTACCAAGAGGTCCAGAGGGTCTTTTAACTCCTGCGGGTTAGTGAGAAGCCATGCCAGGATGTCATCATCCCTGTATAAAAAACCCATCTGTACTGTACCTGGATTTATCTAGGCATGGTATTATGAAAAGTAAATCTCCACTAAAGTTAGCCAAATTTATATGGGGGTTTGGTATTCTGTATTAACCGTTATATGAAAATGAATACCATCTTTATGAAATGAAGAGATAAAATAAATAAAAATCATAAAATGTGTTTCCTTTTAAATGCCCACTTTTAACAATTTTAAGTAATTTTAAGTATTCCTTTTTCACAATTTTTTCAGCTAATCAATATACCGACTTTTCCGGGAAAATGGGGTATGGGACAATACTTTTGAGTACTGAGTTACCCAGGTAGTACAGTACTGGTAGACTTTTATGTGACTGATTTCCCTTTAGAAAAATGTTAAATTATTTCTGAAGACAATTATTGCTGGACTGTCTATCCAAGGAGCCCCACCTTCTTAGTCTGCTGTGCTGAACTTTTCGGTATTGTACATGTTTCATCCTCATACCACCTTTTTCTTTTTCTTTTCAATTTCTTTTTTTTTATCTTTTATTTTAGCAAAAACAAAAGTGAGGGAGAACTGATATCCTCATTCCAGGATACTCAGGCTTTTTTTTTTACTCCGATATTTATCGTTTGAGAGGACTTATTTTATTGCTGGTTTGTATGTGCCGTAGTTGGATGGACCGGGTTTTAAGAATGTTGAACCATACAAGCTACAGGACAGCAACATAACACCTCCAAGGTAAAAAATAAAAATAAAAAGTACCATAGGAGCCGAAATTCCGAGTTTATACCCCGCGTAAACATCCACCAGGATGATATAAATTCCAAATGAACGTCACAGTCCCTCGTTTCATCACCAGCAAAAAAAAAACCCCCTTCAGATCTTTCTATTCAAGGCCCTCAGGTGGTAACCATCCAAGATATACCAGTACCGCATTCATACTCTGCTGGCGCTGTGGTATGGCAAAAGATAAAAGATAAATACCGGTAATAGAGAGAGAGAACAAAAGAGAGTATGAGTGAGTAGTCATGCCCTGGGCAACAGCAACAACCGAGCTTCCACTCAAAGTGCCGGTCCAAAGCCAGCCTCCGTTCCCACCATCACCACCACAACCGCCACCGCTAGCTCCCGGCTGGCAAAAATCAGACACCATATTCCTCCAGCCAGCAACAGATAAGACGCTCGCAGCGATAATGGCAGACCCAGCCGTGTCCCCACGGTCCTCCATAGCGCACAGCAGACGGCACTCGCTCAAGTCGATGGGAAACATCAACTTCAGCCAGATGTCCCTATCCCCGCTGACGTCAGGCTCTGTGATCACAGAGCAGGACTTCCGCAGGAAAGAGCGGAGGGGTAGGGAGGGGAGCTATATCCAGGGCCTATCGGTATATAGTCATACCATGCCATGCTGCTACTAAATCTGCTTTTTGATCTTAAATCGAGGGAATTGGCTAATGCGCGAGGCAATATTGATAAAAAAATGAAAAATGCAGGCATCCACTACACCGGGAATATTGAGCCGAAATCACTCTTTCTCGTCCAGAAAGGGTTCCTACATTGGTTTGCCGAAATCGAAATCCTCGTCACATCTATCGCACCGCAGTAATTCCACTGAATGGCTGCAGAGGACCGGAGCAGCTTTGACAACCGAGACCCGGGAATTCAAGGGCCAGTCGTGGCTGGTCTCCCGCGCGAGTAGCACCA
This sequence comes from Tuber aestivum, assembly GCA_900010015.1. Classification (NCBI taxonomy): domain Eukaryota; kingdom Fungi; phylum Ascomycota; class Pezizomycetes; order Pezizales; family Tuberaceae; genus Tuber; species Tuber aestivum. Next base: position 412,803 of record LN891017.1, on the reverse strand, counting down.
GCCTGGTCAGAGATGGCGATGACGATGAAATCCTAAACACTTTCACTGCCACTACAGCTGGAACAATAACACCCGCGAAGAGACCATCAAGGGTATTCAGCGATGGGGGCTACACGTTGGAAGGATTGAGTGGGGGCAACAGCTACTTCGATCAATTGGACGAGGAGCGCGGGCTAGAGGAAGAGGAGGAGGAGGAAGAGGAAGAGGAGATTGACATCGCCAAGGGGTTCGGATTGGGACAGTTTGTCGATAGGATGATTGGATGGACTATGTTTGCCGAGGATGATACCGGTGATGACGAAAGTCTTGATGGGTACGAGGAAGAGGAGGAGGAGGAGGCTCTGGCTAAGAAGGCGAAGTTTAGAAGTCATAATGTTGGGTTTGACACCATTGGCGAGGAGAATTTGAGAGAGCGAAGAAGGCTTAGAGACGAGGATGATGTGTGGCAGGATCCGGCTTTGGTGTTTAGCATCGTGTTAAGGGTTCTATTGTAGAAAGTTTGTTCCAGACGCTGCCGCAGCGCTCCTGCTTCCCGCTTTCATTTTATTTTTATAACCATAACCATAACCCACTATCCATTAGGCATCGATCTTTGATGACCCAATGCCCTCCCTCGCGTTTGCTGAAGGTCTACCTCATACTTCGCCCTCATTCCTCTCAATCGAACCACGACTCATGAACCACCAAGATTGACATGATAGGCTGTATTTCCAATGTACAAAAATACTGTTAGTGACATGAGTGCATCCACACAGTCTATCTTCAGATAAAGCTACATACAATGAGGAACTTGAGCCAAATGAGACAACATGATGGATAAACCACAAGGAAAGTAAATAGTAAATACGTGAAAAGAATAGAAATGGAACTAAAAAAAAGGGGTGGAAAGGAAGGAAAGGAAAGGAAAATCCGGCCCTGGAGGCATGAATGCAGGAAATCGTTACGAAAAAGTTAAGGAAAAGTTGAGCAACAGAGGGATGACATAGGAATAAAAGGCAGAGACACTAGGGGTTATTGCTTCCCAAGCAGTAATAAACCACAAGGCAGATAATTAAACCTCCCCATTATCCTGAAAAAAAATGAAAAAAAAAAAAAATACAACCCTAGGCCATGATTATTTACCAGCTGCGTACTGAAACCTGAACCCCAGTGGAATGCATGTTAAAACCCAATCCGCCTATACGCCTCTGACCATTCCCTGAATCTCCCATCCAACCTACTGACTGCCTCATTTGAGTCAGGGCTGCCTGCATCCTTCCTCCCGACTGCTCGACATGCTTCCCAAGTTTCATATCCCACCCCCCAGTGTGAAGTCCAATCCCAGCACCACGCTTAGCTGCCTCCTGAACAACCAAAACCCATGCCTTTGCGATTTCTTCGTACGCCATATTCTTGGAATGATTGTGAACGGGATTATCCCAAGTAGGCAAGCGATGAATGATATTGGTAGCTTCGTCGAGGAAAGCCAAGCTGGTGGATGCCTGGGCTTCGTTTGGGGGAAGAAAATGCGGTGTGTAGTCCGACAGGGCATCGAGAAGTTCCATGAGAGCGGGGCGGACCCGATTATACGCATAATCACCAGTAGAATTACCGCCGTAAGGAAACGCGGATCTTACAGACGACTCATAATTGTTCAGAGTCGAGAGGGCAGAAGAGACGGTAGGTCGAGGAACAAGTGAAGAAACTTCAGTTGTGAGCTCGGGATGTCGATCGCACATAACCTGCAGTATCGACTTGAGAGCATTCACATCGACGGTTTCGAGTAGACGGGACAATGGGAGTGGGCGGCCGGAGACATTATTGCGTTGCCTCTTGATTCTGTTCTGGGAATGGGTCGGGCGGTTATATGCATTCGGCGAATGGGACGGGGAGGTATTCATTTGCTCGTCCTCGGGATATCCACTGTCGTCAGGCCGCCCGTCATCATCCACCTTTCTCTTCCTCCCCCCTGGGAGAATGGTCAGCTGAAGTTCCAAACCCAAACACTCAAAACAAGCAACGGCAACACAAACACTTGACAACGCACTTGAAACATACAAGTGCAAGAAGAAGTGGAAGAGGACAAAGGAGAAGAAATAAATCTTGACAAAACAAGAGAGGGGGGAGATCCAGCTTACCCATACGGGGGGCGAGAGTCGGGGGGGTGACGGGGGGTGATGAAAGTGAAGAGGATTCATGATGGTGTTCATGAGTGCTAGCACAGCAGTGAAAGTAACGACCGAAGCACGGGAAACCTATTCCCAAGTTGTGTGACGCTGGGTGTGTGTCCGGAGACGGAGAAAGAAAGTGTGAGGAGGGGGGGGGGAATGGGGGTGAAGAAGTTGAAGGGGATCGAGGGCAGAGGAAGAGAGAGTAAAAAGAAGAGGGAGGGAAAGGAAGGGGAGAGGGAGGAACGGGAGAGGGCAAAAAAAGAGGAAACCGGCAGTGGCCAGGCGATGTAAGGCGAGCCAACTGGGGGATAGGATTGAGGAGGGGGGGGGGGGAAAAAAGGGAGGGATACGATAGAGCTGGATGGATTGAATGTGGATGGGCGTAAAAGGCGGATCGAATGAATGTAGACTATAGGACGTGCTTGCCAGTACTCGTACACAAGTACAGTACAGCACGAAAAAATGCCCGCCTACAAAGTACGGTACTGAACTATGGTAGTGCAACTGCACGGAGAAAATTTGCCGTATTGTACTCGTACTGTGCCGGAAACTGTACTGTACTGTACGGTACTAGACCGGACCGGACTGGACCGGACTGTACTAGTACTACTAAACGGGTACCAGGGGTATGGATAGCGAGACCTTTTTTTCCACTTTTTTTTAGGCGGAGCACTTACGACGACGCATACGACAGCCATGGGAGGAGAAAGGACAAACAAATAAACGCACAGGTTAACCCAAGACTACAAGTATCATGCCTACAAGGTCGAATCCTTGATCAAGGATTTCAACTCGTCACTAGCACCGTCGTCTATCGAAACCGCTCGCACCCCCCAAATACCGGTATGGCAACAAAATATCATCAACACCTTGTGCTCAAGTACCGGTATAGTACAGTACTGTGCTAGTACTACAAACAGCATTGCATGTACCTGTACCAGTGCTGTGCTCGAGTACGGTACCGTATTCTACGCCTACGGAGAACCACAAAATCATTCACACATCCGCGCTGTGGCAACAACCACCACCGTGCTGCTACCGTAACGTACAGTACCCTATCGATCTCTACAGCTTCCTCTATGGCCAGCAGCCAAAGAGACCCCCACCCACCCACCCTCTCGCGCTTTCTCAAACTTTCCAGCAAAGAAAAGGAAGAGAAAAAAACCAAAAAAAAAACTAGATACGTTCCATCCGCCTGTCCCTCCTCGTAGCCAATCATTCCCAAAGATGTCCTCCTTCGCACCCCACGGATGGGCGGATGGTATGTCAAATAAACTGACTCGTACGAGCACCTATACAGTACCTATATTACCAACGCTGTATACCCCTCCTACCGTTACCGTAGCCTCCGTAAAGTTCCACGTGCCTACTGTAGTAATCCACCCTTAGCCTATGAGCGTGATACCGCAAACCTACCGTATTCCGCTATCATACCCTGATGGCTTTAGTTTCTTTCTTCGGAATACTGACATAATAGAGACTTTGCGATTTCGCATCCAGAGTCAAATTCTAGCGATCTCATTGGCCCAGAACCCTGTTTGACCTACATCCAGAGTCTTTTCGCAGAGTCCCTAATGCCCGCGAATTCGATAGCACGGGTAACTTACTCGTACTCACACTGCCGCCCCTTGACACATCGCCCCCCCCTCAGTTGGTCTACCGTAATCAGATATGGTGGAGCATAACTAAATGTGTAACCCGTCAAGCACCGTGCTCTCAGCAACAAAGGAGTATATCATCAGGAATGGGAAACCTTTCCTTTGGCCTATCAAAAAAAAATAGGCATGGAGGGGAAAAGCGTATTTGTTTTTTTTTTGATTGTAATGGCTCGGCTTAAAAGTTCCATGTTTTGGGTAGCTCCTCAATCCAATAATCTGAAGGACATTCTATGATACCCTCCCTATTCCTCAGTTCGTCTTACATAATTATACGGTAGGAAGGTCTTGGAGAACCATGATATCAACTGGCTTCAAGCAATTCCCTTTCCTCCCTTTCCTTTTTCTTTTTGTCAAGGGTGGTGATCGTAAATACTGCATACCTGATGTTTCCCAAGAGATTTGAAATGCTTTTCCCAATCAGTCGTACTGCGCGGGCACACTGTCAAATAGAACTGAAGGGCATTGGGTCGGTTTTCTGTTCTTTCCTTCTTCCTTCCTTCCTTATTTTTTTTTAATCTATACCACGCGGCGTAAGAACTTCCGCGGTAGCGCTAGTTTGGTAGTGCCTGTGCCGGTACTCGAGAATAGCTTGACCTATCCTTATCATACGGTATTCTGTTCCTGCACAATTCAATTTCTGGAATAAGGAGGTGAAGGAATCCGGGTGGTTTATGCACTGTAGCGATCAGTAGAATCGATAGATATTTGCATCTGGACAAGGGACCCACTGCTGCCGTTACTCTATGGTAAGTGCGATAAATCGCACTTCGTTGCTCGCTGCCATGGGTAGACAGCTCGCTGTACCCGCGGGAGGGTCCATACTCGGACTCTACACGCTCCCCGGCCGTGGTCCCCTCCGAATCTTGACACAGTTTTTCCTAATAGGCTGTTCGGCAAATATCTCCTGGAGATTCGAAAAATAAATGTTACCGCAAGGCTACATACTTCTATGCGCATCATGAGAAGCCCATTGGCCCCACATTGAGCCATTGCATACAGAACCTTACCAATACAACATAAGTGCTGATGATTATGCCTTCATCTTCCTCCCCCTTCTTTTCCAGTCTACTCGCTGCCCCGAGTAAGGGTCACTCTATCCCAATGCCGGACAGCAGGGAATCGTGAGCAGAATTGAAAGTCATCATCGAAGACCAGATTGCACGGGAGTATCGACATTATGTACCACCATCCCACCTGCCCCGCCAGCCAGGTAAACTACCCGTGAGCATAACGAATCGAGACACCGCGCTTCTAATCGGTATGTGCGGTGCTCGTACGCCTCATACGATAATATTCTGTGCTGCTCTACTGAGTTCCAGTGGAGTTTGATTTGATCACTTATCCTCCATCCTGCGTCTCTCCAAGAACTCGGCGTGTGTTATTTTTTTTCTTTCTTTTTCTTTCCTTTCCTTTCCTTTCCTTCTTTTTTTTCCCTCCCCCGTCAATATGGGACAGTTGGGCGCTGTACGAGTAGATGGAAACTGGAATCGTAAACGGTCCATTCCGCCTTCATTGGACCCGTCTACTTTCTTGCTGTGATCAAAGAAAACGCGTGGCAGAGGTCCTGTCATGCCACAACTCCCGGCCAGCGCCCAAGTGCATGAAGTGTCGAAAACACTCTGATCCCTCTCCTCCCTCACTCAATCACTCCCATAAATCCCAATACAGTAAACAGACCTTTGTTTCCCCCATCGACACCATCAGCGATGGGCCTTTCCATTTTCAATATGACCTTCCCCCGTAAAATCTAAATATGGCATTCGCCAGCCCATTTCATGACAGGACCACGTAGGATCCCTACATATCACCTGCATACGAATCGCGAACCGGTCTGGAGTATTTGAATATCACACCCAGATCACCTAGCGATGGGCCACGGGAAGCCGGCTCCGACTACACTTTCAACCACCTGCTCCCATAGACAAGTTGCAAATATTTTGTATACATAATTTTTTGATCTGCTGCTTGACCACTGGCCCACATTGCTATAAGGTTATTGCCCGAGGTGCTAGTATGCTCGTGTCCGATGTTTACAACATCCACTGCTACTTAAACAAGAGTGTAATGGAAAAGTGTCCCAGCAAGATTGTCGGGGAAGCCTTGAAACTGTAGGTAGAACTTCTCATTAGTGTCCAGAACTATGGGAGAATGTGCCGTTGAATTTTTCTAAAGCTCCAATCGATTCCTCTCTTTCTTTCTTTTTTAAGAATACACCATCGGAGGGGATATCCATTCGACCCAAGGTGGCGTCACCTTCGCAACTAATTAACAAGCAGCGCGCAGGATGGAACCATCCCGGCTTCCTTAAGTGTTATGCCAAAGTCGACTCCCTGCTGGTATACCTTTCGAGGAAAGGTCATGGTGAAAGAAGAGACATTGAATCCTGCGTCGATTATGAGTAAATTAGTTGCTGTAAAAATACGGCAGGAGATTGGATAGAGATAATCACCCCTTTCTTCTTTGACAGCTTGTGCTACCTCGAAGAGTGTAGTCTCAACTGGAAAGGTCCTAACCAAAGGCGGTTGACTAGTCGGCAAACGCAGTTGCAAACGAGTCTCCGAGTGAGCAGTGGGAGTTCTTGGAGCTGAGGGCTTCAGCGCTGCAACCGTAGGCTCCTCTACCACCTTTCCTTCTCGAGCCGCTTTCTCTTTCTCGGCCTGTCTTCTCCTGGCCTCTTGCGTTTCCTTGATCTGTTGACGAACCCTTTCCTTGGCAGCAATCTCCTCCCGCTTCTCCCGTTTGCGCTTTTCGACTTCCTTGAGCTGTTCTTTTTTCTTTAGTTCCTCCTTAATCTTCTCAGATTCCTGACCCTTTTTGCGACGAATCAACTATTAAAGTTAGAAACATAAGAAGGGACTGGGATTATTGGAGACCCTTACCTCGTTTTTCTTCGCTTCTTCGCGATCTTGCTGGGTTTGCGCGACTCTCTTCTCGGCCAATCTGATCGCAAAAAAAAAGAAGAAAAAGAAAGAAAACAATTAGTACATATAGACAGCGACTTATTTTCAAGCTTGAAAGTACTTTTCCCGAAGATCCCGAAGCTTCGCAACCTTTTCTTCCTCTGTAAGGGGCTGAATGATCTCCGTAGATTCCTCGAACTCTGTGTGCTGGCTGTTTCAACCTTCAGTAATGTGTACGGTAATGGTCCCATGGCAGCTGGAAGGCTCTGCCCAGACTCCTCCGACTCACGTTCTTGTAGCGTGGTATTCTGCGCGAACTGCATCCGAAAACAGCTTGCCGCACTCGGAACATTTGATACTAGCAGCGGTACCAGGAATCTCGGGCTTCTCATCACCATCGTACTCATCCCCACCACTACCGGCAGCGACAGAGGACGAACCGGAATTGAGTAGTTGATCGGCTGGACCTCTAAGCTGTTCTATGGATGTCTCCTCATTCTTCTCAAGCCAGGTCAAGGCATCCTGAACTACAGTGAGGGTCAGTGAGACAAATAGCTTTTAGACGGAGGTCCGGGCTACCCACGACCACCAGTCATTTTCAGTGCGAGTGTAGCGCGTTCAGGATTGAAGCCCATTTCGACAAGTAGGTCATAGTCTGTTTGACCCATTGTTCAAGAAGGGAAGGTGTATGGTTTTTATTTTTATTTTTGCTCTCCCAACCACCCGGTAAAGTGCACGGAGAAAGAGGTAAGGATACAATGTCGGAAAAATGGAGAGTGGAGGATACCTGGCAACGTCGATACAGCACAGAGAGTATGTGTTGGTGGGGGTGTGGATGTGGATGTGGAAGAAGAGGAGGGGGGTAGCGGAGGTTGTGGTCGATTGTGCTACGGATACAGGGAATTTACAGCTGTGGTTGTGAGCAGAGCGTAGGATTGTGAGCAACAAGGGCTTGCGACGTCACGGGCGGGGTCCGCACTTTTTTGGGGTGTGGTGTGGCGGCTGGTATGACCTTCATAGCCAATAGAGACGTAGATAGCACTGAGCAGATATAACGTGGCGGTGCAGTGAATTGGTTGGCACTTCCAGGACACACCTTGCAACGCTTCGAAAGCACGACACGCAGCAGCCTACCCACTCAGGTCAGGACAAGACAGTTACCGACATCGACACCGACACTGGACTGTGGTAGATTGACAGACGGAGAAGCCTAAAAAGAACTAGAGCAGAAGAAAACGAAGAGGGAAAGGGAAAGGGAGAGGGAAAGGGTAAAATAAAAAAAGAGAGAGAACACTGGCAGACAGCCAAATCTTCCTTGGACCACCTCCACCACCACTACTACTACCGCCGCTACCTCTCTGACCTCACCAAGTCTTCCTCCTCTCCCGCTTCTTCCTTCACCTCCCCAAAACATCTCCCCCAAACGGCCCCTCGGACAGCAACCCACCATTGCACCTCCAGCTTTACACACCCACCACCACCTGTCACTTTCTTTACCAGCATTCACCTTCCATCATCATCACCATCATCGTCATCCATCACCATCGCCCCCCATTCCCACCGCTGACTTAGCGTCCACTACAACTAGTGTCTTTAGATCACCCTTTCCCCGTCCCGTCCCGCTTTCGACTGAGCATAGATTGTTCTTTCTTTCTTCATTACTCTCCTTTTCTTTCTCTCTCTTCCTTTCTTTCTTCTTCCCTACAAACCCACCCAAAGCCGAGTAGCCATGAGCATTGAACTCGACCCCACCGAACTGGGATTTGAACGTGAGATTCCGGTATCCTCGGTTTAGGCCGCAGCCTCACACGCTAGCTATTGGTAGCTAACGAGCTTCAATTTAGGCCCGTTCAACCACGAAGTAATTCAAACACTTCATATCAGGAACCCCAACTATGACCCTGTCGCTTTCAAGGTTCGTCGGACCCCGCGCTTCCCGCTTGGGGTCTTGCGTTTATGCTAACAGCATGAATCTCTGGCTTTTAGGTCAAAACCACGGCTCCGAAACAGTGAGTGCTATTTAGGCCTGCGTCACCCAGCTGTCTCCAGCCTACTTTATCTTGTGTACTAACCTTGGCTAGGTACTGTGTTCGACCTAATTCTGGCCGTATAGAAGTTGGTAAACAGGTTGAAGTCCAAGGTACCGACTATCCTTCCCAATGTATACCCAGGATTTTCATTATGTCTCATGCCGTGTTCAGTCCTTCTTCAAGCAATGAAGGAAGATCCCCCCGCCGATTACAAATGCCGCGATAAATTCTTAGTTCAATCAGTTGCAATCACTGCGGATAAGGAGTACAACACTGTTGGGCAGATTGTGAGTTTTCCTCTGTGAAACACTTCAAATCGATCCTCTCGTTTCTGATACTCCCTAGTGGTCACACGTCGAGAAGAATGAGAAATCTGCCATCCAAGAGAAGAAGATTCGTGTAGTATTCTTGCAACCAGGCGAATTGTCAGCGCCTAATGGTGACGTTCCGGTGAGTCTATATAGTTCTCCGAATAGAAAGAAAAATGGTGAACTGGCATGACAGTAGCCTAACTAATTTTCACGCGGCAGTTTGAACCTCACCAATCTCCTCCGCCGTACTCCGATCCCGCTCCAGCACAACACGAAGGCCCATCCTCTCATCAGTCTGTGGAGCCGATCCCAATTCCCAAGCCGGAGCCCAAGGCTGCTGAGTACAACATGCCGGCTCAAAGTAGAAATGTGGGTGGTCCGGATATGTCCATCAAATTAGCTGAGGCAGAAGCTACCATCGCGAAACTGCAGCAGCAGCTCAATGAACAGAATACCCGTGAAGACCCAACCACTGCTGAGGCTCCAGATTCCAAGGAGCTTATGGCAGAAGGAGGTATTGGTGTGGGCCTCGCTACCCACCCCCCGGAAGGTATATCCGTACAAGCCTGCGCAGCTATGTGCTTGGCCGCATTCTTTCTGGCCTATTTATTCTTTTAACCGTACAAGGTACTGGGGGACTCAGCCAAACCACCTATCATTTTCCAATATTTCCTTTGTATACCTGATGAGGCGTAACGTGCTGGATTGTGTGGGATTATGGCATTATTGGCCATGTTTATTCTATTTTTCCCCCCTTCCCATTGCAATTCCCCTTTCTCTGTACTCTACAATGCTCCTAGGAGATTTCGCGTTTCTTCCTCTCTGTTTTTGACATTTGTCACCTCATGTGCATGTTTCATAGGATGATTCTGAGCTTGCTCCCGTCGCTATTTTATAAGCACAGGGGTGATGGAGGTGGGTCAAGGTAGTAACGAGTGTTCCTACACCTGCTCTTCGGCAACATTTTATTTCATTTGTCTAGTTTCCGCTTATCTTCATTAGTTATTGTCATTGTCTTCTTTCTTTTTCTCCCCCCTGCTCTCATAGCACGATTTGATACTACTTTGATCCTCGACAAAGGTCATATGGAAGGAAACTCCGAAAGCACCGGTATCCTCTTTAATTTCGAGCATAGTAGAATAAATTGTCGGTGTCGCCCACCCGAATTATGCCGTAATTGGTGCAATCTAGTGCCGGTATTCGGGAAAGCGAGTACTTGTGTGTATGAGTTTCTCCCTTTCTTTTCTGCTTCCCACTTTTTTTTTTTTCATTTCTTTTTTTTCATCGGAGCACAATACCGTACTATACCGCATGCACGATGTCGTACCGGTGCTGTATATAAGGTTGAGTATTTGCACCATCTGGATGTCGTATGCTGCCGTACCAGTTGTCTAGGTTGCATGCGCAATAGACAGACTGCAGTACCGTACCGGTACTCGAGCAGTGCCAATACTCTAGTACAGTACAGTGTCATCTGAGGGGTCTTTTTGCTTCCACAGGTGTTCGGCATGTCAAGCCAACCTAACTGCTGCAACAACAAAGTTAGAAGCTTCGACATCTGTGGGGATTGTGTTTTTCAATCAACCCATCATCGGAGAAAACAGGGCTTGGGAACGGTCTGCATTCGTTCAACCGACCACCGGCACAATATTTCTCCTTCTCCTGCCGCGAGAATTCCGCCCCACTTACCCCACCACTTCTGCCAACCTCCAATTCCTCACAAATACCCAGAAAATCATCGCTTCCGAGGTCCAAGAGGCGTCAAAACTCTCCCCCTCTCTCCAATCGATCACTCAAGCCTCTCTACCTCTACCTCCATTTCTCTACCTCTACAATGAGAGCCCCAGCCACAGAACGTCCCCTCACCGTTGGGCCCGCAGAAGGCCCTGAAGACCCTTTCCCACTGCGTCTCTCGGGCCCAGTAATCAAAGGCTTCGGCCGCGGCAGCAAAGAGTTGCAGATCCCAACGGCCAACATACCAGTTGAGGGTCTTCGAGTCGGCGGTTGCGAGACCGTAGAGTCTGGCATCTACTATGGGTACGCTGGTCTCGACATTCCGGCTACCACCACCGATTACGACGACAACGACGACGGTGGCAAGGGCAAAAAGTTCACCACTACCACTACTACCGCCACGGATAGCAAGGTTTTCCCCATGGTCATGTCCATCGGCTGGAACCCCTTCTACAAGAATTCTGTTCGCTCCGTTGAGGTGCATATTGTACACACATTCCCTAAGGACTTCTATGGTGTGCAAATGAATTTGGTTATTTTGGGGTTTATTCGGCCGGAGTTTGATTATGTTAGCAAGGAGGCGCTTATTGAGGATATCAGAATGGATATCAGGGTTGGTGTGAATAGCTTAGAGAGGGAGGAGTATAGAAAGTTTAGGGATGATCCCTACTTGATCAACTTTAAAGATTGAGTGGATGGTTTCTTCTCTTCCCTTCCGCTCTTTTTTTGGGGGGGGGTTATTCTATTCTTCATCGTTGTCATACTCCTACTTTTATTTAAGTACTTGGACTGGGATTCCTGGTGTTGAACAAAAGGAATCTTGGATAGGTATTGGGGTCTTAGATGGATACGGTATTAATGTTATATTCCTAGTCTTATCTTTCTTTACGATCAATTTATTGTCGGCTTTAAGCATACAGAGAGGCATGGAGCTTGGGAAAGCTCCTTGCCCCGAAACAGGCACGCCGGATCCGACGAGAGGCACTAGGGTCCATCTGCCGTCCAAGGTTTGCAGACTGCTGGCCGACTGCTTGCTTCGTGTGCCTCCTATTATTATACTCCGAGATTCTTGGCCTGCCTTCACCCCACTACTAAACTATGCCGCTGGTTCTGGATCTATTAGTTCATCGAAACATGTATTAATGTTTTAGCGCACTGTCAGTCCAACCAAACAAAAGTCTATTATGATATTATATGGAGCGTGCAAAACTATTCCCCGAACGGCCTCTAATCCTCTCGTTTTATAGCGTCATTCATGTTTCCTATCTCTTCTTTAGTCCAACCAGCAGTGACTTTGCGTCCCGACCCGACCCACTGCTCTCGCCTCACCCTTGACCATAAGGAAACATCACCATCCCAAATGAATTGCCAAATAACATAGGACCAACTGGTGTGGCGAGGGAGAGGTTCGTAGAATTCCTTAGCGATCTCACGAAGCTTCCAAAGACGGGTCCAGGGGATAGCGGGGAAATCATGATGTTCGTTATGAAGTCCAACGTTGTAGGTAAAGAAGTTTAGCGGACCATAGTAAGAGTAAGTTTCCACGGGTACTGGGTCATCGGAGATGGCATCCTTTGGTGAGGGTTTTGGCCTCTCAAAAACATACTAGAAAGTGCGTTTGTAAATATTGATAATTAGACAAGCATGGAACGGATTTCATACATGCTCGGCAATGAAATGACCAGCGCATGGGTGCAAGCTTCCAGCCAAAAAACTGCTCATAACCAGGTACACAAGAGCATTCCAACCACAAGTTTTAACGAGGGTGGCATCAAAAACGAGCTGGGCGGTGACATTGAAGAAGTGCAGTTTTGTGAAAGGAATCCGGTACACCATCATAGGCCGTAGAGCGTAGAAAAGAATCTGGAAGGTGCAGAAAAACGCTTTCCCAAGCACGGAGTCAAGGAAAATGGCCTCAAACCTCGATGGAAGGTCAGTGTCAAGACCATCAACACCAAGCGCCTTATGGTGGGTTAGGTGATATGGTCGAAAGGCTGCACTGTAAGGAAGTCCAATGGGCAAGTTGGCGAATACAGCAATCATTCTGTTGGCAAAAGCTGAGCGAAAAGCGAGATTGTGTGATATTTCATGGATAGCCAAGAAAAGATTCTGGTTCGCTGTTGCTCCAACAATATATGCCGTGAGAAAGAACCGGTACGAGAATACCGGGGTCGATTGCAGGATGTAGGCACAGAAAATTTGGATGGAAACCACGAAAAGGACAACATATTTTGTCAGAGGTTCTGGACCGCAGAGCTTGGTAACCTGGGCGGATTAGATCAGCTTGTGCTTTATATTGATGACCAACCCGATTGAGGTTACCTCAGGATGGGCCTTAATTATCTCATGTCTCCGAGTTCGGTGGGGCTCTTCATGATAAGTCTAATAATAATAGGACAAGTGTAAGTACGCTCCAAGGCAAAGAAAGAAAGACAAGGGACGTGATAAATACCCAAAGCCAATCACTGGCAACCTGTTTGGAGGCCTTGGCTGGAGCCATGATAGAAGTCTCGACAATGGAAGTCATGAGAATAAAACAAATAAAGATGGACTAACAGTTGGGAAAGGAATTATCTGTAAGGAGTAGTGGTAAAGGAAAGGCCAGGTGGAATTGAGGGTGGAAGACTTCCTATTTACAAGGTGTCATGAATTGAAAGGGGGAGGGAGCCAGGGTATTGGGTGCGAGTGGAGGTGGTGAGAGAGGCGGCAAAGAAGAGGATGGATAGGCTGGTGGTAGTGAGAGCGTAGGCAATGTCTGTGCTCGTAATAGTTATTGTGATATTTTCTCCTATCCCTAACGACAAAAGGCCGAAATCAGCCCCCTGGGCACCCAGCATGCCAAGCCTACAATTTACCGAGGGAATCAGAGTACTGCCAAGCTCAACTACTGTATACCGTTATCAATAATGCGGGTACTTGCACAAGTACATACCTATACTAGTCTTCCATGTCAATGACACGTGATGGCTAAGATAAAATCAGCCTCAAGCCACCACACAACCCTCCTTGTTCTTGACCCTGCTTGGCATTGGTACCACAACTACGTATCTCTACGAACATATGGACTCGCTCCTCAACTATATGCTCCCACACTGTTTGTCTCTTTGTCACTATCTACTCCATCCATCCATCTATCCACATCGGACTGGCTCACGTCTGGTTTAACTATTCAATATCCTCTGCTTCCCCCGGACCTCCATTAACTGAAAATCTGCCCCTGGTCTTCCTCGCCCACCATGACTGATTCCGAGAGAGACCAGGCCCTTTCGGAGTTCAAGTTGAAGGTTGTTCATCCCCCAGTTAACCGTCTATCCGTCACGGCGCTCGGGGCCTCTGCAATTCCGTGAAGGGCATAATAGTACTAATTCTGTCTATAGCTCCTTGAACACCGAGAATGGGATGCAAAACTTAAAAACTTGAGGAAAGATATTAAAGATCTTCAGAAGGAGTTCGATCATACCGAGGAGAATATTAAGGCTTTGCAGAGTGTTGGACAGATTATTGGGGAGGTGCTAAAACAGCTGGATGATGAACGATGTGTGTCTACCCCTCTGTTTGCCTTTTTTCTCCAGATGGTAATATTGACAATAAATTTGCTAGTTATTGTCAAAGGTGAAGCTCAACAATGGCTCCATTTTTTTTGCTGGGTTTATCGCAAGGTGTTAACCATTCGATAAATGATAGCTTCCTCTGGACCTCGCTATGTTGTCGGCTGCCGCTCCAAAGTTGACAAAACAAAGCTCAAGCAAGGTGTTCGTGTAGCGCTAGACATGACAACTCTAACCATCATGAGAATGTTACCCCGAGAAGTCGATCCTCTGGTCTACAATATGTCACTCGAGGATCCGGGTCAGGTGTCTTTCGGCGGCATCGGCGGTCTTAACGAGCAAATTCGCGAGCTAAGAGAGGTTATTGAACTACCGCTGAAGAACCCGGAGCTGTTTTTGAGGGTTGGGATTAAGCCACCAAAGGGCGTTTTACTTTACGGCCCTCCAGGGACAGGGAAAACGCTGCTAGCAAGGGCCGTAGCAAGTAGCTTGGAGACAAATTTCTTGAAAGGTGCATCCCATATAAATCCACGCATTCAGCTCTTTGATTGATTATCTAACGCCAACTTTTTAACTTAGTCGTATCTTCAGCAATTGTCGACAAATACATCGGGGAATCGGCCCGTCTGATTCGTGAAATGTTCGGATATGCTAAAGAGCACGAGCCCTGTATCATTTTCATGGATGAGATTGATGCCATCGGTGGACGCAGGTTTAGTGAAGGGACTTCAGCGGATCGTGAAATCCAACGAACCCTCATGGAACTCCTCAATCAACTGGATGGATTTGACTACCTCGGAAAGACTAAGATCATTATGGCAACCAACAGGCCGGACACCCTTGATCCCGCGCTTCTGAGAGCCGGCCGATTGGATAGAAAGATTGAGATACCCTTACCTAACGAAGTTGGCCGATTAGAAATCCTCAAAATCCATGCCGCCTCGGTGGCGAAGGAGGGAGAGATTGACTATGAGAGTATCGTCAAAATGAGCGACCAGTTGAACGGCGCTGATCTTAGGAACGTGATAACGGAAGCCGGGTTCTTTGCCATCCGAGACGACCGTGATGCTATCACCCAAGACGATATGTCGAAAGCTGTTAGGAAGGTGGCAGAAGCTAAAAAGTTGGAGGGTAAGCTTGGTAAGCACTCATCCTCCCTCCCGCCCACTATCCCTAAAGTTCTGGCCGATAATGATAGGTTCTAGAGTATCAAAAGCTTTAGCTGGTTTCAGTTTTTGTAAAGCATGTAGTCCTACAACTCATCGGATACGTCAGATGATAATTGATGCTCTTTGCTGTACTGTAGATTCCTTGAAAACCCCTTATGCGTTCAATGGCTAGTCTTTAAATGTGCCTTCGGGCAACACCCACAGGCCATGAGCGGCTCCAACCGGAAATTCGCACCATTATGTATTAGTTATGTACTGGCGTCAAGCATCGGAGTGCGTCCCTAATTTCAAGGTCTTGCCGGTGAAGCACAGCGGAAATGGACACAACAAGTTTGCAACACAATCATTGGAGGCTAGCCTCTCAAAATTCTGCCCGAGTGTACGCGAGTATCACTACCGGTACGGCAACCACTGGGTTAAACTCGGTTGGAGCAACTTAAGAGCGTACACTTCTTTATGGCCGCTTCGCACAACATCGCCGGTGATTAGCTCTGGTGGTGTGCGTACAGAAATTACCGGTCCGAGTACTGTAGGAGTACCGTACTCGAGTACCTATGTTTTGGCGGCTAATGGATGCTGCCCGATCGGTTTATCACGGAACAGCTGAGGGAGACATGCATACTCACAGCCGATCACTCGCTACTCTGCAGGATTCGAACGGTAAGTTGACATATCCATACGATAACATACCGGTACGGTAGGCTCACCAGACGCACTCAGCCGGGCTAGTAATACAGCCACTAGACAAAAGTCTTAGTGATACTAAGTCAGTGATTACTCAGCTATGTTAGAAAAGTGAAGCATGTAGATATCAGTGAAGGTGACACCAAAATGCGGCCCAAGAAGAAGTCAGTTTTGCACTACAAGCCTAAGACAGCTTGGAGAAAAATGTCAGTTGTGGAAAAGGGCATGATAATTGCCTTTTTCCTTATCTTCAAAAAGATATTGGTTGTTCCAATGCTTGTTAATTGCCCCTGGTCTACTGTCAGCAATTTTCTCGCCCAGGTATGTGATTGGGGCCATATTGAGAATGCTTCCGATTCTGGAAGGTCAATTATCCACACCCAGAGGGAGCATTGAGCCATAGTCCATACAGCTCTGAATGATCAGGGCATGACACAATTAGAACTCCATAATTGTCATATTCTCCATGTCTCAATCCATATGATTGAGCAAGTTCAGTGTGAAGCTAATATTAAAAAATGTCTTATATAAACCTGCTCTCAGTTGACTGCTACTCATGTCAAGAAGAGATTAGTATGGGCTCTGGCATGTAAGGATTGGACAGCAGAGGACTTCGAGAGTATACTCTATAATGATAAGTGCACTATTAGAAAGCTCATCAACCCAGTCCAGAAATGGGTTTTTTGTATACTGGAAGAGAAATGGCTTACTGATTATATCAAGCTAAGGGGGAATGCCAATGACATTGGGCTCATAGTATGGGGATACTTTTGGCATGATCAGTGGGGTCCCTTAGTACCCATCCTAGAGAGCAAAGTAGACTGTTGGATATACAATACTTTCTTGGGTAAGCACACTCCACCTCTCTTATAGGAGATTGCAGGAAAGATTGGGGACCTCTTATTTTAGTAGGATAATGCCTGAGTTCATATGACCAAGGACACCCATGAGTTGTTTGCCAATAATGGGATTGACCTCAAAGATTGTTGAATTTTCTAATTCATTTCATATATATATTCTCCTTGATAATATCGTATATTCCTCTACTTAGTATTATTTCTAGTTCATGGACATTACTACAGTGGAGTATGTATTACGTATATTTCATTGATATTTCTTGATATGATTAGGAGATTATGGCATGCTTTTCTTATCTGGTATTGGGATTTATTTCTTACATTTTATGCATCATCATGCATGGTCATCGGTCATTTGATTTACAATTATGTTCTAATTATCCATTTACATCACCAAAGATT
>LN891017.1:376911-395340 GCA_900010015.1 Tuber aestivum | reverse complement strand
CTACTTAGTATTATTTCTAGTTCATGGACATTACTACAGTGGAGTATGTATTACGTATATTTCATTGATATTTCTTGATATGATTAGGAGATTATGGCATGCTTTTCTTATCTGGTATTGGGATTTATTTCTTACATTTTATGCATCATCATGCATGGTCATCGGTCATTTGATTTACAATTATGTTCTAATTATCCATTTACATCACCAAAGATTTACGCATGTTTTATGGGATTTCCTTGGCAGTTCTTTAGGGTCAAACACGTTCACACTTATGTTTTTCCTACTTATGTTATGGTCAAACACGTCGACACTTATGTTTTCCCTTATGTTGCCTCTTAGTTACGTGAAGGATGCGTACTTGTATAAATAGGGGTTACCACCCATCTCGCTTAAGAGAATTAAGGACAAGAACTACTACCAATCTACCTTCATACAAAATTCCTCCTTGCTTAACGTGCCCACAGTATACTCTTATTACTGTGTCGTACTTTCGTACAAAGTTATTAAGATAGTGCCGTACCTACACATTTGAACAGGTTATGAGCCCGGTGTCTCTATAACTATACGACTTACACCTACACGCTTCCTACCTACGACGATTGAAACATTTCACTTGACACGAAACATTTCTACCTCGAAATGAAACAAATTCATTTGAGTCGAAAATATTGATCAAACTGAAACTTTCTTCGAAACAAAACTTTATTCCCTCAGTATGAAGTTTTCTCGGCGAAACGTTCTTGGCATTCCCCCTTGCTTAAAAGCAGAATCTGCCAACCATTCCCTCCAAATTCTCTTCTTTCCTCAGGCACTGCTCACGTGGTCCTCCATCACCCCTCCCGCACTTCTCATTCTTTTAAGAGCCTGAATCAGACCCTGCTGGCGAAACTCTATGGGCCCTAGGTGCAACTGGAGTGTTCTGCAAACAGGCTTTCACTAGTATAGAAGTGCTGGCCAACAGGGAGTGGTGGTTAATAACAGTGATCGAGGATTTTTAACATAGGTCAAAACAAAAATAACTTATTTTACATGTCTAATACCTTTGGACAACCCCCATTTCCACCACCCAACAAACCTGACGAAGAAGATCTCGAGCAACAACAGGACCAGCCACCTCCACTACCTCCTGCTCCTCCCCCACTCCCTCCGGTACCTCCAACTTCTCCACTACCACTTGTGACACCGCCGGGCGCACCGCCTCCACCACCACCAATGGATCCTGCAGGCCCTGCTGACCCACCGCCACAAAGTCCCACCAACAACTCTAAGCGAAACTGGGCACCTGCCTATAAACTAAGCTCAATCCCAAAGCTTATAGGCCCAGAAAACTACAGAACTTGGCGCGATATCTCTGAATATGTTCTAACCTTATTCAATTGTTGGACTATAGTAATAGGAGAAGAAACCTTACCGGATGTGGGAGAAACAACTGGGGATGATAATAATATTGACTCTAGAGATTCTATCTGAGATTGATACCAGTGGGCCTTGGCCTACTTCTTAGAAACCATCGATCCCAAATGGCTAGTCTTGCTGGCCACCCACAAGACACCACCCGCCATTTGGACAGCCTTCAAAGATAAGTTCGCTTGTGAAAATACCTCCTCCTTCTTTGACGAGCTCAATGTGGTCCTCGATTCCGAGTACAATACCTCCGAACCTATGCTGGACCACATCAACAAGTACGATACCCTATGGAATTGCATGCAACATCGTTGCTCCTCTGCTTCAGAAACTGACCGATACGCTCTACCATTTATTTTTAAATTGGTATTTAAGTCAACTGAAGTCAAAGCTGCCGTTCTCCTCCGTTCCCTACCTCAATCGATGAGCAATATTGTCTACAACCTCTAAACCAAGGAGGACCTTACCTACAATCACATCTACAACAAACTGTTGGACTTGAAATCCTTGGTTAACTCTGAGGACGATAAGGCATATAAAAGCACTGATCTCAAAGGAAAGGGAAAGGCTCGCAACATGGTCCGCCAGCAACCGGCTGAAACGAAGGAATGCTCCTACTGCAAAAAGCACTACCCCTCTGCTCGCAGTGAAGGTCACTCCTGGAATGAGTGTAATAGGCTCAAGGCTGACAACGAAAAGCGAAAGGAGGACAGAGCCGGACACTCAGCTAAGATCGGAAAGGTAGAAACATCCAAACTGGTCAGTACCTCTACCTCTTTACCTCCTACGCAAAAGACCCCTTACCCGAATCAATGGGTTATTGATACAGACGCAAGCTCACACATGACCTTGAACCTAGACCTTCTTATAAACTTGGAACCTTCACACGGCACCGTTAAGTTAGGAAATGATTTGGTAATAGAATCATGCAGCCGTCGAACAGTGGAGCTTAAGGCCAAAACATCTGATGGCTGGACAGACTCTGTCTTTCTACAACAGGTTCTTTGGGTTCCTAAGTTGGGTTCTAGCAACTTGTTGTTGTGGTGCGCTATTGTTTCTTTGGGAAAAGGTTTTTCTTTGTAGAGTTCTGGGAAGGATATATATGGTTTTAGGGAAAATAAAACAGAGGTTCTATGGGGAAAGCTTGACGGACAGGACTATGTTGTGCAAGAGGAAAAGGAAACAGCGAACAAGATGACTTACAAAGAGTGGCACAAAGCCCTTAGACATCCATCGCCGCAATACCTCAAAGCCGACCACTACTCTGACTCTCCCGCTATCCCTACCGTTCCAAAAGACTAGCAATGCGAAACCTGCATCACCTCCAAGTCAACTAAGTCAAAACCTAAATCAACAGAGAAACGATGTGACACCCCTTTCGAATTAATTCACTCTGACCTTAGTGGGCGATTCTCAAGACCCTCCTTTGGCAACTCCTGGTACTATGTTACCTTCATCGATGACAATATACACTATGCATGGATCTACACCATAAAAGCGAAGTCTGACATGGTAAAAGTGTTCGAACAGTTCATCAAACAAAGGACAACTCAGGATTCTACTATTATTAAAAGATTTCATACTAACAACGGAGGCGAGTACATCAATAACAAAATGCTTACACTGTTTCTGAAGCATGGAATTGTGCATGATAAGACTCCTCCTTACTCACATGAATCTAATGGTGTTGCCGAACAGTACAACCGTACCATTATCACATTGACATGCTCTAGGTTGACTGGACTTACCCTTACCCTTTAGGCCAAAGCAGTCTCCACCGCAGTCTACCTTAGGAACTGACTCCCTAACCGAGCCATAGGAAACTCAATGCCCTATGAAGCTATCTACAAAACAAAGCTGTTGATCAACCACTTGTGCCTAGACGGGACCAAATGCGATGTCCATATACCAGAGGAGAAAAGAAAACCTGGAACAAAGCTACAGCCCCAGGCCTTGAAAGGATATCTTGTCGGTTATATCTCCTCCGACAAAATATACCGAATATATATACCATCGCAACATTGGATTTCCGAAACCAGACAAATCCATTGGACAACCAAGACAATAATACCGCTTGACCCAACTGGACCGTTGGATCCAAAACAACTGACTCATACATCAGAGACCTTTGTGACCATTACGCTTCCCTCTTTCCAGACCGCCTGGCACCCTTGCGACAAGCCTCAAGAAAAGGAAGACAACGACCAACCTTTACTACTACCAGACATTGAAGTACATCCACCTCCACCACCAGAACATTCAGAAGACTACGAGAATCCCACACCTCCTTCTCCAACTCTGGAACCACCTGCAGAGGAACCAGAACAGCCTCCGGAACCCACAAAAGGAACAAGGACTCGGTCTGGACGAGTTTCAAGACCACTAGTTCGATATGGCAGAAATGCTACCGAAATGCCCGACGACGATCCTACTACTTATCACCAAGCTAGAAACAGCCCCTACCATGACCAGTGGACCTCGGCTATGGACTATGAAATTCTGGCGCTCGAGAAGAGTGAAACCTTTAATCTTATCAATAAACTGATTGGACGGAAAATAATCGAAAGTAAGTGGGTCTACAGAGTTAAAAGAAACGCTGATGGCACACTGGAAAGGTATCCAGCAAGAGCTGTCGCTAAAGGATTTGGACAAATCCCTGGCTTCGACTTCGAAGAAACCTTTGCCCCAGTCATACGTTACGAATCTCTCTACTTCCTCTTCGCGATATGTGCTAGAAACAAATGGCGACCGCGACAATTCGATGTTAAATCAGCTTTCCTCTACGGTGAATTGAAAGAAGAAGTTTACATGCGACTGTTACCTGGATTCGGTAACGAAGGCAAGGTATGAAAACTTAACCGATATCTCTATGGACATAAGTAATCTGCAAACAAATGGTATGCTCTCTTTACCAGATTCTTGACCTCCAGAGGATTTATGACATCATCCCTCTACCCATGCTTGTTCGTTCATGATAAACACAATATCTATGTTTCAGTTTACGTTGACGACATCGCTATCCACGTACCTGATACCCCAGAAGCTACATCTTTCATAAAAGACCTGAAAACTGCATTCGAGATTACAGACTTCGGGGAAGCTACATTCTTACTTGGCTTGCACATCGCATACGCACCAGACGGGCTACATCTTACCCAAGAGCAATACATCAAGTCAGTCCTCAAACGATTGTAACGGGAACTCCCGCAGGTAGATGGCTCCTAAGGATGCGACCGCACCAAACTTCGAATCTCTCGAACACAGCTCTTGCAAAAGTATAAAGAATAAAAGTAAACGGTAAAACTTAATATCGTTAAACTCAGGCTTATCTCAATTAAAGTCTCTCGAGAGGATGTTGATTGTGTTGGGGTAGGAAAGTTCTCGTATAATCTTTAAGTAGTCAGACTTATACCAAAAACTCCCCTATCAGGTTATCCCGACCAACGTGAGTATGCCCTTCTCCGTAAGGGTTGCCCCGGCATCATTACCGTGTCCCCGAAGGGCCATAGGTGTCAGCGCACTCTAGCAGAATTCTCCTTTATGCACATCAGTTGCTGCAAGGTGTTTACCAATACACCTGCCAGAGTGAAAAGCTCTGCGCATCGGTGTCTCGTCAGTGGCTAACTGTCGAGACCCTTAGGAAAGCTAACTAAATGACTCTCTTCCCATATGCTATGACCTATGCAAGCACTCGTAGACATCAGCTGTCTTCTGGCTAAGTTCTATCTTTCTTGATTGCGAACTTTAGAGGTTCTATGACGCTCCCCCGGAGAGCTGTGTCGGCGGCGGGACCCATAGGCGCTACCCATGGTGCCTTACCCCCGGCACACCACTCACCGTGATAAGTGTCATGCAATTAGAGTCTTCAAACAACCCACAAAGAGCCTACGGCAAAGGGGCACGTGTAGGCTTGATTGGCGTAAAACCTTCCCAGATGTCTCCGGCACTACCCAGGACTACTCTGGGGACCCTTTCGGATAGCTCACGCTAACTCCGTCAGTTTTGGTCCGTTTTACTCCTTTCCTTTTGGAGAAGGTACCTGACCTTCTCACCTTGGCCCCCTTATATATCCTGCGAATAGCTTCCGGTCGGACTGACGGTGACGACGCATACAATGTTATGGACATGTCTTCACAGATTCCATTTAACTAGCATAACGACAACTTCACCCATTTTGACCCATGACGCCCGGGGCGAACCCTGGGGCCGCAGGTACCTGTTAGGAATAATTCTATCAAGTTACAGCTTGTTCGGAGCACTATAGCTCCTTCCGTAGTCTTCCGATCAACATGCAACCAAGTGCCCGTTGATCGTCATTGCGTAACAAACAATCCCAACATTTCCCGGAATTCCTCCGAGAACATTTCCGATGGAAGGTAGGGTAATAGTGTCCCAAAGATAGGATAAGTATGTCCATGGTGACACAAAACCAGTCACCATGGTAGGGTAACGTGACCTCCTTAGGTAGGGTAAACTCGCTCGGCCTTCTGACCTATCCCTAGGCTAGAGCGGACATTGTCACGTTATTACTACTACTGAGGTACACCTATTCCTTAAGCACCTTCTGTTCTTAGAGATTTCCGGACCATCAGATATCTCTCTGATATGCGCCTGCACATCCACCTTGTCTACCATCAGACCTCTTGGTCTTTTGTATGGGCGTAGACATAGGTTACCATAGCTCTATAACTTAGGGTCGTTACAACGATTCTCAATGGAAAACTCTAATAGCGTTTCCGAGTCTACATCCTTACCAAAAGGCATTCAACTTACGAAAGGGACTGAAGACACACGCATTCCAGACCCCTCCATTTACCAATCGATGATAGGATCACTTATTTATCTGACTACTGGTACAAGACCCAATCTAGCGTACACAATTTCTTTCCTCTGCCAATTTTCTGCTTGCCCTACCGAACAACACCTCAAGGCCGCTAAACACGTCCTTCAATATGTTAACGGAACAAAACACATTGGACTCTTCTACCCTTACAATGCGACAAAAGCTATCAATACCTACGTTGACGCTGACTTTGCTGCTTGCCTCGATACTCACCGCTTCTTTTCCGGATATATTGTATTTCTCAACGGTGCATGCATCTCGTGGCGCTCGAAGGAACAAGCCTCAGTCACACTATCAACAACTGAAGCCGAATACGTCGCAATGTCACATGCCACAAGACAAATCCAATGGTTCCGAAAGTGTCTCAAAGATATCCATCTCGACTTACCGATCACTTTATATGCAGATAATACCGGTGCAAATTTTCTTGCGAGAACCCGTCACCTAAACGACCGAACGAAACATATCGATATACACTACTACAAAATACGGGAAGAAATCGACAATGACTGGTTCACGCTCCTGAAGGTTGCCTCCTCCGATAACCTTGCCAATATCTGCACAAAAATCTTAGTGAAACCAGCTCACGAACGATTAATGGCACTTTTAGGCTGTAGATAATAAGGGGAAGTGGTGAATTTTCTAATTCGTTTCATATATATATTCTCCTTGATAATATCGTATATTCCTCTACTTAGTATTATTTCTAGTTCACGGACATTACTACAGCGGAGTATGTATTATGTATATTTCATTGACATTTCTTATTACGATTAGGGGATTATGGCTTGCTTTTCTTATCTTGTGTTCGGGTTTATTTCTTATATTTTATGCATCATCATGCACGGTCATCGGTCATTTGATTTACAATTATGTTCTAATTATCCGTTCACACCACCTCAGATTTACGCATATTTTATGGGATTTCCTTGGCAGTTCTTTAGGGTCAAACATGTTCACACTTATGCTTTTCCTACTTATGTTACGGTCAAACACGTCGACACTTATGTTTTCTCTTACGTTTCCTCTTAGGTACGTGAAGGATACGTACCTGTATAAATAGGGGTTCCCACCCATCTCGCTTAAGAGAATTAAGGACAAGAAGTACTACCAATCTACCTTCATACAAAATTCCTCCTTGCTTAACGTGCCCACAGTATACTCTTCCTACTGTGTCGTACTTTCGTACAAAGTTATTAAGATAGTGCCATACCCACACATTTGAACAAAGATCACCCTCCTTTATCACCTGATCTGAATCCTATCAAGTACTTCTGGGTTGAACTTAAGCGATACCTATACCTCTAATACCTAGATATCTTAGATATGCGAGGAGGCCCTAACTGGATCTGGGAAGAGCTGGTGGAAGTGCTACTACTTATGTAAAAAACCATTTTCAATTCATCTTCTAAGAAGCTATAGTACTCTATACCTTCTTGGATAGCAGTAGATATTGACACTGAAGTCTGGTATATAAGATACTAGCTTGGTAGATACTTAATCATCTTTCTTGCTTTCTTTTTAATTCTCATATTTGGCTTTCAATTTGTGATTTTAAACCTTTCAGCTGATACTTTTCTTCATTGTTTTAGGGTATCTGAAGGGGGGGGGGGGAGGAGAGGGGAGGGATGTAATGGGAGCTCCTCTAAGAAGATGGATCCTAAGGATGCAACCATACCAAACTTCAAATCTCTTGAACACAGCTCTTGCAAAATGTGAAAAATAAAAGTAACAGGAAAACTTAATATCATTAAGCCCAAGCTTATCTTAATTAAAGTCTCTCCAGAGGAAATTGGTTGTGTTAGGGTAAAAGAGTTCTTGCATAATCTGAAGTAGTCAGACTTATACTAAGAACTTATGCCTCAGGTTACCACGACCAATACGAGTGTGCCCTTTTCTACTAAGGGTTGCCAGGCACCATTACTGTATCCCTGAAGGGCTTAAGGTAGCAGTGCACTCTAGCAGCAATTGTAATGGGGGCTCCCTTAGGTAGATGGTTCCTAAGGATGCGACTGCACCAAACCTCAAATCTCTTGAACACAGCTCTTGCAAAAGTGTAAAGAATAAAAGTAAACTGTAAAACTTAATATCGTTAAGCTCAGGCTTATCTCAATTAAAGTCTCTCGAGAGGATGTTGATTGTGTTGGGGTAGGACAGTTCTCGTATAATCTTTAAGTAGTCAGACTTATACCAAAAACTCCCCCATCAGGTTACCCTGACCAACATGAGTATGCCCTTCTCCGTAAGGGTTGCCCCAGCACCATTTCCATACCATGAAGGGCTAAGGTGTCAGGGCACTCTAGCAGAATTCTCCTATATGCACATCAGTTCCTGCAAGGTGTTTACCAATACACCTGCCGGAGTGAAAACCTCTGCGCAGCGGGGTCTCGTCAGTAGCTAATTGTCGAGATGCCTAGGAAAGCTAACTAAATGACTCTCTTCCCATGTGCTATGACCTATGCAAGCTCCCGAAGACATCAGCTGTCTCCCGGCTAAGCTCTATCTTTCTTGAATACGAACTTAGAGGGTTTACGACGCTCCTGCGGAGAGCTGTGGCAGCAGCGGGACTCATGGGCACTACCCATGGTCCCTTACCCCCGACACACCACTTACCGTGATAAGTATCATGCTATTAGAGTCCTCAAACAACCCACAAAGAGCCTACGGCAAAGGGGCATGTGTAGGCTTGATTGGTGTAAAACCTTCCTAGATGTCTCCGGTACTACCCAGGACTACTGTGGGGACCCTTCCGGATAGCTCACGCTAACTCCGTCAGCTTTGGTCCGTTTTACTCCGTTCTTTTTGGAGAAGGTACCTGGCCTTCTCACCCTCACCCCCTTATATACCCTGCGAACAGGTCCCGATCGGACGGACGGCAGCGACGTATACAGTGTTATAGACATGTCTCTATAAACTCCATGTAACTAGTAAGACGGCAACTCCACCCATTTTGGCCCATGACGCCCAGGGCCAACCCCGCGGCCGCAGGTACCTGTTAGGAATAATTCTACCAAGTTACAGCTTGTTTGGAGCACTATAGCCCCTCCCACAGTCTTCTGATCAAAGCACAAACAAGTGTCCGTCGATCATCATTGCGTAACAAACAATCCTAACATTTCCCGAAAGTCTTCCGAGAACGTTTCCGACGGAAGGTAGGGTAATAGTGTCCCAAAGGTAGGGTAAGTATGTCTATGGTGACATGAAACCATTCTCCAGGGTAGGGTAACGTGACTTCCTTAGACAGGGTAAACTCACCCGGCCTTCTGTCCTATCCTTAGGCCAGAGCGGACATTGTCACGTTACTACCCCTACTTAGGTATACCATTTCCTTAAGTACCTTCTCTTCTTAGAGATATTTTGACCATCAGATATCCCTCGGATATGCTCCTGCATACCCGCCTTGTCTACTATCTGACCTCTTGGTCTTATGTATGGGCATAGACGTAGGTTACTATAGCTTTATAACGTAGGGTCGTTACAGAGCGGGCATCGTCACGTTACTACCACTACTTAGGTATACATATTCCTTAAGTACCTTCTGTTCTTAGGAATATCCAGACCATCTGATATCCCTCGGATATACATCTGCATACCCGCCTAGTCTACCATCTGACCTCTTGGTCTTATGTATGGGCATAGAGATTGTTAGGCGGCAGCCAATTCTAAGTCAAAACAAATTGTAACTGGGGCCAATAAGGTTTCTTCGGAGAGTGGTCAAGAACGCTCGTAACTAAGGTAGGTATCAGAGTATAACGAATATATTGATAAGATCTCTTCTCCGTTCGCTGATGATTCTGAAAGCTAAGAAGGCACCTCGATATTTATATTCCACGTCTGGGTGGTCGCGGGCTACATCTATCTATCATTAAACAATATACCGTTCCTAATTTCCATCTCCTACTATCGTACCGGGATCCCGTTTGACCCTGACAAACTTTACGTCTTGCTTGGACTACGGTCTCCATGCGTTGTTATATTTCTGCGAGGGCGTTTGAAACCTCTCTGGCGAAAACGCATGATTCCTTCATCTCGGAGGTTTTGGTATGAGAGAGTGGTCTCACCTCAAGCCAACTCACCATCCTCCTTATTCTGACTGGAGTGATCAGCTCAGTCGAGAGTGTTATCAAATGCCTCGTTGTCTTCACAACTTGACTGCATTGACTTTGAGGACTTTCTGTCATGATCGGACTAGTCAACATCGTGGGAAAGTTCCTCATCCACAGATAGGCCTCCGGTTGGCTCCACACTGTGCGAGCACTAGACTGGGCTCTGTGCCTCGTCTTTACAGGCACGTCCTAATAACTCATTGGACTGTTGGCGATTTTGTCCCAACACTTTCTGTCCATGTCCGTGGTGGTCAACCTTGCTTAGCCCGTAGCTCCACGGTTACCCGTCCGATTGACTCCATTCTACTTTTCAGACACGGTCCGAGGTCTCCTCTTATATATCCTGGGAACAGCTTCCGGTCAGACGGACGGCGACGACGTATACGGCATTATGAAACATGCTTCGTTTTCACCAGTTTATATTGTCGGGACACCAAATTCCGGTGACACTATTACTGCGCGCAGGGCCAACGGCGGGGCCGGAGGGGGGTGTTGGCTATGAAATCTTCGCGGTTTTCAGGAGGTCTGTGCGCGGGGCAGTTCTGTGTGTTCATATGTGTAACAGACATAAGTTACCATAGCTCTATAACATAGGGTCGTTACAGCAATTTCCCATTTACACATCAGTTCCTGCAAGGTATTTCCCAATATACCTGCTAGAGAGAATACTTCTGTGCATTGGAGTCTCGTCAGTGGCTAACTGTTGAGACCCCCAGAAAAGCTTGCCAAATAACTCTTTCCCCATATGCAATGACTGATGCAAGCAGCCGTAGACATCAGCTGTTTTCCAGTTAAGTTCTATCTATCTTGACTGTGAACTTGGAAGGTCTATGATATTTCCTCTGGGAGCTGTGGTGGCGGTAGGACTCCATGGGCACTACCCATGGCCCCTGACTCCCAGCACACCACTTACTGTGATAAGAATCATACTATTAGAGTCTTCAAATAACCTACAAAGAGCCTACAGCATAGGGGCATATGTACGCTTGATTGGTGTAAAACCTTCTGAGATGTCTCCAGTACTACCCAGGACTACTCTGGGGACCCTTCTGGATAGCTCACGCTAACTCTGTCAGTTTTGTTCTGCTTTACCCTGTTCTTTTGTAGAGAAGGTACCTGACCTTCTTACCTTGACCCCCTTTGTAACGTGTTCGCACCGGGGTGCTAATCACGCTTCCGGGTACAATAGGAGTAGCGCACAAGTTGATCTACAACCTATGGGCGTACTGCGCTAAGGGAGGCTCCGAGAGAAAGATATAAAGAATAGGGACTTGAAGAGGTAACCGTTCAACCAAGTATATTAGAAATACTCTGTCCGTCGAAGTCTGCTGTTCCTCTAAGGAACTCAGCGGTCTTTAAATACAAGCTTCGTCCATGTCCTGCATGGACGGATTTCCAAATCCTCCGTGAGCAACCCATAAAACAAACTGAGTATCAAAGGATACTCGAAACCATAAGTAAAACAAACTGAGTATCAACGGATACTCGAAACCACAAGTAAAACAAACTGAGTATCAAAGGATACTCAAAACCACAAGTAAAACAAACTGAGTATCAACGGATACTCGAAACCACAAGTAAAACAAACTGAGTATCAACGGATACTCGAAACCACAAGTAAAACTAACTGAGTATCAACGGATACTCGAAACTACAAGTATAACAAAACGTAAAACAAATCCTTGAACCGAACGGACTGAACTCCGGTTACACCCTTATATATTCTGTGAACAGCCTCTGGTCAGATGGACGGCAGCCATTCATACACTGTTATAAACATGTTGTTATAGACTCCACTTAACTAGTAAGATGGCAGCTTTACCCACTTTGGCCCATGATACCTGAGGTGAACCCTGAGGCCGCTGGTACCTGTTAGGAATAATTCAGCTGAGTTATAGTATGTTTGGAGCACTATAGCTCCTCTCATAGTCTTTTGATCTGTGTGCACCCAAGTGCCTATCAATCGTCATTGCATAACAAACAATTCCAACATTTCCCAGAATTCTTCTAAGAACATTTCTGATGGAAGGTAGGCTAATAGTATCCCAAAGGTGGGGTAAGTATATCTATGGTGATATGAAACTGGTCTCTATGGTAGGGTAACATGATTCTCCTAGACAGGGTAAACTCACCTGCTCTTCCTACCTATCCTTATACCTGAGTAGATATTATCACTTTACTTCTACTACTTAGATACATCTATTTCATAAGTACCTTCTGTTCTTAGGGATATTCGGACTATGGGATATCCCTCAGACATGCTCTGGTATGCCCATCTAATCAACCATGGGACCTCTTGGTCTTTAGTATAGGCATAGACTTAGGTTGTCAGAATACTATAATGTAGAATCATTACAATCTGATACAGTCTACAATGTTCTGGTTTAAGAAAGGCAAGGTTCTTGTGCCATCGTTGATTTGACCTTTCAACTACTGCAGGTATGAACTGTACAGATCCTGAGAGCAGAGGTGGTTCTTCATTGTATGCATTGATTGAAAAGCTAACTCATGCTGCATACCTGAGCCCGCTTGAAAAGTACTCCTTAATTCAAGACTTCAGGATTCTGCTTCAAATAAACAAGGAGACAAGTTTTAAAGAGTCAGCAGTAGCAAAGGTAGCCCATGGGTCCACGCTCAAATTCCATAGCTCTTCTTCAAATCCCTTTATATCTTCAAATGGCTGGCTGGCACCAGAATAACATACCACTTGGCTAGACATGAGGTATGTTTCCAGAAGACTAGATGTGGGACCAGTTTTCTAATGACAAGTGTGACAGTTTTCCCTGTGACGTTTTTCGTAATGCTTTCAGTTAAGGTTACTTTTCTCTGTTAGCTATGGTTGAGATTATTATTATTATCAATTATAAACTATAATATGATATCAAGATAGCTATTGTAGGGTAATTTTGAATAGGTTAATTTTTTCCCTCTTAGTAAACAATAAAACAAGTTAAATTATACATTAATTCAGGCATTATAAAAAACGTCACAGGGAAAACTGTCACACTTTTCGTTAGAAAACTGGTCCCACGTCTAGTCTTCCGGAACCATAGGTGTTAGCAATAGTGTCCGACTCCTGTGTATCCTCATCATTGAAGGACTCAGGGCCACATGCATCAGGGTCCATATCGGATTCATAGTTCAAATCAGTATGCACCTCATAGTAGCTTGTAGTATTGGGATGTTACAATTTGCATTCCTTATAGTGAACACAATCTGTTGGAGCAGTATACTCTGTAGTGGACATGAGTAGATTTCTTATATTTTGATGTGCCATTTATAGGTGCTTCTTATAAGGGCTTGCACAAGCATATTTTTGGCCACAAAATAGACATGGGACAGGTATGGAGCTAGAGACTCAAAGTGTAGTTGATTGTTTGAAGATTGTGTATATTCACGGCTGTGGGTGGAATGTTTTCATCTAAGGGATGTAGATAGAAGGACCATCAAGGGCCTTGCTTCTTGGTGGTACTGGTAGGTACTATACTGAACTAGTTTAGGGTATGGTATACTGTATCACATCTGATTATACAAGTCTATTCTCTTTCAGGTAGAGTATGCCAGTGCAGTTACTTGGATTTTTGAATCAAGCATGATTAGTACACTTGTCAAATATGTGTGATAAGATCCCAGACGTCTTGAGCACCAAGACTTTGAATTTGAAAAGATATTAAAAAATATTCAAGATGCCTAGATTGTCAGGTACTCTAATATATAAAGTAATATGTCCATGATGGAAATGAGCCCCTACCAACAAAAACATCAATATACTATATCTATACCAAGAATGCACCTGAGATATCTATTCTCTCCTCTATTAAGATTGGAATCTGGGGACATGAACCTAAACAAGAATAACATTCAGTATATATACATGTTGAATGCTGGTCCTGGGGCCCTTGCCCTACCAGGCCAAGCACACATGCTTCCGGATATTATGCTGGCAGGTACAATTGGTTCAAGGTGCCCGGATAGTGGTCATAAAATGAGCCTACACAAGACAGTTCTTGGATTCACTAACCATGACATGGGAGGACCAATCTATGATAAATGGCAGCAAAGTGTCAAAGATCAGATGTTAACCAGGAACTATACAAATATCTATGCACTACCAAATCAGGTTTTCATCAACATTCTGTGCCGTATGAAGGCTTTGCTCCTGACTTGTAATAGTGTTGTAATAGTACAAGGGGCTCAACTTGAAGACAATGCTACAATCAGTGTAATCGATAATGCTATCATTCATTGTTTTAAAGAGTACACTAAAATGTTGACATATACTATACTAGCCAATAATGGAAGTCATGGTATATAGGACCTAGCAATCACCCTACAAGATGTAGAATTATAGACTATATCTTACGGATGCCAGGTACTCCACCAAACTGGGCTCCGGTATTGGCAGCACAAAATGGTGGGTGGGTCCACGATCTACTGCTGTAGCAACTGAGAGGAGCCCAGAACTCGAATGCCGCCCAGAATGCACTCAATCAACCAGCAGCCCAGGACACCAATGCTGTCTAGAATGTGCTCCAACAACTAGGAGGGGGGGCAAGGCACCAGTACTAGTATGGATGTGCCTTATGGAGGTCTAGTTATGGATGCTAGAATTGATTAGTATTCTGGTTTATTGGCGAATAGAGGTCTTACTTCTATGGTCGTCCTGAATACTTGTTGCTAACAAGCTGTAGGTATAACCAGAGCTAGTGCTCAGAGATTTAATTTATTTTATGTTTTGTTTTAAGTATTAGTTGATACTTAGTTTGTTTTATGTTTTATTTTCAGTATCGGTTGATACTTAGTTTATTTTATATCTTGTTCCTAAGTATTGGTGGATGCTTAGTTTGTTTTATGTTTTGTTTTAAGTATTGGTTGATACTTGGTTATTTTTATGGTTTGATTGAGTAAGAACATGAATGAGAATTCATGATCACACTCAAACACATGTACTTAAAAAGACTGCCATCTTCCACTTTGGAAACAGCAGACTTCAGCAGATGGTATTTTAATATACTCAATTGAACTATTCTCTTTATTTTCTTACTACTCCACCAAAGCCTCCCTTCGCGAGCCTAGAGTCACTAGTCTCTGGTAGATTATTGCTCTACTCCTATTGTGCTTGACAGTGTAACTAGCTCCCTGGCATGAACATGTTACATTTTTTTAACCTTAGCAAGTGGTTAAGATATGATGAATCAGGACCTGATCAACCTACAAGGATTCAACAACCCATAGTACCAGCAGAAGTAGCGGACCATCACGGTCGGCTGCGGTGATAAAATAAGTGCGATATAGATCCACTTACAACTCAAAGTGGGTGTGAAATCCCATGAGAAGGACTAACCCAAAGAAGGGGAAAGAAACCAGGTACACGTACCATACTTGGTGAATTCTCAGAGTTACTAGCGAAAGAATGTAAACTTCCGGCACAACTACTACCACCCTCTGATAGCTGCTCTTTATCAGACGAAGAAAATTTGTCTAGCCATGGCACCCTAGGACCCTTACCTCAACTGGCTGATTCACTGGTGGAAGAATCCAGACAAAAACTAAAGATAAAAATCCTACAACCTAAGGGCCCGGTTGGCATGCCAGGATTAGACTAGGATTTGGACTTAAAGTCCAGACTTAAAAACCAAAGTCCCAATCCTTAAAAATCAGGACTTTGTTAAACTGCCATGCCAACCATGCCAGGATTTAGATTAGGACTATGGAAAATTTGTGTATTTAATGTAAGGTAATAAAGATGAGATCAAAGCAGGTGATACCTTTACCCTAAAAAAAAACCTTTCCATATGCTGTGTTAGTTTACTATTAGAATTATAATAATATTATTAAGTATTAAAGCTGCCCTGATTTTATCTTTTTGTTAATACTTTTAATTTTTGTCCCAATTTCCTAAAAAATCTCCATTTCCAAGAATCACGATTCGCAAATTCAAGCTTGCACAATGAATCACTCAGAAGCTGAGAGAAGGCAGCTGGTAGCCATTGGCGGTGCGCTCGCAGCATGCGGATTTATTGTTGCCTCAGGAGTCGGATTGAGAGATCCAGTACCATGCCACACGTCAGTATTATCAGGCCAACAGTATACAGATGAGCTACTAGCCTGTGAGCATGAAGGGCGAATATATGAGAATTTTCGGATGACAAAGAGAATATTTAGAATACTCTGTCATAAGCTACAGAAGTATGGTGGATTACAGGATACCAGATACACGACAGTTGAGCATCAAGTACACATGTTTTTGTACCGAGTCAGCAATAGTGCCAGTAGTCGAAATATGTAAGAGCGCTTTCAACACTCTCCAGAAACAGTACACCACTTATTCGTCACCGTCCTGAATGCTATTAGCAATATCGAAGAGGTATTTATAAGACTACCAGCTACAAGAGCAGATGACAGTGTAGATATACCAAGGAAAATCACAAGCAATCCAAAATTTTATCCCTACTTTAAAGATTGCCTCGGAGCTGTTGATGGCTCTTTGGTTCCAGCAACTGTCACAGCCAGTGATGCAGGTAAATACTGTTGTCGAAAAGGCTTTACTGCCCAAAACATATTTGTAGCAGTGTCCTTTAATCTCACTTTTCAATACATTTTACGTGGATGGGAGGGGTCAGCCCATGACTCGAGGGTATTGGATGATGCTAAAAAGCAGGGCTTCAAAATTCCAAAAGGAAAGTATTATCTAGGAGATGGAGGATATGGCGGATCAACCTCTCTAGTTGTTCCATATCGTAATGTGAGATATCATCTCAAGGAGTTCAGACAAGGAAATCAGGGGTATGTATTTCATCTTAAAATTGATGAATTGGGTATTTTATAAGTGAGATAGAACATGTCAATATTAACTTCATAATTTTAATACTACTAGGCCACAAAATGCAAAGGAGTTGTTCAATTTGAGGCATTCTTCTTTGAGAAATGCTGTGGAAAGATCTCTGGGTATCTTGAAAATGCGGTTTCCTATTCTAAAGACATCTATGTCCTTTGATATGAGTACGCAAGTGGAGCTTGTAAAGGTATTATGTTGCCTTCATAATTTCATTTCCCATTATGATGGGAATGCTATGCAGCATTTACTGCCGGTTGAAGACCTAAATTCATCAAATTCAGGTATGATTGTATATTTCTTGCCTCTTTTTGCAGAAAATATATAATTTCAGTTGATAAAGTTATATATTTATGGCTATAGTACTAATAATACAATGAGGAGAATAGAAGCAGGGAGTTCAATACAATCCAGCCAAGAAGACCTAGGAGTTATCAGAACTTTCAATCATTCAGTATCAGCAGTTCAGCCACCTGAAGAACCTGAACTTGGGAATTTGGAACAACAGCTGGAGTCGTCCCAGCTGAGACGAGAAAAAAGACGGGCAAACAGGCTGAGATCTCAAATTGCAAGAGCAATGTGGGGGGATTATCAAAGACATAATGCCAGAGATGTAGTTTAAATAACTATTTATTTGGGATATCTACATATGATACTGGTGAGAGGGAGATTATAGGTGAATCAATTGAGTACTAAAAATACATATATTACAAACATGAAGTATTATTGAGTAATGATTCTAGCCAAGCTAGCCGAACATTTTTAGGTGCATGTAAAAAGAAAGTAATCTTTTGTTCATTTGATTCAAAACATGCTAAGGCTGCTAGGTAATGGGATATAAGAATATCCCCTGATGATAGTAAATCATTGAGTAATAGTAAGACCTGAGCATATGGTGTCTGAGATACTACCAAAGTATTGGAAACATGAGGTGAAAAGCTGGAATAATTGTGACTTTCATCAGTGGCGGAGAGATTTTGTGCCAATTGAGTGGATGATAGAGTGGGTGTTGGATTGTGAACCGAGTCGGCCAATTGAGATAGGCCTTGTGCTATTATCTCAGCTGCGAGATTGCTAGAGGATTTCCTTACTCTTTTGCATTTCTGGTACTTGGAATAGTTAATGGATGAGGAGGATGAAGTAGGTGATAGTACTCTCGTCGTAGGTAATGTGGAGGAAGAGGCAGTGTGTTCGGATACAAACTGAGTATCTCTTTCTGTATTGGAAAGCTCATCCCA